>CM076582.1:669729391-670011428 GCA_034641835.2 Pinus albicaulis | reverse complement strand
TACATGTTTACCACTCTTTTGAGGTCTCCTTGGTGCATGCAATTCAGTTTGAGAGTCACTGTGTGTTTCTTCATCTCTATCATAAGAGGAATCTGACTCCATTTTTTCCAAAGTTTGTGTTGTCTTAGATGAGTATGAAAAGTTTTAGGTGCCTTTGGTTTTTGCTACCAAGTGTATGAAAATGTATGAAGGGTTATGAATGGGAGGGTAAGGGGAATTTTGGGATGTTTCCAATTGG
This sequence comes from Pinus albicaulis, assembly GCA_034641835.2. Taxonomy (NCBI): domain Eukaryota; kingdom Viridiplantae; phylum Streptophyta; class Pinopsida; order Pinales; family Pinaceae; genus Pinus; species Pinus albicaulis. The sequence continues at coordinate 670,011,190 of CM076582.1, read as the reverse complement.
AATTTTGGGAATTAAAGGGTTTTAGGGACAGTCTCTAGGCTTTTTGGGATAACAATTGGGGTTTTGGGAATCTTGTAGCTAGGGTTTGGGAAGAAGATTTGAAGTTTTGAAAAAAATCGTGGTTAAAATAACTAGCAACTCTATGCGTCGCGCCGTGCCGGTTATGTGCATCGCACTGGTGTATTTCTTGCACTGTGGAGGCCGAACCAATGCATCGTGTTGGCTCTATGCGTCGTCCCTCTCAGCCAATGCGTCGTGCCCCTGAGACTAAAACTATTGACTGCGATTTTGTGACCACGAGTTTGGCTCCCAATCTCTCTTGCTCTTTTGGATGAAAATGAGCCCTTTGAACATGGAAAATGAATTATATACCAAAGGCTTTAATTTTCCACTCCAAAAACCCACTTTTGTAATGTTACCTTTGACACTTTTTTTTAAACTCTGTTTTAGGCAGTTTACTTCATTTTTCCTCTAATTAACTGAATAATTTGCTTTTTGTTTACCTTGCAGTGTTGCTGAAGTTTGACAAGGTGACCAGGGTTGCCTTTGAAGTTGCTTACATATGAGAAAACTTGAAATTACATCAAATTTATACATAAAAGATAAAATACTCTATTTTTCTTCAAAACAGAGTTTTGAGGAAAAATACTCTATTTTTCTTCAAAACAGAGTTTTGAGGAAAAATACTCTATTTTTCTTCAAAACAGAGTTTTGAGGAAAAATACATTTCTAGGCATATGATGATGAAACTTATTTAGTACTGGAACTTTATTCAACCTCCTCATGCGCCTGCTGACCATTATTGGAAATTTTGAAGACCTTATTGATGAAACCCTAGACCTAATGGGACTGAAAACTCTAGAAATGACTCTTACAAATTTAAGGACAAAAGTGAGTGCAGATGATCTGGATGAAAGGAAATGGGCCAGCAGGTAAAGGACATGAGGGAAAATGTATAAAAAGCCACTACCGTCAGATGATCCATGATCCTAACGGAATGCAGCTAAATGAGCGAGACACCTAATATGCAATGCAACAAGAGAATTTTGATCACTGATGGAGGGATGAAGATACCGACACTAACATTGTCTCCAATGGGGATGGTAGCTCCTTGGAGGTGCCAAGAACTACAGATCTTTGGGAAAGTAGGCAGTGCCTTCATTCATTGGGCTATGGAGTCAATAACTTCGACAATTTTAGGACTAAAATATTACTCAAAGACCGACTCAATTTCAAGACTGAAATCGACTGAAAAACTTGACTCTAACAAACCAAACCAAAACTGAAATCAATCTTCAGTTTTATAGCCTTCACCTCAGGCCCCAAACTGAAATAATGATGATAGTACACACTTGCAATGAAATTTAAACAAACCGGTATGTACAGTGATACATATGACAACAGAAAACATTTCAAAAATAGTACCGTTTGAATAGCCGACCATTGATCAGCCCACCGGGACAATCTTCTCCATTCATTTCTTTCAAAAGGAAAGCATTTTGGCCTCGATATGCAGCAATTCTAAAAGGTCCTTTCCAAAGATTCTCAAACTTGCCATGCTTACCTTTATCTTCGTTTCTCGCGTCCCACTTTAGCACCACTTCCTCTATTTGAAACTTGTCCTCCTTTTCCTTTCGATCATATATCTTCTTGATTCTCTCTTGCAGCCTAAAAGTGTTTTGAAAAACCTCCTCTCTAGTCTGCTATAAATGGATCATTTGATTGATTCTTTGTTGCAAATGATCATCCTCGCTACCAGCTTCCTACATAAGTTTAACCACTGGAACTATGAGAGAGGTTGGGAGTACAGTATAAACACCATACACGAGCTCAAAAGGGGACATGCTTATAGATTTCTTTTGACTTACTCTGTCTGCCCAAAGTGCATTAACCAGTTTCTTATGCCAACCTTTCTTGTTTATTTCCAGCAGATTTTTAATAATATTGACCAAGGATTTATTTTAGGACTCAGCCAATCCATTGCCTTCTGGATGATAAGAAATTGAGTGCCCCAAAGTAATTTGATACTTATTACAAAATTAAATCATTCTTTTATGTTTAAAAGTTGTTGCATTATCAGTGATCAACTTATTTGGACAGCCAAAACAAGACAAAATATTGTTTTCAAGAAATGAAATGATTACCAAATCAATGGCCTGCCTAGTGGGAATCGCCTCAATCCATCTGGTAAAACATTCTGTCGCTGTAAGGATCGATTTATGTTGCACTAAAGAGTTAGGATGGATCTCGCCAATGAAATCCAAACCCCACTGCTGAAAAGGAGCACTTACTTCAATGGGTTTGAACGGTAAAGGCTGCAATTTTCTCCTCCCTTCAAAAATCTGAAATTCATGACAGCTTTTAACAATTTGGTACACATCAGCAAAGAAATGTGGCCAATAATATCCTACTCTCAAATTTTTGTTGGTTGTTGTCTTCCAGAAAAGATGACCTCCGCAATCTCCCTTATGAAATTCTTCCATAACCTGTTTTGCCTCTTCTTCAACGAAACAATTGAGCAAGACACCACCGGGATCTTTCCAATAAAGTGCATTATTCATGATACATAACTTGGTAGCCTTAAATTTCAGTGTCCTACTTTTGTTCTTAGCCATTCCAGGTGGTGGTGACAAATTTTGGAGTACATAAACAATGTCTAAGTACCAAGGAGAAAGAAAAAAAATTTCTGATACCTAAGCAGGCAAACTTTCTTCATTTTCCTCGGACATAGTAGCAATGAGATTAATGTCCAAGGCATGCAAATTTGACTCAGCCATTAGCTTAGCCAACCCCTATCCTTTGATGAGCTTTGTAGGTTTGATCTCCATGTCATATTCCAACAAGGCAACAATGCATTTGCCTCGTCTCCCTTCTGGATATGTTTGCACTAAGACTTATTTAACAACAGCATTAGGAACATAAGCAAGGATGTGAGAATGCAGAATATAAACTCGAAAATATTTCAATGCTTTTACCAAGGAAAGAGCTTGCTTTTCAATAATATTATACTTTAAAGTTGCATCTCTTATGGTTCTGCTGAAAAATGCTATTGGTTTCTCAAGCTGGTCTCTTTTCTGCATTAAGACTGCTACCATAGTATGATCCAAGGCAAATGAAAACAAAATGAAATCCTGAGTATAGTCCGGGCTGATCAAAACCGAAGCTGAAGAAAGGGCCAATTTCACCAAATTGAAAGACTTTATTGCTTCCTCAGTCCACTTCACTACACTATCTTTCTTAAGCATGTTTGTGATTTCCCTTAAATGTTCTGCAAGATTGAGCACAAAGCGACGTAAGAAATTCATATTACCGTTGAATGATTGCATCTCCTTTTTATTTCGGGGAAGATCAATTTGTTGAATGGCTTCCACTCAGGCTAGATCAATGCAGATACCATCCTTTGATATAGTATGACCAAGAAGCTTGCCTTCATCCATGGCAAATAGACTCTTCTTGGGATTGAGAGATACACCATACTTTCTACACCACTGAAATAGAATCTTCAAATGATAAAGGTGCTCTTCATCTAAATTATAGAAAACTGTCAAGTCATCAAGATAAACAACCAGAAAGACATCTTTTTCATTTTTAAATTCCATATCCATTGCTCGCTAAAAGTTCACACCAGCATTCTTTAACCCTAAAGGCATTTTAGCATAATGAAAAGTTCCCCACAGAGTGGTGAACACTGTTTTATCTCTATCATCCTCATGGACCAGAATTTGGTTATAACCAGAATAACCATCGAGTAGCGACATGAGGGATGCTCCAACTACTCGCTGAAGTATGTGATCCATTTTGGGCAATGGATAGTTGTCTTTCAAAGATAATTTATTCAGATTCCTAAAATCAATAAATAAGCGAATCTCACCTGTTTTCTTGTGCATGGGCACCAAATTAGAAGTCCAATCTGAAAATCTTATGGGGACAATGATACCAGCTTTGTACAACCGATTCACTTCCTTCTCTATTGAGGGCAATAGCTTTGGATTTATTCTTCTCAACCTTTTTCAAAAGGGCTTTTGATTTGGCTTGATCGGAATGGTATGTTGAATTATGTTTGTATCATATGTCTTCAAATCTGAATAGTCCCAAGAAAATACATCAGTAAAAGAAAATAATAAACTGATATACTTTTATTTTACCTATGGAGGCAATGCCTTAGACAATTTCACCATTTTAGGATTTTCTGCTGATCCAATGTTCACATCCTCAACTCCTTTCTCGGTTGGCAGCAAGCTTGGCTTTCGAGCTACATCATCTTGGTCGAAAAGGTCCTCTAAAGGTATTAGACCTTTAGGAATGACATTGTCCTTGAGCTGCAAAACTTCCATCTGATTGACTTCTACATCCGCCTCACCATCATCATGCTCCCCATCAATAGAAGTGTCTTTGAATTTACCTTCATTTTGCAGAAATTCATCAATTTCTTTATCATATAGAAACACTTGCCAATACCTTTGATTGTCAGGGACAGTTGGACGATGCTTCACATGAATTTCAAATTTGTTGCTTGAATTCATCAGAATTTTCAAATTACTTGTTGTTGTTGCAAGTGCATCTGCAATGCCATTCTGAATACGAGGGACACATGTCAAAGTATAATCTGAAAACAATCTCAAGATATCTAGTACCGCATTGCGGTAGGCCCGCATTCGAGGATGGTTAGCTTGATATTCACCTTTCACTTGTTTAATAACTAACTCGGAGTCGTGATACACTGCAATTCTTTTGGCATTTAACTTTCTAAGAATTTTCAGACCAGCAATTAAAGCTTCATATTCAGCCTCATTATTTGAACAATCAAAAGCCAATTTATAAGAATAGACCCTTACATTACTTGGCACTTTGTTTGGAGAGGAAACAGGGTTGTGTATCCAAATGCCAATTCCAGCACCGTCCCTTCCTACTGCGCCATCAAAATCCATGGTCCACAAACCATCTTCTTCCTCTTCCAAATGCTGAAATTATGTTTGCTTCTTTACTTATTCTTGTTGTCCATCAACATTTTGTTGTTGTCGGGAGGCTGATTGCTCATCGGTACTATCAAGTCTCTGTCTCTCTTTCTTTAAGACCTCTCTGAAATTTTCAGTGATTTTTGGAATGTCTTCTACTTCAATTAATTGGATATTTACATCATTAAAGCTATCTAAGTACAAAACAAATGATTCTAAATCAGTATGTACATAATTGATTGGATGATTTACCGATTTTTCCTTGCTAGTAATCATGTACTTCATCTTTTTCTCCCGGTATAATTTCCTCATCTGACCAAACACGGGAATAGTAACATAGGAGAAATCAAGCTGCAATGTCCCTTTAAGTTTCACTCCCCAAGATCTGGAAAGAAGCATGCCAAATCTAGGAGGAATATCCGCCACAACCACATCCATCAAAACATTTTTAGTCGGAATCTGATCCAAACTGACCACCAAATATTTGATAAGACCAATGCATCTTACTCTACTAGAATCGAAAGAGTAAAGGTCATGATACTTTCTGGTGATATCCAATCCCAATTTCTCCATGATTGCCTTAGGCATGAGATTATGAGAGGCTCCGAAATCAAACATAGCATTGTGTAACACATAGTCGTACATCTAAGGCTGATGTAAAAAGGAGGTACATCACTATCTTGAGACTCACCATCCAATGTTGGACCAAAAATCAACTCAGGTCGATCATCTTCCACGTTTACCATATCATATAATGGATCTAAACTCAAAATCTTAGACACCTGACCCTTATAGCTGCTATTCTTCATCAATTCAGTCAAAGGAATGAATACTTTTAACTTAGCAATTTAATTTTATAAGTTAAAAACTGAATTTTTCTCTACCTCTTTAGCTAGGACATCCTTCTTTTCATTTTTCTCCTTTGATATATTTGGCTGATTGGATCTTTCATTTGCTAATGGTGGTTTTCTAGTGGTGGGATCAGCTGTCTCTTTTCCCTTTTTCTGCACAACGAGTGGATCATTCTTTGTGCTGCCGCTTCCTTTCTTTTTTGAATTGGATTAATGGGTACATCTCTACTTCTGAGTGAATATTGTCGCTGCTGGGCTGTCAATGCATTCATGTACCCTCTCTGATATTCATCAGACTCTTCTTCAAGAACTGTTTCATTCGCCAAGATGAAATTATCGTCCCTTTGTACAGTTGAGTTCTCGGAATACTCCTCGTCTTCAGTGATAAAAATTGGCATATCATCAGGTGTAAAGAAATTATTCTCTTCTCCAATTATATTATCCTCATCATCTGATTCCGGACCATCTACAAAATTCTGCTGTAAGGGTGTCTTCACTTGCTGCTGTACTGCTTGGTCTTGTACTCATTTCTCTCTTTACTTGATTCTAAATTGTGGTTGCTACTGGCCATGAAAATTAGGATTTCTTATTTTCGATTTAGACTTGTCAATCGTCAATCTGTCAAACATTTGTTCCATCTTTCGAAGCACTTGATCTGAAGTGGAAACCTCTTCCTTTACTATTACCTTCTTTTCAGCTCTCGTTCTAGCTCTCTTGGCAAGCATATTTGCTTCAACGCTGATTGCAATTTTTTGCATGTCTTCCAAAGTGGCCGGATCTCTTTCTCTTAATTGATAGGCCATGTCAGGATCGAAGCCATCTGGAAACTTAAACAAAGCCAACCCCATAGGTGGCTTTATATCAGCAGGAATTGCATTGTAAATAGAATTGAATCTAATACAATAATCTTGAACAGACTCACCAATGTTCCATTTGATATTCTCATATTCAGAAAGGATCTAAAGAGGATTTTTCTTCACTTCCCATCGATCCAAGAATTGTCTCTGAAGATTAGCCAATGTAGTAATACTACCCATCGGAAAAGCTCTGAACCACTTTCTTACTTCACCTCCAAAGGTTTGTACAAACAGTCTCATTGTCACATTTTCTGCATCAATCTCATGAAGGTCAAAGAAATCTGTCATCCTATCCACATGTTTCTGAGCTGTAACATTTTGAGGGGTACCATCAAATAATGGAATTTTTCTTTGATAATCATCGAGCATGTTATCCAAATTTTGAGGCAACACAAGGGGTGCAAATCGGGTAGCCATTGCTCTAGGTGGATTTACAACCGGTCTTGGGGATATGGGAGGAGTCGGAGCAGTTGATGTATGAGGTGTATCTGGTGTGGATGGAGGTGACACTACTGTAGATTTTTTATCAGAGATAGAAGGCTGCACGAGAATGGTGGGAATGAAAGAAGGTTTGGTAGGAATTTCTAAACTCGATGCAATTGCAAATGACCCAAGAGTTGCAGATGCAGACTCTATGAATTCAAGAATGTTTGTTGCCACAATGGAATTATGAAGATTCAAGGTATAACTGTCAATTGATCTATTGGCCTTTTCAATTTCAAGATCTTTGATAAAATCTGGATTTAGGACAGTAAAACTAACAACACTTTCATACTTAGTTTCAAACAATGACAACTTAAATTGTTCGTCAAACTCAAGATCTTCAAGATACTAAAAAACAACAAGACATGAATGAGATTTTAACACAAGAATCACACGACTTTCTCGACGAAGAATTCTCGGAATAAGATTTGGATTTTCATACATAGGAGGTGGATCGGGATCCGGATTTGACCTGGTGTGTCGTCTGGAAGCCAGTGTGTTGAATTACTTCTAAAAATCAAACAGACAAAATCAACTTGTTTAGCTTATCATATTCTAAACTCATCACCAAAAAGTCTATAATTTTCTGAAGTACTGGGGAAATTTGCAAGTTAGATGTTACGTTTCTAAGACTAGACCGGAGATTGACTGAGGCAACATTCATCTACTTTCGCTAATGCAAAGCAAGATCGTTTCGAAGGCTACCTGGCTAACTTCAGCCTCCGTCTGTAGTTTATAAAATGAATAACACTAACAAACAAAAAATATTATTCCCTAGTATGGTCACCACTATGTTATGGCCTAAATCTACCTCAAGCTGAGAAAGGCAGAATCTAGGGTAACATCAAACCATGCTTAACCTGGTAGCTAGCCCTACCAGATCGGGAGAGGGCTCTCTCCTTGCCAATCTTAGCAAAAAATGATCAGTGAGGCTTGAGATGACTTGAATGAAGGCTGATTTTAGGCTAGGTATATATGCAAAAGAGTTTGATTTGATTTTAAGGGTGTTTTTTTGGATCAAAGGGAAAGGCAGATTTTGGGTCTAGGAAATGAGGCCCAGTTTGCAGAGATTTGAATGGGTCAAGGTAGGAAATTGATTTGACACTTTAAATTTGAAGGAAATGGAGAGCTTAGAAAGGTGACGAGTTGAAGATGGCAAGAAACATTCAAGGATCATCTCCAAACAGCTAAAAACATATAAAATTAAACAAACCCTTGGTAGAGCACTGCACTTTTGATGCAGGGCATACCCCGCTTACCACAATCTCCACTTATAGATGCATATAAAAATGCATTTCCATTTAAAAACCGAAATGGTCCTCAATTTTCACAATCCGGCAATCTCAATTAATATGCGGAAGCTAGCTTTTAATTCATGGCTATCAAACCAAACAACCAGCCCAGATTTATTATTCATGCAGAAGTTATATTACTTAAACAATGATCATGGCACCATTAGAATACCCCACCATATGATTTTTAATTGACCATTTAATTTCAAATAAATTCCAATATAAACTTCCCTTCCATCATTGAGTTTTATAAAACTCAACATTTACCGCACCCACAGCTTACTATTCCCATGACTGAATATATAGGTTAGACTTTTGGAGAAATTCAAATATCAACATAATTTAAATTGAGTCCATAATCAAGATTCAACTTTCATTAAAACTCCAAATTCCCAACACATAGTTGGATCACAACAACTTTCATACCTTTTCATCTGATGATGGACGCAACGTTCATCATTCAAACTTCAGTAATTCAATATAGCAAACCTACCTCTTCCACTTCCGGGTCCATACAAATGTTAAATGTTCCATTGAAATTTCTGCACTATCCAATTAAATCTTCGACCAGATTCATGGAGTTCGATTTTCTGCAATCGAACTAAGGTTCGATCACTGCTTCTCTTAGTTTTACTTGCCAACGGATCCAATCTATGCTGGTTACCTCAAGATTATGCTGTACTCGGCAATCGAACATTCGACTGGATAAAAACCCTCACACCATTTCAAATCGATCATCCTTCTCTGTATGCAACCTGATGGCTCAGATTAATCAATAAGTCGATTAATGGAATTCTATTCAACTCAGAACTCCCGTTGCTTTTACGTTTAATCTGCTCCTGCAAACACTGTCTGTCAATTCAACACTGTCGCTCCTGCAAACACTGTCTTTACTGATATTTATTTCAGACAACACACATTTGACCATGTTAAATAATCAACATTGAGATCATTTGTAATCTTTATTAAAATGACTGAAAGTTCATCGATTCTCATGTACTGGGGTTTTAACACAAATCGATGTCAATTTTTACAAGCAAATCATTTCTTCCTGTGGTAGCATGGATCGGATACAAATCGATCTTCCACAATTTAATAGTATAATTCCATTCAACCAGAACCGTTCTTTCTCCAGCATGAATCAGAATCGAAACTCTCGATTTCCATTAAGAAAATGTCACAGAGATTAGTATAAATTCGATGTGGGTCTCAACAAAGAATCAACGTCCATTAATTTCGTCATTCTCTATACAGAATTCAGTTCTTCACAAGATTATGTCTTATGGCTTCAACGCACTAAGTCTATAGCGATTAATGCCATCGATTCCACTCAGTAACACAAGCTTATATTAATAAAAAATAAATCCGACAGAACAGAGCCTTATGCACAGGATTTAACATAAACCCGCGGACTCAAATGTATTTGAAAATAACCATTCACGTCAAGATTCAACACCTCCTACATTCAACGATTATGTATTACAGTTTTGATACAAAGTCGATGTAAATTCAAGCACATCGAGTCACTTTTTCCCCATATGCAACTTCAACAACATGGGTCATATATCACATCGATCTTTATCATTGAAACGCAGAGATAATTAAATTTAATTCCTCCACAATATAAAACTCAAGAAAAGAAAAAAAAGAATCGAATCATCTCTTCATATATTGAACACAAATTCAATAAGGGCATAAACTTCAGAAAATCAAATTATGTATTAATACACACACACTTACATAACAATCTCCTTCCTTGGCCTGATTTCCAAACATTAGCCCTTTTACAATCTGCCCGAAGGCTTCCAATTAGAAACCCCTGCTCTCTACACTATTTCTCTACTCACACTCTCTCTGATTTTTTTAATGCCTTTGAGGCTTAATAATTTATACAATTTAGAATGATCTAATCTAAGTTCAATCCCTTCAACTTCTCAACAAAATCCTAAAATCACTCTTGAATCCCTAAGGATCCTCTCTCACCCATAATTAATGAAACTAATTTCTAAATTAATATTTAGAAAAATCTCTCAATCCCTTTATATCCTCAACTGATCAAATTCTCTCATATTCTCAATTATTTACAATATTTAATTAAAAATACTTAAAACCCACTCAAATCATTCATAAAAACCTAGCCCCTCTAAAAACTTAAAAACCCCTAAGTTTAAAATACAAAGTATTTTCCCTCTTCGTCTAATGCTCCTACATCAGACTCCCAAGGTTGAAAATGATCATGATCTCCTGATCATGCATTTTAAGTCTCTATCCTTGTCTTCCTGGATCCCACACTTTGTTTTGCAAGTCATCATCTATTGTTGATTGCTGCTTTTCTCCAGGTTTCCATATCTTGTTCTACATCCTGCCTCCAGCTATGCTTTCATACTCTGCTTTTGTCTTTCCCTTGCTGAAATTCCTCTTCTTTCTTGCTGTTGTCTGCTGCTTTTGAGACACCTTCATCATCAGTCTTCTGATGCTTTCAATCTCTATGTCCAGTGTTTCCTCTGTCTGGAAATTTCTTTGCCTACTGTTGTTTCCTCCAAATTCTGTTGCTTCAGCTGTTGTAGCTGCTTTGACTGTGACTGCTCTTCTTGTTGCCAACATTGATGTTGTTGTTGTCAATGTTGCCTTAGTTGTTACCTTCCCGATTGTTGCTAACATTGGTTTTACTCTTGCAGATGTCACCCCACATGTTGCTGCCTCCTAAACTTCCTGTCCCTCTGCAACATTCTTTGGCTCATCACCTGCAAATTTATCTTCAACTTCTGTCTCCAGCAAACATTTCAGCCATTTCTTCTCATCAACATGCTGCAAATTAGTTCTAGCATAACCTTCATCTTCCCCTTTTACAATCTTCAGTAATTTTCCATCATCATCTTGATTGATTCTGGCAATCAAATCAAGTTCTTCCAACACTGTAGCAGTTCCAAAAAATTTCCCCACAGTCTTCTCTTGGCTATACAGACAAGCCAACTCTTTCTTGTCACCCATGGTTACAAGCCTCTGCTTATGAGACATGACTATCTCATCTTCTTTCTGCAACAGTTCTTCTTCTTCCAAGACAATTCCAAGTGATGGACTGTCTTCTAGATCACCTGTAAACACAATCAAATTGTCAGCTTCAAAATCACAAGACCCAATGGTCTCACTTGTTGATTCAGTCACCAAGTTTTCTCTCTGTAGCTCCAAGTCTTCTTCAGGACTCAGAAAATCTCCACTGGCTTTCTCCTCAGCTTTCTCTGGAAACACTTCAGAATGTTGATTTGCATTCACCATGAGACTGTCAGCTAGTCTCTCCTTCTTCCCATCCTCTGCTTCATAACTGTCATTCATGAAAACTTTCTTATCTTACTTCTTCAACAAAATTATCTTGTACATAAGTCCTCTGTCTCTCCAATTCTATTCTCTAAAGATCTAGTTTCCTATACAATTCAATAATTTCATTAGGAGTAGAACTTGGAAACTTCACACATTTTTCTATACCTTCACCGGATCTTGACCAATCATCAGCTGGTCCTTCTCTCTCTGCACCAATATTCTGATTAGACTCCTTTGTCTTCATTTCCTCTTGAGATCTTGCTATCTCAGCATTGATCTGAATAGACTTCAGATTCAACTCTTCTTGAACAAACTCTAAAGCTTGCTCATCTCCCTGTGCTATACCTGCAAACATACACAACTTATTACTTTTAAAACTGCAATACTTTTTAGTCTTGACTGCTTCCTCAAGCACTTCCCTTTGAACAGATCTGCGTGTGGAATATTTGTTGGGCCGTGAATATGACCCCTTTTTATCACTTACTTCATCCACTTTTACTCTTGTTTATCATATCATTTATTATAATTTATCATATAAATCCATCTTATAATGATTTATGCTCTTATGGATGAATATTATTTCTTCTCCTTTATTTTTAATAAATTGATTATTATTATGCATAATTTTATCAATGATGGTTTATTAATATCATTTATCATTTTAGCCTCCAAGATATTTCCTAAATTACAGATTTGATTTCCAAATCATCATGAGATATTCCAACTCAGAGATCCGCTGGAATAAGAAGTGACAGTTTTGCAGTTAATATTCTGAGCAAACAAAGAAGAATCTGGAAAATCTGAAACATGGGTTTTGTCCAGAACGGACCCAATTAACTTTATCCAAGAATGGTTTGCCCAAATTCGGCCTATATTGAGAGATACGTAAGGTTCTTTGAACACGATTTTCTTAGTTCTGTTGTTGCGACCGTCCTCCAAATCTCAGCTGCAAAGCCAAATTCGCCTTGCTCTTGTTGAAAGATTGTTGCAATTATATTTTCTAGATGATCAAGTTGTTGGGAACAATCCAATATTGTTATGGGAGATCCTGTTTGCTATTTAATCTTTCTTCCTTCTGATTATAAAAGGAGAAGCATGTATTGCAATGGGGGAGACTTTTCTTGTTGTAATTTGCAGAATTGTGCATCGACTCTTGTTAAGAGAGTACGAGCTGTTTGTAAACATTATTCATGTCTGATTAATAAAATATTTTGTTCTCATTCCATTTCTCAAACGCTGGAGTAAAGCGCAGCAACGTTTCACTGGTGGCTGAGGGCCCGGCCCTGGTGGAATCGTTCTGCTGTTTGTATTTATATCATTTTATTTATGTTGTGTGAAGTTTGTTTAATGTTTATTACAATTGGTTTATTGTTAATTGAATCAAATACAAAGTCATTGCTGTTTCATTTCTTTACAAGAAGCACATTCGTTGATCAGTTATCTTGTTATCATTAAACAGCTTTTCTTTCTGTATCTGATTCAGGTTGTTGTTCATTTAATTTATGATTTGTTGTTGCGTAATGATTGATTGTCGACAGGATTGAAGCATGAAGAGTTGTAATTGCTGTTCATTTTATACTGCCATTCCATTTTATGTTCATTGTTTATTTACAGCTTTCGATTTGCAAATAGATGAGTTACAGTTATACGCTGTTGTTCCTTTTCAGATTGCGTTTCTTTTAAATTACTTTTGTTTATCCTGCTTGTGTTTCAATTGCTTTAAGATTTCCAACTGTAGAGGATAGAGGCTTTCGCTTCCAAGTCCCCAGAATTGGTAATCTTGCATCGATTTCTTAGGGAAAGAGTTATTGCTACTGCATCCCTGATCGATGTTCTGCAAGATTGAAGTAGTTTAATATTTCCATTCTTGTTACTATAATTAGGTTTCTTTACAAGCATTTGTTACCTTTGCATTTGTTATTCTGTACTACATCTTCACAGCATTACTCTTGGATAAATTGCTGCCTCAGACTGAGTACACTCTTGAAATAAAAAGTTGCTCCCAGATTGATAATTAATGTGAGATAAATAGGTGTTAAAAGATACCTTTTTATGCCTCGACATTTTGGCGCCGTTGCCGGGGAGAGTGTATGCCATTTAGAAAGAGTGATGTGTATTTAATTTTTTCTACTTGGGAAGAATTGGGTATTAAATACGGAAGGTAAGAACCTGCGCACCGAGCAAGAAACACATTTGTTCACTGGCCCGCTTCACAGCAGAATTGAGTGAAAGCTTAAGGTAGGAATGAATGCTTGCGTTTTTTTTTTTTTGAATTTTAGAGGTAGAATTTTTGAACAAATCTTGTAGTTCCACTCAAGTGGTGATGTAAGCACCACCCATTTCACTAACCAATTGACAGGAACATTGGAAGGAGGATCCTTAAAGAAACACCTGAAGAACATCTTCTATTATGGTAAGAAATGGCTGACATTGCAACTTTTGAATTCCCTATCAAAGATCTAGGAGGGGTAACACAAATGCACATAATTCCCCCATTGTCTCTACCAAATTTTCATGGTTTGACAAATGAAGATCCAAATACATTCTTATTTGAGTTTGAAATACTTTGTAGAGGATATGATTATTGTACTAATGATGAAAGATTGAAAGTGTTTCCTCTTACTTTAAAAGGAGCAGCTCTCTGATGGTTCATGAGCCTAGGTGGGAACTGCATTAAAACATGGGAGGACATGAAGAACATATTCTTGAAGAAGTACCAAGACTATTGCAAATCCAATGAAGATATTTTTGGTATGACACAAAGGGAAGATGAAAGCTTGGAGGACTATGTAGAGAGATTTCGATATAACCTTCAAAAATCAAAGCATAAGCATTTGGAAAAAGATATCTTGAAAACACTCCTTCTTAAAGGAATCAAAGATGATTTTTTAGAACTCTTAAATCTAATAGGAAAAGGTGATGTTTTTCAGTTATCATATGATGATGTTTGTGAATTGTGCATAAGGTATTCAAGAGGAATTTCTAAGGCTGGTAAGAATTCTAGAGAAGTTTCTTCTTTATTTTCCAAATGTACTACAAGAACAAAAGATATAAGAGCTGAAATCAAGGTTTTATTTGAAAATTTTAAATATGATCTTATTAGCTCTCTAAATTCACAATTGAATGTTTTGCAGGTTCGGAAAAATCAAGAATTTGATGAAGTGTTTTTCCCTCATTACCGAAAGCAGCATTCCATAGATAGTTGTTCTTCCTTATCTAATTTGGAAGTGACATATCAAAGAGATGGGGAAGCTGCAACAAGGTTAACAATTATGGTTCAAAACACTTCCTCTCCATTCCCTTACTTGCATAATTCATTACAAAATACTCATATGTTAGGGCAGCCATGCCAATCTCAATATAACCACTACCAATATTGTCTACAAGATTGGCATGGTTCACCTTATGATTACATGACTACTCTCCCTCATCTTGTAGCACAAACACATCTTCCAGCTCTTCCACAACATCTTGTTTTCCAATCAAAATCATTTACTCAACACAATCAACTACATCATCAAGAGGCTCCATTCCCTACACAATCTCCTGCTCAACTCATTCCACGCCTTCACCATAATAAACTAGTACAACATGCTTACAGTGTTGAACTGCAAAATTCACCAACCCTTCCCACCCATTCTATCTCACATGAACTATTGGAGAAAACTTACACTGAGATCCAGAATGTATCAAATCCAAAAATTGTAGAAGTTACGAAAGAAAATGAGGTTTCTTCTAGTTTGCACCAACAAACTATATTAAAAGCTCAAGAACTTCATGATATGATGGCTATGGGAAATCAAGGAAGTAAAGAATATATCGAAGATTGGTTTCACTCCATCATTTGTTTGCAACATCACTCCATACTTCAACAATTTTTGGAACCATCTTTTCAAGGGAAGTTGGCTTCTCATACCCTAATTTTTATTAACATACATTTTTCAAATTTGGGTATGTATGTACTAAAATTCTTATTTTGGAAATGGCTCCACTGGAAGTACTCTTATATGTAATCATATTCATTTCCAATTTAGAGTAGGATAGTGGAGAAATAAATAAATAAGGAAATAAAACAAACACTTTTTTTTATTTTTGTAAAAATAGTTGTTTCTTTGTTGCAGCACGCTGTGAAATTAACATTGATGATAAATATTTTAATTTATTTGTGTATGAAGATGAATTATATTGAAAATAACAATTCTACAAACACATATATTCATTTTTATCATCAATATGAAAAAAAATGCTTGAATATCATTTTTTTGGCTTGCGGACTTGATGAAATTTCTGAAAACACAGTTGGGACAGTCATGTTTTGGGGGACCAAAATTGAATATTTTTAAAACTTATTTCTATCCTAAGTAGCCCTTGATGTATACTTTCCAACCAAATTTGAATCACTCAATTTGGATTTGAAACGAAAATTTAGAACCAAAACATTGACAGGGTGTCTAGTAGGCAGCTCAGGAACAGAGTTTGGACAGTCAGTTTTTGGAGGTCTAAATGACTATATTTTTAAAACATGTTTCTATGGTATATTCCTCTATGAATCTAGTTTACAAAGAAATTTGAATCACTCAATTTCGATATCGTATGAGGAATTTATGACCAAAACACTGACTGCCTATCATAAATCAGCACTTTTGAAACTCTGTTTTTTCGGTTGTTCCTTAACATATTTGACCGATCAATTCTTCTTGTTTTAAAAACCTGTTTCTATTGGAGATCAATATTTGAATATAATTTAATCTCAAATTTTAATTATTTCAATCCGCCATCAAACGAATAATTTATGCTTGAAATACCAACTGTTGGTCTGAACTGGAAAATCGAAAATGACTCTATTATGCAGGTTGTTCTAAGAAAATTTAACATATCATTACATGGAATTTTTAAAACCTGTTTCTATTGGAGATAAATATTTGAATTAGCTCTCATTTGGCTTTGGAATCACTCAAATTGGACGAGAAAAAAAGAAGGTATGATTAAAACACTGCTGGTTAGTATAGTCGACCACTGCTCTCCCGCAGGTGACAAATAAAATTTGCTTTATTTTTCCATGGATTTGTTCTACAGAGTAACTACTTGTTATTTTTTTGCATAATTCTTGGATTAGGGAGACCGATCACCTCTCTTTCTCCATGATTTAATGTTTTATTGCAGGTAGATACTCATTTTTTGCAGGTCTTAGGAGAACAAAGAAGGTCAATTTATGGACGAACGATTTTGCAGATAAATTTTAGTGAAACAAAGACATTTCATCCAGTTTATTACCTAACAGATTCATAACAAGAAGAAATGAAGAATTGGTTTCCATTTGAAGATTCACCCACTGCTTCCAAAACATTTTTCAAGAGATCATTTTTTTTTCCCATTAATCGATTTGATATTCTCTTAGAAATAACATCATAGCTGTTGTAACTTAATAAAAGTGTTGTTTTTTTTCTGATTTCTTTTATGTTTTTGTGTTTCAGGTGTTAATCTCTTCAAATTGCAATTTGTGCTCCAGTGGTAATTAAACAATAAAGACCCCCCCATGCAAGTTTCGGTTACAAAAGGCAATCCTTCAATAGCTGCAATTCTGTAAAAAAATTTCTTGAAACCTGTACATAAACTTTCCTTTCTATTTGATTGGATTTGTTTGGCAATGGATTGCATATTAGCTTTGTTCTTTCCTTTATCTTTTTTTTCTTTTTGTTTTGTTGTTTTTTAAAAAAGAACAACATTTTTGTTGCATGTTTTTGTTGTTCCTTTCAAAAGGAACATCATCGCTCATTTTGCTGTTCCTTTCAAAAGAAACAGCACCGCTCAGTTTTGTTGTTCCTTTCAAAAGAAACAGCACCGTTCATTTTTGTTGTTCCTTTCAAAAGGAACAGCCCCGACTGTTCTTGTTGTTCCTTTCCAAAGGAACAGCATTTTCGCAGACTGTTCTTGCTGTTCCTTTCCAAAGGAACAACATTTTCGTAGATTGTTTTTGCTGTTCTTTTTCAAAGGAACAGCACTTTTTGAGTGCATTTTCCTTGTTTTTTAAACAACATTTTTAGAACTTTTTTTGAATTTTTCATGACTTTTTGAAAGGCAAACATACAATTTATGGAAGGATATACAAATTAGAGCTTACTGTAATCAGCAAATCAAAAGAAATCGTCATTTTTTAATAAAGTTGTTTAGTAATGATAAGAAAAAGGAAAAAGGGACATAATCAATAACATGATTTTGTTGTCTTATTACCACTAAATTCATATGATCGATTATATTTATCATGTTGGTTCTTTCCCATATTTTATAACTTTCTTTGATTTTTACTTATGGAGTAGGAACAAGGGCATATTCTCTTCTATTGAGCTGTTCAGACTTCTTCCACCATCCCTACTCTTAAGGAGTGTTGAGCCATCCTTTATGAATAAATAGGAAAGTGCTATATGAAAAGAAAAATATTTACATATTTTATTAATAATTTTATAATTTGGCAGATGGAGGATAGGGGGTCTCATCAAGAGCCGGCCTACCATGTTCATAAGGAAGCAAGTGAATTGGCATTCCCATCATGGCCACCAAACCAGGGATATGGTCCAATGGACAATTGAAAAATTAAGAAGTCCTTGGAACAGGAGGTCTCATCACGAGCCGGCCTGCCCACTTTTCACTTCTTCCCAGTGAATGGCATTGTGATTTATCTGGTCACCAAGCCAGCACAATGGCCTCTGTTATGACAATTAACAAGCACTTCCTCAGCATAAATAAAGGACAATGGTTCCAAGGGTGAGAGAGCAACTCTGTCAAGGTTATGGACACCTGTGGGAAACAGAGCTCTGCTGATGGTATTGGAGTCACATTTATACACATCAATAGTGATATTAAACCCTTTTTCCTATATCTCTATTTAAATATCAGATGAAAGTATGAATCCTTAACCTTTGATTTTGAACCTATTATACATGAAAATCATTATAAATCAATCACATTATTTTAAGTGGGCAATAAATGCATTTCTACTTATGTTTATCTTAAGTTGTCCCTTCTCCTTATCCTTAAATCATTACAAAACGCTTCTATATCTGTTTACGATTTATCACATGCATGGATTTTAGTAATGCGATAATTTGTTGATCATATCATAAGTATGTATGTCTTTCCATGCTGTACAATTGCTGTATAGTATATGCTGCTCTTCTATTTTGCTGATTTGCCACAATATTGATACTGCATTTTTACAGAATTTTTGTTTTGCTTGAACTTTTTTGCATGCGTCTTATATGTTGCCATTTAAAACCAAAACCGTGGATTCAAGAAAATTGCATACAGAATTGTGATTTGTTTACAAGAGAACAACAAGCATGGGGGAAAATTCTATCCGCAGCATGATCACTATTGCAACTAAACAACAAAGGCTCGTGAACACGCACAATTCTTCAGACATGATGTGCTTGCATGGCTTCCACCTTTTGCATCACTTTCACTATCTGCTCAGCCTACATCAGCTTCAGCAAAGGCCAGTCTCTACATGACATTCCACATTTTTTTTTTGGAGGTAATACTTGAGGTAAAATAGCATAATTTTCTAATTTATTATGAATTTAGGAGAATTTCATAAACATCCATTGAACATTATTTATCATCATTCATTCCACATCTTTACCACTTCCCATTTTTTAGACATGCCTCATCTTTCAGTTTGGGGGAGTGTTGATTTCCTTCATTTCTTTCTTGTGACCATGTCCGTAATATTCTTTATCATCCATGGATGTTCTTATTCATTCTCAACACATCCCTTATTCCATGTTTTACACCAAGCATAGATTTCAATAGATTGTAGCAACCACCTCTCTTTGTTTCTAGCATCGCATGAGGACATGTTAATTCTTCAGTTTGGGGGGAGGGAATTGCTACATATGATGGATTTTTTCCACATTCTTTCTCATTTAAGGCATACAATTTCATTTTTATACAGTGCAGAAATTGATTTGCATATATTTTTAAAACTATGAACTGAATTCTTGTGATTTCTAGATAACAAAAAAGTATCATTAAAATACACAAACCCAGATAATTTCATGCTAAATTAGTTCATAAAATTTTGAAAATTATGCACTATCACCTACAACCATTTTGTTTATATCTCATGATCTGTGCATCAAGACGATCTGCTTTTTGAGAAAATGGTTAACAGGCTTTTCAACACATTTATGTGCATTTTATAACCGTATACGTGTGATTGTGTGCACTTCATCGAGATTGTAAATTGAATATTCATTATTTGAAGAAAAATTATTTGTTGGGATGAAACAGAGAATTTTCTTTTCCTTGAATTGCTTTATAGTTTTTGTCTTTGGATTGCATGAACATTCAAATATATTGATTTTAAGTTTACTTGAGACATACAGTATATTGATTTGAGGTGTGTTGGGCGGTGAATAAGGCCACTTTTTATCTTACTTCATCCACTTTTTACTCTTGTTATCATATCATTATTATAATTTATCATATAAATCCATCTTATAATGATTTATGCTCTTATGGATGAATATTATTTCTTCTCCTTTATTTTTAATAAATTGATTATTATTATGCATAATTTTATCAATGATGGTTTATTAATATCATTTATCATTTTTGCCTCCAAGATATTTCCTAAATTACATATTTGATTTTCAAATCATCATGAGATATTCCAACTCAGAGATCCGCTGAAATAAGAAGTGACAGTTTTGCGGTTAAGATTCTGAGCAAACAAAGAAGAATCTGGAAAATCCGGAACATGGGTTTTGTCCAAAACGGAGCCAATTAATTTATTGGAAGAACGGTTTGCCCAAATTCGGCCTGTATTGAGAGATACGCAGGGTTATTTGAACACGATTTTCTTAGTTCTGTTGTTGAGGCCGTCCTCCAAATATCAGCTGCAAAGCCAAATTCGCCTTGCTCTTGTTGAAAGATTGTTGCAATTATATTTTCTAGATGATCAAGTTGTTGGGAACAATCCAATATTGTTATGGGAGATCCTATTTGCTATTTAATCTTTCTTCCTTCTGATTATAAAAGGAGAAGCATGTATTGCTACGGGGGAGACTTTTCTTGTTGTAATTTGCAGAATTGTGCATCGACTCTTGTTAAGAGAGTACGAGTTGTTTGTAAACATTATTCATGCCTGATTAATAAAAGAGTTTGTTCTCATTCCATTTCTCAAACGCTGGAGTAAAGCGCAGCAGCGTTTCACTGGTGGCTGAGGGCCCGGCCCTGGTGGAATCGTTCTGCTGTTTGTATTTCTATCATTTTATTTATGTTGTGTGAAGTTTGTTTAATGTTTATTACAATTGGTTTATTGTTAATTGAATCAAATACAAAGTCATTTTTGTTTCATTTCTTTACAAGAAGCACATTCGTTGATCAGTTATCTTATTATCATTAAACAACTTTTCTTTTTGTATCTGATTCAGGTTATTGTTCATTTAATTTATGATTTGTTGTTGCGTAATGATTGATTGTCGACAGGATTGAAGCGTGAAGAGTTGTAATTGCTATTCATTTTATACTGCCATTCCATTTTCTGTTCATTGTTTATTTACAGCTTTCGATTTGCAAATAGATGAGTTACAGTTATACGCTGCTGTTCCTTTTCAGATTGCTTTTCTTTTAAATTGATTTTGTTTATTCTGCTTGTGTTTCAATTGCTTTAAGATTTCCAACTGTAAAGGATAGAGGCTTTCGCTTCCAAGTCCCCAGAATTGGTAATCTTGCATCGATTTCTAAGGGAAAGAGTTATTGCTACTGCATCCCTGATCGATGTTCTACAAGATTGAAGTAGTTTAATCTTTCCATTCTTGTTACTGTAATTAGATTTATTTACAAGCATTTGTTACCTTTGCATTTGTTATTCTGTACTACATCTCCACAGCATTACTCTTGGATAAATTGCTGCCTCAGACTGAGTACACTCTTGAAATAAAAAGTCGCTCCCGGATTGATAATTAATGTGAGATAAATAGGTGTTAAAAGATACCTTTTTATGCCTCGACAATCTTCAAATCCCATCTCTGACTCAAGAACTCTAAGTTCCTCCTTCAATAAGGCAGTCTCACTTTGCCTCAACTTCGTCTACAATGGTTTCCAAATCACTCTCTTTCCCTTCAGTGGAAAGATCCATCCTCCATTCTAGTTTTCCTGTTCTTGCAGCCATTCCTGTAGTACCTACAATTGTACCTTCATTACTGCAATTTCTCTTTCTCTGACTTTATCGGTCATCTCACCTCTGTGGCATTCCTCTGAACCTCTTCTCTGATCTTCCATGATCATCTTCTCCATGAGTTGCACTAGCCCCTGCAACAGCAAGCTCTCCTGCTGCCACTTACCTCACCAATCCACTTCACTAGATCCGGTCTTTTTGGTAAGTACTGGTTCACTGCCTCTGGAACCTCTTGAGCACTCTCTTCTGCTCTCTCTAGGATATCTCTTTAACTCACCTTCTCTTTTGAGAACACTTCAGTTGTCCTCCTTATCCAACCTTTAGTTGGATTTCAGATTCACTGCCATCATCTTGTCTGCAACCATAAACTTTAATCACAAATTTCAAATCAGAAAATTATCTCAGCTTTAAGATCCTGCATGATCTTGTCCTCCATTCATTTCTGCAATCTTGTTTACTGCAATTGTGTACCTTTGCATATCAGATTTAGAATCTGATCTTCCTTTCAGTATTCCTCACACATTCAAATAAAACACACTTCAGTTCTCAACAGAACCTTCCTGCACTCATTCAGAAAAACAAACATCTTCAATTTCAACAGAGCCTTCCTGCTCTGATACCAAAAATGATGCAGGGCATACCCCGCTTACCACAATCTCCACTTATAGATGCATATAAAAATGCATTTCCATTTAAAAACCGAAATGGTCCTCAATTTTCACAATCCGGCAATCTCAATTAATATGCGGAAGTTATCTTTTAATTCATGGCTATCAAACCAAACAACTAGCCCAGATTTATTATTCATGCAAAAGTTATATTACTTAAACAATGATCATAGCACCATTAGAATACCCCACCATATGATTTTTAATTGACCATTGAATTTCAAATAAATTCTGATGCAGGAGCATCAAGGGCGTTTTTTTTATTTTGTAAATATGTTAAAAGGGGGTGTGATAATTTGTAATATTTTATTAATTAATTTGAAAAAAAATAGAGAAGGTGAGTATTTTTGTAAATATCTTTTTATAAAAGGATATGAGGGAATTTAATTAGTTGAAGGATTTTAGGGATAAAGATCTATCCTTTAGGGATGTTGAGAGATTTAGGGGTTTGTTGAGGAATTGAAGGGATTGAGCATTTAATTAAATGATTTTTAAAAATTGTATAAATAGGAATGGGTTTTGAGAGAAAAGGACATTGAGATTGTGAGAGAAGTGTGAGATTGAGAGTAGGCTTGAGCAACAAGGCTGTAAGCCTTCAGCAATTGAAAAGGGCCACGGCATTGAAACATCTGGCCAATAAAGAAAAAAGTTGTAAGTCATTTTTTGTTTCAGTTTATATACATTGGGTGATTGAGAAATTGTATATTTGTTTCATAGCATTGTTAAATTAATGATCAATGGGTTGAAATCACATTCGTTTGTGTAAAAACTGGCATGCAAATCACTAAGGGTAAATGGTATTAAAATCTCTGTTTGCAAAGGGCGCCATTCCAAGTAAAGATTTCTGTTGGAAGTCGATTTTAAATTCAGATTGGTTAATATGAGGTACAGTGGAAATTGGGAACTGAATATGGAAGTGCGCAGAGTTATGTTTTGAAACTCTGTTGGAATTCAATTGATATGTTTCAAATAGCATTGACATAGTTTGAACGGCACTGCAAATGTGTGACTCTGGCATATCCAATTGGAGAATCGATTTTATGAAAGATGCTGAACTGGAAATAAATATGTGTGAATGCGTTAATAAAAATGTTGAAATTATGTTGTATACAGCGTTGAATTCTAATTGTAAGAATGAATGCTAAATACGAGGTTTTTTTTAAATTCAATGGATGGGTAATCCATAACGCAGACTGAGTTGAGAAGAAGAATTCGACTTCAGATTTGTGTTTCAGTTAAAATGAAGAAAACGTAATGCATTTTTTAGTTACTGGTTATTCTAAAATGAATTTAATTATTGGGTTCTAGTTTCACGTTCAGTTCAGTTCTAATATGCCAGAAATCGTGAATTGAAGGAAAGGGTGCAGAAATCTGGAATGACATTTCCAGCGTTGGTAAATTGTGCTTAACAGAGAATCGATCTATGGAGGCGAGTAACCAGAATCAAGACCGAAATGGTGAGTCGATTTTAGTAATGGAATAAGAAATGAAATCAAAAACGTATGGTTTGAAATGGACCTGATCAGAAACAATCTAACTCTGTCTAAATGTTTAAGGAGATGGCGCAATTGAAAGTGTGGAATGTTATGTTATAACGGTAAGCACGTTAATGTAAGCGATGTGTTCGATTGCTGAAAACTACAATCTAAAGGCGCAGTCCAGAACGAGTTAGTTGAAATGAAAACTTCAAGCAGTTTGATGTTGATATAGCAAACATATGAAAATTAAGCACTGGGGTTTAAAAGGTAAGGCGCACTCTTCAATCGAATCCAGTCATAATGCCAATGACATTTGTAAACAGGAGAAATTGCAGTGTAGTGAGTTAATTCTTAATTTCAAGAATTCATATACAGAATGAAGATCATTATGCAACGAAACTGAACTCTGGATGTCTTGAATATGAGTAGAACGCTGGTATTAAAACAGTCAAGTCCGAGTCTTATTTAGACGTAGTATCATTTGTCCATGAGCTTTTGTTTGGTTGAAATTGGTTCTGATTTGAAATTTGTATAAAGCCGCTACAAAGAATCGAGGTGAAATTGGGATAAACGGATGCAGGTTGTATGGGCCAGATTGCCCATAGGGAAAGTAAGTAAATTACATGAGCGTAGATCGATTTGCCATATGAGTGACCATATTGTGTTATTTGGCATTTGAATTCTGGGTTTGTAGAACAGTAAGGGCGCATTCTT
The DNA here is from genome assembly GCA_034641835.2 of Pinus albicaulis. NCBI lineage: Eukaryota > Viridiplantae > Streptophyta > Pinopsida > Pinales > Pinaceae > Pinus > Pinus albicaulis. The sequence goes on along the minus strand of CM076582.1, from coordinate 669,986,394 downwards.
GAATCAAGCCATATGTGAATGAGAAGTATTAAGATTGCTTATGGAAGCATTGAATGTTTGATGTGATTTGAATAATGATAAGTTTTCTTGTGTAATGATTGTTGGGTTCTTATGTTAAAACATAAAATGAAAATAGTTTCCACAAGATAATGGCAAAGTGTGAGTTTGCCAAGTATTGAGGATTTGATTTGGGGAAAAAGCTGTGATGTAAGTTGATATGCAACAGATGTTTAAGATCCTGGTATTTGCAGGCCTAGCCCTACGTCATCAAATTCCAATATAAACTTCCCTTCCATCATTGAGTTTTATAAAACTCAACATTTACCATGCCCACAGCTTACTATTCCCATGACTGAATATATAGGTTAGACTTTTGGAGAAATTCAAATATCAACATAATTTAAATTGAGTCCATAATCAAGATTCAACTTTCATTAAAACTCCAAATTCCCAACACATAGTTGGATCACAGCAACTTTCATACCTTTTCATCTGATGATGGACGCATCGTTCATCATTCAAACTTCAGTAATTCAATATAGCAAACCTACCTCTTCCACTTCCGGGTCCATACAAATGTTAAATGTTCCATTGAAATTTCTGCACTATCCAATTAAATCTTCGACCAGATTCATGGAGTTCGATTGTCTGCAATCAAACTAAGGTTCGATCACTGCTTCTCTTAGTTTTACTTGCCAATGGATCCAATTTATGTTGGTTACCTCAAGATTATGTTGTACTCAGCAATCGAACATTCGACTGGATAAAAACCCTCACACCATTTCAAATCGATCATCCTTCTCTGTATGCAACCTGATGGCTCGAATTAATCAATAAGTCGATTAATGGAATTCTATTCAGCTCAAAACTCCTGTTGCTTTTACGTTTAATCTGCTCCTACAAACACTGTCTCTCAATTCAACACTGTCGCTACTACAAACACTGTCTTTACTGATATTGATTTCAGACAACACACATTTGACCATGTTAAATAATCAACGTTGAGATCGTTTGTAATCTTTATTAAAATGACTGAAAGTTCATCGATTCTCATGTACTGGGGTTTTAACACAAATCGATGTCAATTTTTACAAGAAAATCATTTCTTCCCGTGGTAGCATGGATCGGATATAAATCGATCTTCCACAATTTAATAGTAGAATTCCATTCAACCAGAACCATTCTTTCTCCAGCATGAATCAGAATCGGAACTCTCGATTTCCATTAAGAAAATGTCACAGAGATTAGTATAAATTCGATGTGGGTCTCAACAAAGAATCAACGTCCATTAATTCCGTCATTCTCTATACAAAATTCAATTCTTCACAAGATTATGTCTTCTAGCTTCAACGCACTAAGTCTATAGCGATTAATGCCATCGATCCACTATCGATTCCACTAAGTAACACAAGCTTATATTAATAACAAATAAATCCGACAGAACAGAGCCTTATGCACAGGATTTAACACAAACCTATGAACTCAAATGTATTGGAAAATAACCATTCACGTCAAGATTCAACACCTCCTACATTCAACGATTATGTATTACAATTTTCATACAAAGTCGATGTAAATTCAAGCACATCGAGTCACTTTTTCCCCGTATGAAACTTCAACAACATGGGTCATATATCACATCGATCTTTATCATTGAAACGCAGAGAGAATTAAATTTAATTCCTCCACAATATAAAACTCAAGAAAAAAAAAAAATCGAATCATCTCTTCATATATTGAACACAAATTCAATAAGGGCATAAACTTCAGAAAATGAAATTCTGTATTAATACACACACTTACATAACAATCTCCTTCCTTTGCCTGATTTCCAAACATTGGCCCTTTTACAATCTGCCCGAAGGCTTCCAAGTAGAAACCCCTGCTCTCTACTCTATTTCTCTACTCACACTCTCTCTGATTTTTTTAATGCCTTTGAGGCTTAATAATTTATACAATTTAGAATGATCTAATATAAGTTCAATCCCTTCAACTTCTCAACAAAATCCTAAAATCAATCTTGAATCCCTAACGATCCTCTCTCACCCATAATTAATGAAACTAATTTCTAAATTAATATTTAGAAAAATCTCTCATTCCCTTTATATCCTCAACTGATCAAATTCTCTCATATTATCAATTATTTACAATATTTAATTAAAAATACTTAAAACCCACTCAAATCATTCATAAAAACCTAGCCCCTCTAAAAACTTAAAAACCCCTAAGTTTAAAATACAAAGTATTTTCCCTCTTCGTCTAATGCTCCTGCATCAACTTTCAATGTATTCTACCTTTATCTTTGTTTGATTTAGTTAAGATGAAATAAAGAGAGATATGGAATACATAAAACACATGTAGACTTAAAATTACAGAAGAAAACAAAATACCAAAGCAAGATGCCACATGAATCCTATAAAGTGTTGCAAACCACTAGTCTATTCCTTAGCCAAACTGCTGAAATGAGTATACAATAAGCTCCAAGCTTTCCCAAAAGTCCAACCATGCTAATGACTAAAAAAACATAAGATATAGGAAAACAACAACTCATCCTAGCCTCTAGGGGTCGAGCTCATGATTTTAGGAGTTGTTGCAACAAATTCTAAACTGAGAACTAAAAAGTAGGCAGTGGAACAGCTTGCCTCTAAAAACTAGGGAACTGATTCATTCGGTTGTAAACTACCTTTTCATGGATGAATCTACCTCTATGAGTGAAAATTCATCATAATTACATCAAAATCCATTAATTCACATTAAATTACATCATAATTTTGAAAATTAGAAGGATAAAAGTCAAACTATCAAGAAATTAGGCGAAAAACAGAGTATTTTTGGTCAAACTGAGCAAATTTCCTCCAATGCGCCGCGTTGATTTCCCTATGCGTAGTGACTTTTTGTAGCTGCTTTTGGAGGCCTTCCCAGTGTCCAAATTTTATCTAAGTGGGCTTGTTGTAAATTTCTGCCTGTATACTTTCCAGCAAAAGTGGAATTTTTGTATTTGGCCTCCATTTGCCCCTCCAAAACTGAGTTCTCCTAAGACTGCTTCCTGTGTGTCAAAAAAGGGGTGGAAAGGTCATTTTTGGGGTGTTTTTGACCTTTTTGGAAGCCCAAAACCTCTCAAAATTTCTTGGCCATTTGTGAGCATGCATATTTTTTCATGAAAAATCCAAATATGCTGAGTTTTACTCAAAAGGATGCCTCCATCAAAAGCAATCGCAAGGTGGCGCGGCGCATTGGGCAGAAAAGTCTATTTTTTGAGCCAAAAATTCCAAAATTACAAAAAGTGTCCCATTTTTTTTAAATTTGGGCTGAGTGTCATCCCTTAAGAGCTGTGTTGGGCCAAGGAATCCTTAGCCAAGATCTGAAGTCTATCATGCTATTTTCACCTCTTTGATGCCTTCTTCAACTTGGCCTTCAAGTTCCTGATTCTTGCTTTGCACACCTTATTTCTTGCCAAGTAGTGGTAGGCCATGTGCCTCAAAAAAAATTTCTCTTTGTTGGCCTTCTCCAGCATCTTTTCCAAATTTATGTTTATCCTTTCGAGCCAAGATTCACGATCAGCTTCAATTTCTTGTTCAAGTGGTGTCAACTTGGTTTTCCTCCTCTTGGCAGCTTGCCGGTTTTCTCGTATGTTTTACAGCTCCATAATGGTTTGTTGATCCTCTAGCTGCTTGTTTCTTTGCTCCAGATAGTTAATTGTCCATTTAGCTCTTTCTAGGTTGAGAGACAAACCATGGATGTCCTCTTGTTGCTCCTAAATGATCTCTTTAAGCTTTGAGCTTTGTGAGCCCAAATCGGCGTCATCATCCTGAATAAGAATGAAATCTGTCTCCTGCCCTCCTGAAGGCCCCTCATCATGTAATGGACACTTTTCCTTGTCTTGTACCTGCTCTTCTGATGGAGGAAGCGAGACCCCTTCCACCCCGGGTGGAGATAATACTCGCTTTGATGCTACAAACAACCTTCTAGCGCCCTTTTGGTAGGTGACAAATACTGCCACACTAGCAGTTTGTGTCTCATGAAGCTCCTGTTGATGTGAAGGCCCACCTGTCTCATGAAAAGTTTTTGGAGGTACTTGAGGAGTGGTGAAGACCTCATGTGAAATGAAATCATCCCAAGAGATGTTTTGTAAACCAAGCTGATGCATGACCACAATCTTGATTAGTGCAAAATGATATATGTTGTTATACTGCTGCTAGGGAGTCTTCTTGTGCACTAAGGTGTTCATCTTCTCAATGTTCTGAAAAATAAAGTAGGGGAGATTCATCATTCTCACCCTAGTAAAGTGCATCAAAAATCTGATGTGATAAGCATATAGGCGAGAAAACCGGCCCTCATCGCTGAAATACTTAATTATGAGTTTCATCAAGGGAGCATATTAGTCTTTCAGATACTGGAAAGGAAAAACTCTGCTGAGATGTCTCTGATAACTAGCCTTGATGTAAGGCTCATACTGTTCTCTGTCAATCTGCTGCCTTTTATTCCACTGCTCACCGACATTTGGAATGCCAATTGCTAGAGAAATGGACTCCGGTGTCAAGGTAAATGTCACACCTACTAGAGTGACTTGGCCATTTTGAAGATGGAGCACAAAAAACCTAGCCAACTCATGATGGTATTGAACTCTCTCTACCATCTCACAGAACTGATAACAGGATTGGTGTTGAAAGCATGTGATAGCAAGAGGGCAGGCCTGCAGCTCGGCAAGTGAAGTAGGCTCCTCTCATATATGTTTACCACCCTTGTGAGGTCTCCTTGGTGCATGCATTTATGTAGGAGAATCACTGTGTGTCTCCTCATCTCGGTCATAGGAGGGATCAGACTCCATGTTTGCTAATGTGTGAGTTTTCTTGATGAGTATGAAGAGATTTATGGTGTTTTTAGTTTTATTCTACCAAGGATGAGAATGTATGAGGGATTGTGGAGGGAAAGGGTATGAGGGGTTTTGGGAATGATATGGACAAGTTTTTTTTTGGGAATAGGGTGTTTAGGGAATTTTTGGAATATGGGAATTAGGGAATGAGTGGATGACAGTGAAAAATGAATGGAGGAGTCAAAGAGTGAGGGAGTGATGGAGTGGACTTGGTAGCAAAAACACAAATGCAAACCCTAGGCAATTGTTTTTGAGCCAAAGTTTCAAAGAGGTAGGGTTTGAGTTTTATCACACAAAACCACCATAAATTTTAAGAAAAACTTTTTCACTAGCAATGGAAGGAATCTTGACTTACTTGCACACCATGGGATTGAGAAAATTTGGAAATTTGAGGGAGTTTATGGTGAAATCGGGCTTGCAACTCTATGCACCGCGCCTTCTATATGCGTCGCACCAGTGTATTTTTTACACTGTTGGGGGCAGCCCAATGCGTCGCGCCTTCTCTATGCGCCGCGCCCTTGAACTTGCACAGTTTTGCTTCAAACTTGCTCCCTTTCTCCAACACGACCTTCTCTTGCTCAATTTTTCTCCTTTGCAAATGAGCTCTTTGAACATGACCAATGAGTTTATATACAAGAGCTTTTGATTTTTCACTCATAAAACCCACTTTTATAATGTTTTCATTGTAACTTACTTTTTCAACTCTATTTTTGGGCAGTTTACTTCATTTTTACCTTTGATGAACTGAATGATTTGATTTTTTGGTTTCCCTTGCAGGGGATGGAGTTGATAAAGCTTGGTAAGGTGACCAGGGTTTCCACTCAAGTTGCTTACATAGGAAAAACTGAAATTACATCAAATTTTATACATGAAAACATAGAATACTCTGTTTTTCCTCAAAACAGGGTTTTGAGGAAAACTAAGTGTCTGAGCATGTGATTATGGAATTTATTGGTACTAAAACTTTATTCGATCGCCTCATGCTCCTGCTGACTGTTATTGAACATTTTGAAGACCTTTTTGAAGAAATCCTAGACCTAATAAAGCGGAAACCCTAAAAATGACTCTTGCAGATGATCTAGATGAATGGAAATGTGCTAACAGGTAAATGGCATAAGGGAAAATGTACAACAAGCCACTACCGTCAGATGATCCATGATCCTAATGGAATGCAGCTGACTGAGCGAGACACCTAACATGCAATGCAACAAGAGAATTTGATCACTGACGGAGGGATGAGGATACCGACACTAACATTGGTTCCAATGGGGATGGTAGCTCCTTGGAGGTGCCAAGAACTACAGATCTCTGGGAAAGTAGGCAATGCCTTCGTCCATTGGGCTATGGAGTCAATAACTTCGACAAACCAAAACCAAACTCTTGACTCAATTTTAGGATCGAAATCTGACTCAAAACTGACTCAATTTCAAGACTGAAATCAACTAAAAGACCTGACTCAAACAAACCAAACCAAAACTGAAATCAACCCTCAGTTTTATAGCCTTCACCTCGGGCCCCAAACTGAAATAATGATGACATCACACACTTGCAATGAAATTTAAACAAACCAGTATGTACAGTGATACATATGACAGCAAAAAACATTTCAAAAATAGTACCATTTGAGTAGTCGGCCATTGACCGGCCCACCTGGACAATCTTCTCCATTCATTTCTTTCAAAAGGAAAGCATTTTGGCCTTGATCTGCAGCAATTCTGAAAGCTCCTTTCCAAATATTCTCAAACTTGCCATGGTTACCTTTATCTTCGTTTCTCATGTCCCATTTTAGCACTAGATATTCTATTTGAAACTTGTCCGCCTCTGCCTTTCGATCATATATCTTCTTGATTCTCTCTTGCAACCTGAAAGTGTTCTGAAAAAAACTCCTCTCTAGTCTACTATAAATGGATCATTTGATTGATTCTTCGTTGCAAATGATCATCCTCGCTGCCAGCTTCCTGCAGAAGTTTAACCACTGGAACTGCGAGAGAGATCGGTAATACAGTGTCAACACCATACACGAGCTCAAAAGGGGACATGCCTATAGATTTCTTTTGACTTACTCTGTCTGCCCAAAGTGCATTAACCAGTTTCTTGTGCCAACTCTTCTTGTTCGTTTCTAGCAGCTTTTTGATAATATTGACCAAGGATTTATTTGAGGATTCGGCCAATCCATTGCCTTGTGGATAATATCCAGTTGAGTGCCCCAAAGTAATTTGATACTTATTAAAAAAGTCAATCATTCTTTTATATTTAAAGGTTGTTGCATTATCAGTGATCAGCTTGTTTGGCCAGCCAAAACGAGACAAAATATTGTTTTCAAGAAATGAAATGATTACCAAATCAGTGGCCTGCCTAGTGGGAATCGCCTCAATCCATTTGGTAAAACAGTCCGTCGCTGTAAGTATCCATTTATGCTGCGCTGAAGAAGTAGGATGGATCTTGCCAATGAAGTCCAAACCCCACTACTGAAATGGAGCACTTACTTCAATGGGCTTGAGCGGTAAAGGCTGCAATTTTCTCCTACCTTGAAAAATCTGACATTCGTGGTAGCTTGTAACAGTTTTGTACACATCAACAAAGAGAGTTGGCCAATAATATCCTGCTCTCAAAATTTTGTTGGCTGTTGTCTTCCAGAAAAGATGACCTCCGCAATCTCCCTTGTGAAATTCTTCCATAACCTGTTTTGCCTCTTCTTCAACCAAACAATTGAGCAAGACACCACCGGGATCTTTCCAATAGAGCGCATTATTCATGATACAAAACTTGGCAGCCTTCAATTTCAGTGTCCTACTTTTGTTCTTAGCCATTCTAGGTGGTGGTGACAGATTTTGGAGTACATAAACAATGTTCGAATACCAAGGAGAAAGAATAAAAATTTCTAATATCTGAGCAGGCAAACTTTCTTCATTTTCCTCAGACATAGCAGCAATGAGATTAATGTCCAAGGCATGCAAATTTGACTCAGCCATTAGTTTGGCCAGCCCCTGTCCTTTGATGAGCTTTGTTGGTTTGATCTCCACGTCATTCTCCAACAAGGTAGCAATCCAATTGCTTCGTCTCCCTTAGATTAGGGGAATTTTGAGGTCTAAAATGGGCCTCCTAAGGAAATAATAAAATAATAGCTAGACCAATAAAATAATATTTATGAATTTGCAATTCACTTTTTGCACCACAATCCATGTAACTATAGTTAAATTCAAATCAAAAGTTGTACCAAAATAAAAATTAATAAAAAAAATTGTATTGATGTGACTATAAACAAGAATGATATTTTCAAGAAAAATTCATCATCATTGAACAACTAATGCATTTGTCCTTTGTACTTAAATAACTTAAAATAAAATATAAATATAAATTTATAAATTCTTAATTATATTGTATGCTATTAATTAAAATTTATATTATTTAAAAAGTATAATAACGTGTAATTAATATACTATATGAAAATAATATAATATAATATAATAAATGTATTGGGATATGCATTGTTTCTTTCAAGAAATATGAAATGACAATAATATATTTTTATTCAAAAAGTGTGAAATGACATTTATTATGAGTACTTTACTTTGACTTTACAAGTACATAGAGCATTACCATGGTTAACCATGGGTTTTTATCCACCATTGAGAATGGACAAGTAAGTACCTTTAACTCAAGCAATGCCACCTCAACCATTAGGGATGATGTCATCCCTTAAAATGTGATTGGTTCTCATAAAGTGAATTTTGATTGTACATTTTCCTTAGGAGGCCCATTTTAGACCTCAAAATTCCCCTAATTTTGGATCTGTTTGCACTAAGACATCTTTAACAACAGCATTAGGAACATAAGCAAGGATGTGAGAATGCAGAATATAAACTTGAAAATCTTTCAATGCCTTTACCAAGGCAAGAGCTTGGTTTTCAATAATATTATACTTTAAAGCTGCATCTCTTATGGTTCTGCTGAAAAATGCAATTGTTTTCTCAAGCTGGTCTCTTTTCTACATCAAGACTGCTGCCATAGTATGATCTGAGGCAAATGAAAACAAAATGAAATCTTGAGTATAGTCCGGGCTGATCAAAATCGGAGCTGAAGAAAGGGCCAATTTCACCAAATTGAAAGACTTTATTGCTTCCTCAGTCCACTTCACTACACTATCTTTCTTGAACATGTTTGTGATTTCCCTTAAATGTTCTGCAAGATTGGGCACAAAGCGACGTAAGAAATTCATCTTACCGTTGAATGATTGGATCTCCTTTTTACTTCGGGAAAAATCAATTTGCTGAATGGCTTCCACTCGAGCTGGATCGATGTGGATGCCATCTTTTGATATAATATGACCGAGAAGCTTGCCTTCATCCATGGAAAACAGACTCTTCTTTGGATTGAGAGATATACCATATTTTCTACAACACTGAAATACAATCTTCAAATGATAAAGGTGCTCTTCATCTGAATTAGAAAAAATTGTCAATTCATCAAGATAAATAACTAGAAAGACATATTTTTCATTAGCAAATGCAATATCCATTGCCCGCTGAAAGGTCACACCAGCATTCTTCAATCCGAAAGGCATTTTGGTATAGTGAAAAGTTCCCCACGGAGTGGTGAACGCTGTTTTATCTCTATCAGCCTCATGGACCAGAATTTGGTTATAACCGGAATAACCATTGAGTAGCGACATGCGGGATGCTCCAACTACTCGCTGAAGTATGTGATCCATCTTGGGCAATGGACAGTTATCTTTCAAAGATACTTTATTCAGATTTCTAAAATCAATACAGAAGCAAATTTCACTTTTTTTCTTGCGCACGGGCACCAAATTAGAAATCCAATCTGAAAATATTATGGGGACGATGATACCAGCTTTGTACAACCGATTCACTTCCTTCCCTATTTAGGGCAGCAGCTTTGGATTTATTCTTCTTAACTTTTGTCGAAAGGGCTTTTGATTTGGCTTGATCGGGATGATATGTTGAATTATGCTTGTGTCATATGCTTTCAAATATGAATAATCCCAAGCAAATACATCAGCAAACAAAGATAATAAACTGATATACTTTGCTTTTACCTGTGGGGGAAACGCCTTTGATAATTTCACCATTTTAGGATTTTCTGTTGATCCAATGTTCACATCCTCAACTCCTTTCTCGGTTGGCAGCAAGCTCGGTTTTCGAGCTACATCATCTTGGTCGAAAATCTCCTCTAAAGGTATTAGACCTTTAGGAATGACGTTTTCCTTCAGCTGAAAAACTTCCATCTGATTGACTTCTATATCCGCCTCACCATCATCATGCTCCCCATCAATAGAAGTGTCTTTGAATTTACCTTCATTTTGCAGAAATTCATCGATTTCTTTATCATCTTGAAACACTTGCCAGTACCTTTGATTTTCAGGGACAGCCAGGCGATGCTTCACATGAATTTCAAACTTGTTGTTTGAATTCATCGGAATTTTAAAATTACTTGTTGCTGTTGCAAGTGAATCTGCAATGACATTCTGAACACAAGGGACACATTTCAAAGTGTAATCTGAAAACAATCTCAAGATATATAATACCACATTGTGGTAGGCCCGCATTCGAGGATGCTTAGCTTGGTATTCCCCTTTCACTTGCTTGATAACTAACTCAGAGTCGCGATACACTGAAATCCTTTTAGCATTTAACTTTCTAAGAATTTTCAAACCAACAATTAAAGCCTCATATTCAGCCTCATTATTTGAACAGTCAAAAGCCAATTTATAAGAACATACCTTTACATTACTTGGCACTTTGCTTGGGGAGAAAACAGGGCTGCGTATCCAAATGCCAATTCAAGCACCTTCCCTTCCTACCTCGCCATCAAAATCCATGCTCCACAAACCAGCTTCGTCCTCTTCCAAATGCTGAAATTCTTTTTGCTCTTTTACTTTTCCTTGTTGTCCATCAATATTTTGCTGCTGTCGGAAGGTTGATTGCTCAGCGGTACTATCAAGTCTTTGTCTTTCTTGCTTTAAGACCTCTCTGAAATTTTCAGTGATTTCTGGAATGTCTTCTACTTCAATTACTTGTTTATTTACATCATTAAAGCTATCTAAATATAAAACAAATGATTCTAAATCAGTATGTACATAGTTGATTAGATGATTTACCGGTTTCTACTTGCTAGTGATCATGTACTTCATATTTTGCACCCGGTATAATTTCCTCATCTGACCAAACACGGGAATAGTAGCATAGGAGAAATCAAGCTGCAATGTCCCTTTAAGTTTCGCTCCCCAAGATCTACAAAGCAGCATGCCAAATCTAGGAGGAATATCTGCCACAACCACATCCGTCAAAACATTTTTAGCCGGAATCTGATCCAAACTGGCCACCAAATCTTTGATAAGACCAATGCATCTTACTCTACCAGAATCGAAAGAGTAAAGGTCATGATACTTTCTGGTGATATCCAATCCCAATTTCTCCATGATTTCCTTAGGCATGAGATTATGAGAGGCTCCGGAATCAAACATAGCATTGTGTAACACATAGTCATGCACCCTAAGGCTGATGTAAAAAGGAGCTACATCACTATCTTGAGACTGACCTTCCAATGTTGGACCAAAAATCAACTCAGGTCGATCATCCTCCAGGTTTACCATATCAGATAATGGATCTAAATTCAAAATCTTAGACACCTGACCTTTATAGCTGCTATTCTTCATCAATTCAGTCAAAGGAATATGTACTTTTAACTTAGCAATTTCATTTTCTAAGTTAAAAACTGAAGTTTTCTCTGCCTCTTTAGCTGGGACATCCTTCTTTTCAGTTTTCTCCTTTGATATATTTGGCTGATTGGATCTTTCATTTACTGATGGCGGTTTTCTAGTGGTGGGATCAGCTTTTTTTTTCCCTTTTTCTGCACAACGAGTGGATCATTCTTTGGTGTTGTCGCCTCCTTTCTTCTTTGAATTGGATTAATGGGTACATCTCTACTTCTGAGTGAATATTGTCGTTGTTGGGCTGTCAAAGCATTCATGTACCCTCTCTGATATTCATCAGACACTTTTTCAAGAACTTTTTCATTCGCCAAGATGAAATTTTCGTCCCTTTGTGCAGCTGAGTTCTCCGAATACTCCTCATCTTCAGTGATAAAAATTGGCATATCATCGGGTGTAAATAAATTATTCTCTTCTCCAATTACATTCTCCTCGTCATCTGATTCCAGACCATGTACAAAATTATGCTGTAAGGGTGTCTTCACTTGCTATTGTACTGCTTAGTCTTATGCTCGTTTCTCTCTTTGCTTGATTCTAAATTGTGGTTGCTGCTGGCCACGGAAGTTAGGATTTCTGACTTGCGGTTCAGACTTGTCAATTGTCAATCTGTCAAACATCTTTTCCATCTTACGGAGCACTTGATCTGAAGTGGAAACCTCTTCCTTTATTGTTACCTTCTTTTCATCTTTCGTTCTAGCTCTCTTGGCAAGCAGATTTGCTTCAACGTTGACTGCAATTTTCTGCATGTCTTCCAAAGCGGTCGGATCTCTTTCTCTCAATTGATAGGCCATATCAAGATCGAAACCATCCGGAAACTTAATCAAATCCAATCCCATAGGTGGCTTTATATCAGCAGGAATTGCATTGTACACAGAATTGAATCTAATACAATAATCTTGAACAGACTCACCAACGTTCCGCTTGATATTCTCATATTCGGAAAGGATCTGAAGAGGGTTTTTCTTCACTTCCCTTCGATCCAAGAATTGTCTCTGAAGATTAGTCAATGTAGTAATACTTGCAGCCGGAAAAGCTCTGAACCACTTCCTCCCTTCACCTCCAAAGGTTTGTACAAATAGTCTCATTGTCACATTTTCCGCATCAATCTCATGAAGGTCAAAGAAATCTGCCATCCTATCCACATGTTGTTGAACTGTAACACTTTGAGGAGTGCCATCAAACAATGGAATTTTGCTTTGATAATTGGCGGGCATGTCATCCAAATTTTGAGGCAACACAAGGGGTGCAAATCGAGCAGCCATTGCTCTAGGTGAATTGACAACCGGTCTTGGGGATGTAGGAGGAGTCGAAGCAGCTGATGTATGAGGTGTATGTGGTGTGGATGGAGGGGACAAAATTTTTTATGTTTGAGGGGTAGAAGGAGTACATGGAGGTGACACCACTACAGATTTTTTATCAGAGATAGAAGGGTGCACAGGAATGGTGGGAATGAAAGGAGGATAGATACGAATTTTTGAACTAGATGCAATTGCGGATGACCCAAGAGTTGCAGATGCAGACTCTAAGAATTCGGGAATGTTTGTAGCCACAATGGAAGTCTGAAGATTCAAGATATAATTGTCAATTGATCTATTGGCCTTTTCAATTTCAAGATCTTTGACAAACTCTGGATTTAGGGCAGTAGAACCAACAACACTTTCAGACTTGGTCTCAAACAATGATAGCTCAAATTTTTCATCAAACTCAAGATCTTCAAGATACTAAAAAACAACAGGACATGAATGAGATTTGAACACAGGAATCACAGAACTTTCTCGACGAAGGATTCTCGGAATAATATTTGGATTTTCATACACAGGAGGTGGATTAGGATCCGGATTTTCCCTGGTGTGTCGTCTGGAAGCCAGTGTGTTGAATTATTCCCAAAAATCAAACGAACAAAATCAACTTGTTCAGCCTATCAGATTCTAAACTCATCATCCAAAAGTCTAGAATTATCAGATGTACTGGGGCAATTTGCAAGTCAGGTGTTACGTTTATAAGACTAGACCGGAGATTGACTGAAGCAGCGTTTATCTACTTATGCACTCGCAAAGCAATGTGCAGTTCGAAGGCTACCTGGCATAACTTCAGGCTCCGTCTGTAGTTTATAAAATGAATAACACTAACAAGCAAACAATATTGAGTATCCCAGTGGAGTCGCCACTATGTTAGGGCCTAAATCTACCTCAGGCTGAGAAATGTAGGATCTAGGATAATATCATACCACGCTTAACCTGGTAGCTAGCCCTACCAAGTCGGGAGAGGACTCTCTCCTTGTCAATCTCAGAAAATATGGCCAATGAAAACTTGAGATGACTAATGTGATGACTGATTTTAGGCTAGGTATGTGTACAGATGTGTTTGATTGAATTTGATGATGTTTTGTTGGCTCAAATGTGAAAGGCATATTTGGGCCTGGGGAATGAGGCTCAGTTTTGCAGAGATCTCTACGGGGCAAGGTAGGCAAGTGATTTGGTACTTCAAATTGAGTGAGATGGAGAGGTTTTAGACAGATGAGGAGTTGAAAAGGGCATGAAGAACTCAAGGATCCTTTTCAATCAGCTAAAAACATAAATAACTAAGCAAACCCTAGGTAGAGCACTGCACTTTCAATGTATTCTACCTTTATCGTTGTTTGATTTAGTTAAGATGAAATAAATAGAGATATGGCATATTGTTGAAGCCCCGAAAATCGGGTCTACAACAAGGGGGATACCCACCCAGTCTGGACCTTGGTTAGCAGCTCCTTTTCCGTTTGGTGTAGTGGGTCCGACTGGGGATAATGGGACCAGTTTCCCAATATGTGTGTGTGTGTTTGAGATTTGATATTTCTTTTCTAAAATTCCTAAGTAAAATGCTTTTAATCTATTTCTAATCTATTCATATGCAAACTGTATTCTAAGAAATATCTAATTCTAAACTAACCCGAGATGTAATCTTTCAATATATGCGATCTAAAATGATTTCAGATAACAATTGATAATAAATATCATTCAATTATTATGTGAAAAGAATTCAATAAATATAAACTATTTCACATAAAAAGTTAGATGAAACAGTTGTGGAAAACATATCGCATATTAAGCTATTCATATATCAAGCACAAATAAATAATTATCACCATACAAAAATGCCAAATGATAACTCAAATATTCAAACATTAACATATAAACAACTAAACATAAATATCACTTTTAACATAGAAACAGAAACAGTTAAGAGATAAAAATACCATTTATAACTGGTTCTACTCATGAGCTAGAAGCAATAATGATTTATCTCTTTCTTAATCCAACATCTATCAAGAGTACAGAAATGCAACATTAGTAACAGATATTAGACACAGATATCAATAAATCTCATTCCATTCATTTATCAAAACCTCCTCTGAGGGTGCAGAAGTGCATGTTCTGAGGATAAGTTTTTGACAAATTTCAAGACCCTGCTCTAAATGCATGAGAAGGGTTTAAATACTAATGGCTAAAATCTAAAAATAGTTTATTAAAAAAATTTAGGATTCGGTTTAAATGATCGTCCTTTTTCTAGGAAAAAATATAGTAAAACTAAAACTAAATCTAAAAATAAAGACTATCAACTATCTACTTATGAATTTGATCTTTGATCTTGCAAGCATCCAACATTGTTTTGAGAAGAGGTGGTTGGCCGACTTCAGATTTCAACTGCCCCGAAAAGACAGAATCGGAAAGTGTAGGAGCAATCTTCTCAGCAGAATTAATGATGCAATTAAGCGCACTGCATTGACTGTGTGGTTTCACTAGATATGTCCATTAAGAATCCCAGTTTAATCTTGTCAGTCCTTGAATTGACTTTGCCTTTTCATCAACCTTTTGCCTCCATTCTGTTTGCAATTGCTGTGCTTGTGGAAGGTGTCCCGGAATAATTTCTGAAATCAAATTAACTTTGTGCAAATTTTCATTTACACAATCAGTAATATTTCCTGCTACTGTAGTTGCTTCCTCTGCTGCTTTTTCTGCCTCTCTGATCTGTACATCCCAATTGTTGAAGAGCAATTCTTTATGACTATCATTGATGATCGATGCTCCTGCTCTTCTTCCTTCCTCTGTCTTTTGCCATGCCATATAATTAGTAACTCTTTCATTAGTTAAATCATAATCATGTCGTAATTCTACGACGTGATTAGTGATTTTATCACTTTCTTAACAAAAAGAGTTGTATTGCGAGATTTTCTGGCATAATATGTCTTGTTGTTGCAGTGGTTGTTTGTTCAAAGAAACAGACTCTGAAATAAACTCTGGAAGCTCAGGGTCATCTTTGTGCTCTTCTTGGATAATCTGTATTTGTTTCTCTTTATCTGCCAAACTTTTCTGATATCCAATTTGCATCTGTTGAAGCTCTTGTTGTAACTCTTCAAGTTTTATATGTGCTTCACTGTTATCACGGGCTTGTTGCAATTGTTGTTGCAGAACTTGCATCTGATCTTCTTTTTAATTTAATAATAGCCTTACCTCGGATGCTTTGTCAATAGTTGCGGAGGCATAAGCTCATGTAATCTGAGATAACTTGGTAAGATTATCAGTTGGATCCATAGTAGGATCCTTCCATAAGACATCTAATTGTTCTGCCTCAGTAGAGATTGAGCTCTCTAACTTTCTCTTTTTCCTATGCTTCCTCACTACTGCTTTATACTGCGGGCTGTAGAATACATCTAGAGGAGGAATGTCCTCTATATTGAGTACAATTTCAGAAGAGGGAGTGAAAGGTATATGCTCAGTTTCTGTGACGTTGCCACTTATTCCCGTGCTCAAAAAAAATTTTGTCTGTACAAGGGTCTGTATATTCTGTCTTTCCACATTAAGCAATTGATTAAAAGTTTCCCATTCTTTGTCCAATTCAGTCCTGACTGTCGGTTGCTGTACATTGAGAGGTGGAAGATTCAACTGTGGAGTGGTAAAAGTTTGTTGTTGTGAAAGCTCTTTTGATTGAGCTGTATCTTTCATTGAGCTTTCATCATTATCAATCTTTTTAGAACGCTCAGAAGTCTCTTTGTCAGACTTCGACTTAGACTTTTTTGTATCTGAGCTGCCACTAAGACTGACAATAGGAGTTGGTTCCCTTGCGGGTTCCAAGCGTAAATTTTCCAAAGGGATAGTAGTTAGTCTTCTCTCTCTGTAAACTTTAAATTCTTGAAAATCTTCTGGAGATAACTGTGTTTGAGCTAAATGAAAAACTTCTTTAAATGAACATTTTGTTTGAAACATATCATCAAAAGGATCTTCTTCTCCAGAAAACACTCTTACTTTGATTGCAGTGGTGAATTTTTTAACAAAATCAATTGGATCAAATAACCTTATCGAAAACTTGAACAGTTGTAAGCATGTAATATTGCTTACCTCTTTGAATACGTGACCAAAATCAAACAATGAAAATGCTCCACAGGCTACGGGAAATTGTGGCCAAATGCCCTTCTTCTTCTCCTTTAATTCCTTTGTCAAACCTCCTTCACCACAGGTTTGATAAGCAATCTCCCGAGCTACAAGTTTATCCGGAACATACAGGGGTAAAACATGGGGGGAAGCAGAGCTTCCAAAAACCCTCACATAAGTAAACAACTCTTCTCCAAACCATCTTGCGACAGGAAGAATGTCGACTTCTGCTTCCAGGGATAACCTTAGAGCATCCTTATTATACAATATTCTGTACAGAGGCAGCATTATGCCATGGCAAATTTTGTAAAAATGAGGAACAAAATTTTATTCCCACAACTCTTTGTGATAGACATGAATAGGCAAGGGATCATGAATTGTCCATTGCCAACCCATCAAAGGGAATTTAGAAACAAAACAAATTGAATCCATAACATAGGCAGATAGATAAAAAGGAGGATAAATCCTCTGAGAAACAGTCCGTTTGGACCGGTAATTGAAAATAGCAGTGGCTAAATTATCAGACAAGATTTTGGCCCAGTCTACAATTGTAGCATTAACAACAGCATTCAACAAAGGGAGTCATTCAGGCAAGACCATATTTATGTCAGGCTTTCCAAAAAGCCTGCATAACATAGCAACAACAAAACAATATGGAGAGGTGAGCGAACCAGTACTGTACATACCGTGTTTGTTTTTCTTCAATGGTTCCTCTCTTTTGGTCCATTCCTTGGTGCATTCCGCCAAATTTGCATTTTCTCTGGCGAATTTCTCCATAAATTGTTTGTTGTAAGTCGCATGAGGTTCCGGTAAGTGATACATAAGCCTCAAATCTTCTGTAGTGAATGACCCGATGAGTTCTTGTCCTGGAGTTCTAAATTGCCTGTCCGAAATATCTGTGTTATCCAGCACCCATTTTATCATATCTGTATACGGAAGAATTCTCGGTCTTGCTGCTATTCTGTGAAGAAATGAACAAGCCAATTCCATAAGAGACGCTTCAGAGGAATTACTTGATCCAGCAGTAGCCGCGACTTCCATTACCCTGGGATTTTCTTCTTCGAGCAGATTATGCATGCCCTCCCAGGTAGTGATACCGGCGTCCTTATTGCAAGCAGTATCCACATACAAGGAAGCCATCTCTTTGTTTTCAGCACTCGGAACTTTCTCTTTCTTACCCATAATGCTCTGTGAATGCTTTGTATAGTCTTCTGCTCCTTCGCGCCTGCGGTGTTACGAATTAAGTGAGAGTAATGATATGAGAAAGGTGACGAGATAGTTTTAAATGCTGAAGGCGGATGAAAAATATTATTTTAAATGTGAAACAACCTTTCAATCAAAACAAAATCCTTTCCATCAATGATTAACAATCCATTCATTAATTTTGACATCAAAGCGTATAACGGATATTTATTTATGAAAAGATTTACTTTGAACAACGCGCTAGAAGAATCTGCGATAATGCGATCTGTGATTTGCTGTGCAATATCGCGAAATCGCAATATCGCGGATCGCAATCATCGCAAATCGCGACATCCACAAATCGCAGTCTAATATCATCGCGAAATCGCAATATCGCAAAATCGTGAAATCGCAATTTCATAAAATATAACTTATTAAGCAACTTTTCTGCGATATGCGGTTTGCGATCAATACTTTAATGTATAGTTCTTTAGGATCGCAATATCGCGGAATCGCAATTTTAAAAGATTCTGCTTTTACAAAGGATATCCACTTTTTGCGATGGATGCGGTATTTTTCTTCAAAGAAAAATTATGTTTTGATCTATCATAAACTTAGGTTTATTTTAAAGATTTTCAAAGGAATTTCCCTAAGTTATGATAGTAAGTTTTATTTGAGAAAGGAAATAAATACTAATTAATTTTTTGGATTTTTTGACTAAGGGTCCCCACTTATTTAGTATTATTACTAATATTAAATAAGAAGGGGGGTTGTTGCTGGCCACAACACATTCATAAAACACATGTAGACTTAAAATTACAGAAGAAAACACAATACCAAAGCAAGATGCCACATGAATCCCATAAAGTGTTGCAAACCACTTGTCTATTCCTTAGCCAAACTGCTGAAATGAGTATACAATAAGCTCCAAGCTTTCCCAAAAGTCCAACCATGCTAATGACGGAAAAAACATAAGATATAGGCAAAAAAAAACTCATCCTAGCCTCTAGGGGTCGAGCTCATGAGTTTAGGAGCTGTTCCAACAAATTCTAAACTGAGAACTAAAAATTAGGCAGTGGAACAACTTGCCTCTAAAAACTAGGGAACTGATTCATTCAGTTGTAAACTACCTTTTCATGGATGAATCTACCTCTATGAGTGAAAATTCAGCATAATTACATAAAAATCCATCAAGTCACATTAAATTACATCATAATTTTGACAATTAGAAGGAGAAAATTCAAACTGTCAAGAAACTAGGCGAAAAACAGAGTATTTTTGGTCAAAACTAAGCAAATTTCCTCCAATGCACCGCGCTGATTTCCCTATGCGTAGCGCCCTTTTGCAGCTGCTTTTGGAG
The DNA here is from genome assembly GCA_034641835.2 of Pinus albicaulis. NCBI lineage: Eukaryota > Viridiplantae > Streptophyta > Pinopsida > Pinales > Pinaceae > Pinus > Pinus albicaulis. The sequence continues at coordinate 669,966,838 of CM076582.1, read as the reverse complement.
GCCTTTCCGATGTCCAAATTTGCTCCAAGTGGGCTTGTTGGAAAGGTCTACCTGTCTAATTTCCAGCATAAGTGGAATTTTTGAATTTTTCCTCGATTTTCCCCTCCAAAACTGAGTTCTCCCAAGACTGCTTCTTGTGTGTCAAAAAAGGGGCAAAAAGGTCATTTTTGGGATGTTTTTGACCTTTTTGGAAGCCCAAAACCTGTCAAAATTTATTGGCCATTTGTGAGCATGCATATTTTTTCATGAAAAATCCAAATATGCTGATTTTTCCTCAAAATGATGCCTCCATCAAAAGCGAGCGCCAAGTGGCGCGGCGCATTGGGAAGAAAAGTCTATTTTTTGAGCCAAAAATTAAAAAATTACAAAAAGTGTCTCAAATTTTTTGAAATTTTGGCTGAGTGTCCACCCTTAAGAGCTGTGTTGGGCCAAGGAAGCCTCAGCAAATATTTGAAGTCTATCATGCTCTTTTCGCCTCTTTGATGCCTTCTTCAACTTGGCCTTCAAGTTCCTGATTCTTGCTTTGCACACCCTGTTTCTCGCCAAGTAGTGGTAGGCCATGTGCCTCAACATTTTTTTCTCTTTGTTGGCCTTCTCCAGCATCTTTTCCAAATCTATTTTTATCCTTTCGAGCCAAGATTCATGATCAGCTTTAATTTCTTGTTCAAGTGGTGTAAACTTGGTTTTCCTCCTCTTGGCAGCTTGCCGATTTTCTTGTATGTTTTGCAGCTCCATAATGGTTTGTTGATCCTCTAGCTGCTTGTTTCTTTGCTCCAAATAGTTAATTATCCATTTGGATCTTTCTAGGTTGAGAGACAAACCATGGATTTCCTCTTGCTGCTCCTGAATGATCTCTTTAAGCTTTGAGCTTTGTGAGCCCAAATTGGTGTCATCATCCTGAATAAGAATGAAATATGTCTCCTGCCCTCCTGAAGGCCCCTCATCATGTAATGGCCACTTTCCCTTGTCCTATACCTGCTCTTCTGATGGAGGAAGCGAGACCCCTTCCACCCCGAGTGGAGATAATACTCGCTTTGCTGCTGCAAACAACCTTCTAGCGCCCTTTTGGTAGGTGAACAATACTGGCACACTAGCAGTTTGTGTCTCATGAAGCTCCTGCTGATGTGAAGGCTCACCTGTCTCATGAAAAGATGTTGGAGGTACTTGAGGAGCGATGAAGACCTCATGTGAAATGAAATCATCCCATGAGATGTTCTTTAAACCAAGCTGATGCATGACCACAATATTTATTAGTGCAAAATGATATATGTTGTTATACTGCTGCTGGGGAGTCTTTTTGTGCACTAAGGTGGTCATCTTCTCAATGTTCCGGCAAATAAAGTATGGGAGATTCATCATTCTCACCCTAGTAAAGTGCATCAACAATCTGATATGATAAGCGTATAGGCGAGAAAACCGGCCCTCACAGTTGAAATACTTAATTATGAGTGTCATCAAGGGAGCATATGAGTCTTTCAGATACCGGAAAGGAAAAACTCTGCTGAGATGTCTCATATAACTAGCCTTGATGTAAGGCTCATACTGTTCTTTTTCAATCTGTTGCCTTTTATTCCACTGCTCACCGACATTTGGAATGCCAGTTGCTAGAGAAATGGACTTCGGTGTCAAGGTAAATGTCACACCTGCTAGAGTGACTTGGCCATTTTGAAGATTGAGCACAAACAACCTGGCCAACTCATGATGGTATTGAACTCTCTCTACCATCTCACAAAACGGATAACAGGATTGGTGTTGAAAGCATGTGACACCAAGAGGGCAGGCCTATAGCTCGGCAAGTGAAGTAGGCTCCTCTTGTATATGTTTACCACCCTTGTGAGGTCTCCTTGGTGCATGCATTCCTGTAGGAGAATCATTGTGTGTCTCCTCATCTCAGTCATAGGAGGGATCAGACTCCATGTTTGCTAATGTGTGAGTTTTCTTGATGAGTATGAAGAGATTTATGGTGTTTTTAGTTTTCTTCTACCAAGGATGAGAATGTATGAGGGATTGTGGAGGGAAAGGGTATGAGGGGTTTTGGGAATGATATGGACAAGTTTTTTTTGGGAATAGGGGGTTTAGGAAATTTTTGGAATATGGGAATTAGGGAATGAGTGGATGAAAGTGAAAAATGAATGGAGGAGTCAAAGACTGAGGGAGTGATGGAGTGGACTTGGTAGCAAAAACACAAATGCAAACCCTAGGCAATTGTTTTTGAGCCAAAATTGCAAAGAGGTAGGGTTTGAGTTTTATCACACTAAACAAACATAAATTTTAAGAAAAAAAATTTCACTAGCAATGGAAGGAATCTTAACTTACTTGCACACCATGGGATTGAGCAAATTTGGAAATTTGAGGGAGTTTATGGTGAAATCGGGCTTGCATCTCTATGTGTCGCGCCTTCTATATGCGTCATGCCAGTGTATTTTTTACACTGTGGGGGGCAGCCCAATGTGTCGTGCCTTCTCTATCCGCCGCGCCCTTGAACTTGCATAGTTTTGCTTCAAACTTGCTCCCTTTCTCCAACACGACCTTCTCTTGCTCAATTTTTCTCCTTTGCAAATGAGCTCTTTGAACATGACCAATGAGTTTATATACAAGAGCTTTTGATTTTTCACTCATAAAACCCACTTTTATAATGTTTGCATTGTAACTTACTTTTTCAACTCTGTTTTCGGGCAGTTTACTTCATTTTTACCTTTGATGAACTGAATGATTTGATTTTTTGGTTTGCCTTGCAGGGGATGGAGTTGTTGAATCTTGGTAAGGTGACCAGGGTTGCCACTAAAGTTGCTTACATAGGAAAAACTGAAATTACATCAAATTTTATACATGAAAACATAGAATACTCTGTTTTTTAAAATAAGTCTTTGAGCATGTGATTATGGAATTTATTGGTACTGAAACTTTATTTGATCACCTCATGCGCCTGTTGACTGTTATTGAACATTTTGAAGACCTTTTTGATGAAAGCCTAGACCTAATAAAGCGAAAACCCTAAAAATGACTCTTGCAGATGATCTAGATGAATGGAAATGTGCAAGCATGTAAAGGGCATGAGGGAAAATGTACACCAAGCCACTATCGTCAGATGATCCATGATCCTAATGGAATGCAGCTGACTGAGCGAGACACCTAACATGCAATGCAACAAGAGAATTTGATCACTAACGGAGGGATGAAGATACCGACACTAACAGGCTGGCAATTGAGGATGTATGGAAGGCTATTGGTTAGCTAAACTGGATAGGGAGCTGGCAATGTAGGTTGATTTTGGGTCCCTGCTCCTATCGACAGATTGGCCATTCCCATGGATCGCTGCCAATTCCAATTGGTGTTTTGAGTAGGGGGGTTTGGCCACTTGCTTTGATATGGGACATTTTGCCAATAAGGGGGAGAGCAAGGAAATTTCTGCCAATTATTCCCTGATGGAGGTTGTGTAGGCCAGGGTGGCATAGGAAACGCTTGGTTTGGCCAGGTTGGGAAGGATTTTTGAGTCTGCAAGTTGTTGCAGGGTTTTGCTAGCTGAACTGCGGCGAAGGAAAGTATTGGGGCAGGTCTTGCGGTATGCCAGGTCGTGCTTGCCATTGCCGATGCTGATTCATTAAATAGACTAGCTCTGTTTCTTCCTCTGCTTCCTTGTAGATGGCTTTCAACCCAGGAAGTGAAGGACATTGGTCCGTGGTACGATCCTTAGTGCAAATAGCTCAAGTCTAAACCATGTCTAAAGGACATTCCCTCTGTCTATGCTTCTTCCGACATCTTGGGCAAAAGATGGCCAGGTTTTGTTCTGTTATAGCTTGTTTCTGTTTGGCTTGTAAAACATCAGGTTGTGTTGTCAAAGTACCCATGATGTCAGTTTTGAAATTTTCTAACAGATTTCCAAATTCTTCTCTGGTTACATTTCCATTTGCCTGCTTAAGGTTTTTCTTCATAGAATCACGCCCAACAGGCCTATTACCTGAGCTACCCCGAGAGCATCTAATACATAAAGAAATAATCTCGTCATATTCTTCCTGGTAAATATCTCCCTTCCCCATTATGTTAAGCATCTCAACCCATTCTTCCTTCATCCCCTTAAGCATCGTGGATTTTAAAATGTCCTTGGATAGCGTGGTATATGGGGATCTTTGTAAATTGTATTGAAATATCTCTACGTATTCTTCTAATGTTTCATTGTCTTTTGCAGACATATTGAAGATTTAATCTTTTAGATCTTGGTTTCGGCAATAGTCTTGGTATTTGGTAAGAAAAATATTCTTCATTTGGTCCCAGTTGTTTATAGTTCCCCCACCTAATCCCATGAACCAGCGTAGCGCAATTCCTTTTAAGGTAGAGGGAAATAGTTTTAGTTTCTAGGGATCGGTGGTGTAGTCATATCCTCTGCATAAGACATCAAATTAAAATAGGAATGCATCAGGATCTTCTGTGGTTAATCCATGAAAGGTGGGAATGTTGTGAAAGGGAATGGCTTTCATAGGGGCATTGGCAGCATGATCAACAATAAGGTATTCTAATTTTGATGTCTGCCTCTGATTCTGATTTTGATTATTTGCCATCTGATCAAAGAGGTGCCAGAAATCTTCGGGAACTTCTTGATATGGAGGAGTAATTCTAATAGGCTTGGGAGGTGAATGCGGTGGGGGTTTTACAGCACTTCCCTGATCTGGGATCCTAAGTACTTATGTTTCGATTACTTCTTTAGGGGACTTAGGTTCTGATATTTCTATGTGAATTCCTCCACTAGTTTCTCACCCCCCCCCTTCTTGTAGGTTGCAAGAGTCTCCCTCTTTTGAAGGGTTAGTGCCTATACGATAGTCTGCAGGCTTTGGTCAAACCCCTTTGTCTCGCAGTGAATCTCGGTGTAGGCTACAGATGGTGAGGTTGCCGCCTGAGGGAGTGTATTAGGACTTTGAATCGAAAAAATTTTGGGTCCTATAGATGCCTAAGATTCAGCTTTCTTAATGATTTCTTCTATATATGTTGTTCTTCCAAGGATCACCGGTCCTTTGGATTGTGAGGATGGTTGCGAATGATTTCGGGTTGTTTCTATATTTTTCTTCCTAGACATAAAACAAGAGCACCTATCCTACGGTTCTTTGCACGACTTGCTGGTAAGCGGGCTAGAGGGCAAGCATGTTGCTTGTCGGTACGCAAGTTCTTACCTCTCATTTTCAATACCCAATTCTTCATAGCAATGGAGAAAGATGAATAAAGGAGATGAATCTTAACACTCTCCCCGGCAACAGCGCCAAAATGTTGGGACTCACAGAGGTGGCTTATTATCGACAACTCTAGTGCTTTCTCATTTAATTATCAACCCGGGGTAAGTCTTCTTATTTCAAGAGTGTTGGCACAATATATGCGAGTCAGGTTGTCTAATAGTTACTCCTTGTCACTTATGAGGAAGAATTTGTTAACTTCCTAAGTTCACTTATCCTAACAAGGGGTGGCTTAGATTGATTTTTAACCTAAGATTGAGCAACTATCTAATTGAATTAAACAGTAGTCTAACTAAACTAAACAACGATCTAGAGAAATCAAGCAGCAATTGAATTGAATTAAACAGCAGTCTAAATAAACTGAACAACAATGGAATTGAATGGAACAACAGTCTAAATAAAATGAACAGTAATAGAATTGAATTGAATCAGCAGTCTAGCTAACTAAGCAGTAATGGAACGGCAGTATAACTAACTGAGCAGTAATGGAACAGTAGTATAACTAACTGAGCAGTAATGGAATAGCAGCAATTATTTATGTGATTTTGCAATGGAATTATCTTTACGAATTAATTAATTGACATTGATCGACGATTGAACGCTTCGTTGCGCTAAAAGAGTAACGCAATTCATAAATACAGAGAACATCGAAATCAACTTATTCTACGATATATAACTCGAATGCAATGGTATTGAAATAATTGGAACTATCTACTGATAATGAAACATTGCCATAAGTCGGAAAATATGATTGTGATTATCCCAATTCAAGAACGTGATTGCTAAGAATCTTGAAGAAAGAGAAATTGTAACTTTATTGAATGGAAATATACTTTACAACTGCATCAGATACTTAAGCATTGGTTCTGCAACTACACAGAGTATCAAAACTTGCGAGGAACTTCCAGGGGTTGGGCCCAGACCACCAAAAGCTCTAGCGCAGTAAAAATTTCAAAATATTATTGTTCAAAGCTCTATATTACATCCAGTGATGTTACAAAAATACAATTAGATAGGTTGGTTCTAATGCGTCGATTGCGGAATGAATTTCCTATCCTTTCTCTGACTCCCCTTCTCGTCTATCCTTCGCCCTTTTAAAGGTGATTTCAAAAATGAGAAAGTATTTCTTAAATGACAACCTGCTGCGAATGGCTGTCGTTTGAGTTCTTAGACTCGAATTTGTCTGTCTGCCTCCTGTCGGCCGCTGGGAGTTACCGAGCTCTCATATGTTTGCGTCCGTTGGTTAGCTTCTGTTTCCTATTGGTCCAATCGTTCTGCCTTCCTGCATGCGGAGATAAGAGAAGTCAATTTTCTGTTACAAAAACATCATTTTCATCATTAGTCTAATTGTTCTAATTTTCATAATATTTTTTCTCTTTATTGTTAATATGAAGAGGAATTCTCCCAAAATTGTAACATAATTTGAATTAATTACAGGGTGAGAACATACCTTAATTTGGGCCCAACATCCAACACAAAGAAAATTTCTTTTGACAGCTATCGAAGCAATTGATCCTCAAGATTCTAACCTTATTGTCTTTGATCTTGAAAGCCACATACCTATACTCCCACATCAACTGGCATTCCAAATACCAGTTTTCGTCAAAACTAAATGAGTTTTTCGCACAGTAGTTGAAAAAATATCTTCTATGTGTATCATGTATATTTCTTGTTGGAAAGCCTTGGGTTCTCCAACCATAAATAATTATCCTACCACTATGAAATCCTTTGATGGAAGAAGTTTTCGTCCATATGGAATTATAAACAATATACACATAGAGTTAAAGGGTAATATAATTGCAATCGAAGTTGAAGTTGTTGATGCCCAACTTGATTACAACCTTTTACTCTGTCGAAGTTGGACCTATGCTATGCCTGCAGTGGTCTCATCACTCTTTCGCATGATAATGTTTCCTCCTCAAGGGAAAATAGTGAAAGTAGAGTAATTATCTTACTACACTTCAAAATCTAACTCTACTAGTAGTATACCTTTCGTGGGGAAAACGATTACTGACTATGAAGATGTTGGTATCGGTTTGCTCAAAGATTTGTCACTTATGGGAAATTTTGCACTCACTCCACCAAAATTTTCTTCTAACATTTCCCAGGTTAATCTAATCACATCAAGCATAATGTAATCCTCTTATCAGTGGATTGTGCCTTTATAATCTGAATTGACTTCGTATGGCAGTGAGATGCCTTTAATCCCATTTGAATTAACTTATCAGGCAATCCAAAAAAAAATTGATCCACCATTCTCTAAAAGTGATCGAGTGAATGTGATCATGGATGATTATTATCAACTATCTCGGTTAGAACCAATTTCATTCCCTAATCCCTTCAATTGAATGTTTCCAACAAATGAAAGCATCATGGAAATAATGACTTTAGATGAAATTCCATGGGATGATTTTCATCATTGTTCATCTTTTCTACCTAGCCTTGATCAAATCGAGAATGCTTTTTCTACCATATTTTCACCTGAGATTGTAGATAATCCCGAATATCCTATGCCAATTCTTCAATCCGAATTTGAAAATAATTTAGGAAACATATCTACAACCACTCCAATTAACATCTTAGCCAAATCAAGAATTATTGGGAACGTTCACATAGGTGCTTCGTGCTCACTTAAATAGATTCAAACGTACAAAGCCCTGTTTCAAGGATTTTGAGACATTTTTGCCTGGTCCTGTGAGGAAATTCCAGGAATTGACCCTAGCATAGTTGTTCACGAAATAAAGACTTACCCAAATGCAAAACCTATCAGACAGAGATTATGTTTAGTGCATCCACGAAAGGTTGCTATTATAAAAGCTGAAGTTTAAAAACTACTTAAAGTAGATTTTATCTATCATGTTCCCTTGAGTTATTGGGTTTCCAATATTGTTCCATTTAACAAAAATCAAGGAACCATCAAAGTATGTGTATATTATAGGGATATTAACAAATATTGTCGCAAGTACAACTATCCTACTCCCTATATCGACCAAATTGTTGACGATTGTGCCGACAATGAAATATTTTCTTTTATGGACGGATTTTCGAGCTACAACTAAATCAACATACCCCTTGTCAATCAACATAAAACTACTTTTATGTTTCCATGGGGAACCTTTGCTTATCGGAAACTCCCATTTGAATTAAAAAATGTCAGTGCAGCCTTTTAACGAGACATGTATTACACTTTTCACGATATCAAGAATATTGTCCAACCTTACTTAGATGATTTACCAGCTCATTCACTGAAATAGGAAGATCATTTGATGCATCTAAGGGTTATATTTATCATATGCACACATTTTAGTATTCGCTTGAATCCCCATAAATGTGTTTTTGTGTACAATGTGGTTGATTGCTGGGATTTTCCATGTCAAAGGAAGGCATTCATGTCGATCCTCTCAAGGTTGAGGCTATTCTGAATGTGCCTCCTCCTTCCAATCTTTGCCAACTATTCAAAAGTCATGAGAAATTAGTCAGTTATGACTAACTCTCATGGAAATGGTCATAGATGAATGACTTACTTAACGCAACTGAATCCCAAAACAATGATATATAATATAATGCACTGCGAAAACCCCTCAATATTTAAATATAAAGAGTGAAGGGAGATCTAGTTGAATGGTTCATGAGGCACAATAATTGCTAAGGTTTTGAAAATGGGGTATCAAGCTAAGTGGGCTTGATTGTGGGGAAAACTCCACAGTTAAGTGTGCTTGAGCCAGAGGCGATCTGGGATGGGTGACCTCTCGGGAAGTCCTGGTTATCGGGTGCAAGCCTCGAAAGTGATGATTGACACTATGTGATTTATTTCGCTAGTTTCAATCCCACTTCTTCAACCTTATGAGCATCACCCAATACAATGAGTGGTAAGTGGCCTATTAAAAAATAATGATAAATTAGTCAGTTACGACTACCTTGACTTACTTAACGCAGTTGAATCCCCAAAAAATGATATCTAATATAATTCACTGTGAAAACTCCTCAATACTCAAATATAAATAGTGAAGGGATCTCTACTTGAATGGTTCATGATGCACAATAATTGCTAGGTTTTTGAAAATGGGTTAGCAAGCTAAGTGGGCTTGATTGTGGGAAAAACTCCACAGTTAAGCGCGCACTCCACAGTTAAGCACGCTTGAGCCAAAGTCGATTCGGGATGGGTGACCTCCCGGGAAGTCTTGGTTATCGGGTGCAAGCCTCGGAAGTGATGATTGACGCTATATGATTCATTTCACTAGTTTGCATCCCACTTCTTCACACTTGTGAGCATCACTTTATGCAATTAGTGCTAAATGGACTATTCAAAAATCACTATGTGATTCATTTCACTAGTTTCAATCCCGCTTATTCACCCTTGTGAGCATCACTTGATGCAATTAGTGCCAAGTGGACTATTCAAAAATCATGATAAATTAGTCAGTTACAATTACCTCTCATGGAAATGGTCATAGATGAATGACTTACTTAACGCAGTTGAATCCCAAAAAAAATGATATCTAATATAATGCATTGTGAAAACTCCTCAACACTTAAATATAAAGAGTCAAGGGAGCTCTACTTGAATGGTTCATGAGGCACAATAATTGTTGAGGTTTTGTAAATGGGGTAGCAAGCTAAGTGGGCTTGATTGTGGGGAAAACTCCACAGTTAAGCGCGCTTGAGCCAGAGGCAATCTGGGATGGATGACCTCCTGGGAAGTCTTGGTTACTGAGTGCAAGCCCCGAAAGTGATGATTGACGCTATGTGATTCATTTCACTAGTTTCAATGCCACTTCTTCACACTTGTGAGCATCACCTGATGCAATGAGTGCTAAGTGGACTATTAAAAAATCATGAGAAATTAGTCAATTATGATTACCTCTCGTGGAAATGGTCATAGATGAATGACTTACTTAACGGAGTTGAATCCAAAAAAAATTGATATCTAATATAATACACTATGAAAAGCCCTCAATACTTAAATATAAAGAGTGAAGAGAGCTCTACTTCAATAGTTCATGAGGCACAATACATGCTAAGGTTTCACAAATGGTGTAACAAGCTAAGAGGGCTTGATTGTAGGGAAAACTCCACAGTTAAGTGCACTTGAGCGAGAGGCGATCTGGGATGGGTGACCTCCCGAGAAAACCTGGTTACTGGGTGCAAGCCTGGGAAGTGATGATTGACGCTATGTGATTCATTTCACTAGTTTCAACCCCACTTATTCACCCTTGTGAGCATCACCTGATGCAAAGAGTGCTAAGTGGACTATTCAAAAATCATGATAAATTAATGAGTTACAACTACCTCTCATGGAAATGGTCATAGCTGAATGACTTACTTAACGCCGTTGAATCCCAAAAAAATGATACCTAATTCCAAAGTTTGCAAGGGAAAACAAACTTTTTACCTTGATTCATCCTGAACTAAGCCAAGCTAACTAAAGGTTTTACTCGACTATTGAAAAAGGGCATCTCATTTACATGGACGATCTTGCTCAAAAATGTTTTGATGCACTTAAACACGCGTTGACCCACACACCGTTATTGCATCCACCTGATTATCATCAAGACTACTTTTTGTATTTAGCTTCCTTTGATGCCACCATTGGCATGGTTTTAGTTCAAGAATATGAGTCCAACGTTGAATGTGTTGATCATGTTAGCCCCCTATGAATTTTTTGACAAGAAAACAAGGGGTCAAACTGTCTTTGAGCTTTCAAGGAATGCATTCCATCTGAAAATACATCATCCTTGAAGCCTCCTTTTTCTTTTGTCCTTTGGGGAATCCTCAATGATGTTCCCAGTTTTCAAGCCTCTCTGTTCGTGAAGAAGAATGCCCAAAAAGGCCTTTTCCCTCTTGTTTCATTCCCACTTAAACTCTGCTTCTTCACCTTTTTCCCCTTTCTTAATTCCTCATTAACCCCTTAAAATCACCCGAATCCCCTTTTAAACCTTACAAATAACCTTTGTTGGTCTAAAAAATCCCTTTTCCTCTCTAACGTTACCCCTTTTCGGCCTTAAAATGCATTGAAAATAGGCCAAAAACCCACTTTCCTTCATATATCAGGCCTAGCCCCTTTCGGCCAGCCCCCTTAACCACTTCCCCTCCATATGCCCCGCGCCTGAGACCAAGCGCTTAAGGCCCAGGCACTTATTGCAATCAGAGAAGCAGACGGAAGTGCATTCCTGTGTTAAATGAAGAAAAACTTCGATGTGATGACATTGTTCTGTGATTCTCAAGTATAATCTCCACCGTTGATTTTCATTCCGATCTGATGGTCACCTCACCGTCGCCCGATCGCTAATTGCAAATCATAAACGGTGCTACCCTCCGCCCTTTGTGATTGTGATCCTTCGATTGATATCCCTACCATCGATTCCCCTTTTTGATCTGACGGCCCTCACTTCCCCACTCCAATCGCAATCGCAATTTTCAGATCGAGCCACCTTCTGTTCCTCCCGATCTGTGATTCTTCGATCCGATCGCAGCCGTTGATCTCTTGAGATCCAACGGTCCAGTTTTCATCGCTCCCGCTCATCGCACCAACCTTCCTCCCCGCTGATTTAATCTATGTTGTCGATCTTGTCCCAGATCAGACGGCTGGCACTCAATTGCGCATCGCCAATCGCAAGTTCCGATGGTGTTACCCTCCGTCCATTCCGATTGCGATCTTCCGATCCAATCATGACCGTCCGTTTGATCCAGATCTACGGCCCACAATGTATCGCGCATTTCACCATTTCTCTTCATCAGATGTCCCCATTAACTCCATCAGATGATCCCAACCATCGATCTCCTTCTGAGATCCAACGGCTCACATTGAATCGCCCTCCGCCTTAACTGGGTCCCACCATCAAAGGCCTAATTCCATGTGTTCGACCCATTTCCTTTGTATTTTCCTGGGACTTAAAACTCTGGGATTTACACTAATTATCATTTCTTCTCCCGTTTTCACCATTCCCACCACCATTCCTCCAGGCCTTCACAACATTCCTTCTGCCAATCCCTAGATTTCTTGATGAGTTTATCGTATTGTGCAGGGTTGTTATAGAATGATGAATTCACTCCAGGTTCCACAATCACGGTCACTGTGATTCGGAACACAGAGAGGTTATTGTAGCAGCAGTCAGAGTATCAGTGTCGAAGACCTGCCACGGCAGAAACAGAAGATTGAAGACAATTTGGGGATTTCGGCTAAGATTGATTATCAAAAGCCCGATCCTCCAAATTAAATCAGAATTAAAGAAAATCATAAAGAACTACAGGCAGAAAAGCTTCCACCGCCACATCAAAGGCAAATCGATTCCTCTCAGCCAACATTCCGCCATCCGTGACAGTGACTGCCTCAACTCCACCTCATATGTGAACATCCTCAATTCATGATTCGGCCCTAGTGGCCTTTTACTTCCATTTTAGTTTGTTACTTTTAAATTTCGGGTGGAATTCACCTTCCACTCTTGCATTTCACTTTCTGTTAGAAACTGTTGTTTAATATTTTTGTTTAAAACAGTCGTGAGCCTAACTGTCAATGATGAGATGCCCTTATTCCTCATCATGATTTTGGTTATTTTTGATGCAGACCTCAAACTGATTTCAAGCACGCAAGGAAGATATTTTTCCCAAAAATATCTTCTCGCTCATGTTTCTGAGGCTTCTATATAAGCAAGAACCGAAGAGAAAAATAGGTTCCAGATTTTCTGAAGAATTGGCTGTGAAAGAGTTTCTTGTATGCATTTTGTTGAAGTTTTAATACAAATGTGAGGAGCCCGTTGGGTCTCAACGATAAGGAGTTTTACCTTTAATGTGGATTCTGGTCTTGATGCTTTATAGTTTGTAATTTTGTCTTATGTGATATAGTTTAGTTGTTCATTTCACTATTTCCATCCTTCTTGTATCATGCTCTGGAATGCAAGTGGCTCACTGGTTCTAGTATGAATTTATCACAATCGATACTCATGCTAAACCTGTCCAGCGCTTTAAATATGTCTCAGTCATGATATGTTGTTTCATTTTCAACCTCATCCACGTTTATTCTATATTAAGTGTTATGGGATGTTATTTTTTGAAAGCTATGGACATGTATGGATTCTTATTATCTTAAGCCCATTACATGTTGATATTTGTTTCTGGATATCATCCCAATGACAGTTAGTATTATCCCAATATTTCATACGCAGTAAACACCTTCTGATTATTCATCTTTGTGAGGTATTTTAGAACCCAACCCTCTTTACAGTAAATTGCCTTTGAATTGTCTGATACATTTGTATTAGAGTTTCACGCCTTGCCTCTGCAATATTTCTTTCCCTGTGTCAAGTTTCTGAAAGTTTTGGTCCCATTCAAATTAACCTTCATGTTTACAAGAGATAGCATGATAGCGTTTTCTGATAACTTCCTGTGTTATATCATATGCTCCTTGTTGTATAAGATGTCCTAGGCACTAGTCTTTCACAACTCAAGGTTGTCTCTAGGATTGACAACAGAATGTGTGATATATTATTTGAGTAGAAATCTCACAAAAACTGAGGTAAAATACACACATATGGATAAATTGGCCTTGGCAGTCGTTCAAGTTGAACAATCTAAACTATGAAATGGGAACTATAAACTAAAAACGAGAACTCTAGCAAAAAAAACCCAAAAAACATGAAAAAACTACTAGAAAATGAAAAGTGTTGATGCTGGAATACCAACTTTTTTTTCTAGGATAGATTTTCAACATGTTTTAAAAATGGCAGTGAAAACAATTTTTTTTGGTGCAAAAAACACCCTAAAAACAAAAAGTGTTGATGTTGGAATACATCTTTTTTTCTTCATGATAGATTTTCAACATTTTAAAATAATGACATAAAAGATAAAATATCACGACTCTAACAAACCTTAAATTTTCAAAAAAATAAATTAATTAATTAATTAAAACAATGAAAAAAACAAAAAAACACACTAAACAAAAGTTTAAAACAACAATAAAAGGTAAATAAAAGTATATATTATTAAAAAAACATAAAATGACAAAAATGACAAAAAAAATAAATCAAATAAATAAAAATAGACAAAACAAAAATGTAAAAAATAAACAAAATTAACTAAAAACACAATATATATATATATATATATATATATATATATATATAATATTAAAAAAATATTTTCAAAAAACATAATTAAAGAAAAAAATGAGGGAAAAAATAATAATAATAATACTTTATTGAATAATTTAAAAAACAAAAAAACAAAACAAAAAAACCATTAAAATAAATCAATAAATTATACATTAAAATATATATATATGATCTCTTTATAAATTATACATTGAAAAAAAAAAACGCATTTAAAAAATCACATGTAAAAAAAATCAATAAAATTTTAAATTTTAAAAATTAAAGAACATAAAAAAATCGAAAATAAAATAAAATTTAAAAAAATATAAATAATATAAATAAATAAAAATAAAAATTTGAAAAAATTAAAAATAAAAAACATTTAAAAACAACTAATTATAAATAAATAAATAAAAAACATTAAAAACAAAAATTTAAGAAATAAAAAAACTAAAATAACAAACAAAAACTATTTAAAAAAATAAATACATAAATATATAATAAAAAAATTAATTAAAATCAATTAAATAAGTTAACAAAATATATATATATATATATATATATATATATATATATTAGGTCCCGTGGGCTATTATTGTTGATGTTGTGCGTTGCGCTGAGCTAGGTCAAGCGCGCCCCCGTCTGCATTTCTAAGCATTGAGGTTGCTTCCTACGGCGACCTGCCTAGGGCTCCGCCCCCATGGAGGTGCAGGGCTCGCCCAAGGAGCCTCCTCCGCCTCCCTCTTCCTCCACAGTGGATTCTTTCAATCAGCTTCTAGCTGGTTTTCCCCAGAAGCAAAAAAATGAAGCAGGCAAATTTGTGAAGAAGCTAGAAGATATTCCAGAGATCTCTTTGCCTCCAGAGACCCCCATCCAAGTTGCTTTGTCTCTAGCTGATCGTGCCCTCCTTGGCCAATTCACCGGGCTTTAGCCCTCTCCAAAATCTACTGAGCAATGGGTTAATAAGAACTGGGCTCCTCTGATCAAGCAAAACGTCACTTCTTATTTTCTTGGGCGAGGGTTCTTCCTCTTTGAATTCTCCTCCAAAGAAGATAAAGATCTGATCTTCCAAAATGGGCCCTATTTCATGGGCCCTCAGGGTCTATATCTGAATAAATGGACGTCGGACTTCGATCTGGCAGTGGATGTTCCCACGACGATTCCGGTGTGGGTTTGGCTCCCAAACCTCCCAGTCCATTGTTGGAACTGGGATTCCTTGAAACACATCGACAACGCCCTTGGGAAATTCATAGATCAGGCAAACAACAAGGATCAGTATGACTGTGCTAGAATCTGCGTAGAATTAGATCTAGAGGTGGGTCTCCCAGAGGCCATCAAAATCAATGTCGGCAATTGGTCTCATGTGCAGAAACTGGACTATGAGCAGCTGCCATTTAAATGTAGGAAATGTCATGTTTACAGCGACTAGAGGTTGTTCGTCCAATGCTGAGCCAGAGAAAGGAAATGAAGAGGGTTGGAACCAAGTTAAGCATTCAAAGATCTCTCACAAAGGTCAAAAATCTAGAGGCCCTAATGGAAAAGGTCCTCTTCAGGCCAATGCTCAGAAGCCCCCTCCTAAAAGGGGACAAGAAAATAAATTCGACCCCCTAAGCCAACAAACAGAGGCAACTCAGGAAATTGAGATTCAAAAGCCAGTCTCACCAAGCAAAGGCACCCCCTCTTCCTCTCTCAAAGGAACAAGCTGCAGAAAGCTCCAAAGGCATTCCTCTAGAAGTTGAGGAAGAAGAACAAGAATCGGAAGAATCAGAGGAGGAAGGAGAAATAGGAGAGTCTTAAGCCTTGGTAAGGACATCCACAAGAGGCCGCAAGACTGACAGGGAAAAAAGAGAGCAGGAAACGTACAAAGAAAAGCTTCACAGCAGCCAACCAAATCTTAAGAAGCTGCTAGCCTCAAAGCCAAATACGGTGAAAAATCAGCCCCAAGGCTCCAAGGGAGCCCATCAGAAACATAAATAATGAAGGTCATATCCTGGAACTGTAGAGGTATGGGGAGTAAATTCAAGGAAGAAGCCATTAGAAGTTTAATAAGAATAGAATCTCCTGACATACTTCTCGTCCGAGAGACCAAGCTAGAAGACGGAGTCTTTCTGCATGCAAGAAAGAAACTCTGGAATAGAAGTGAAGCAAGAGCAATCTCTGCCCGAGGAGCCTCGGGAGGACTAGGCACCATATGGAATGCCAGCAAATTTTCAGTTATCTATGAGGCTAGCAATACTCATTGGTTGCTGCTACAAATGCAACATCTGGTCACCAAAGAAATTTTTTGTCTTTTCAATGTATACTCCCCAGTCAATATTGGGGAAAAAAAGGACTGCTGGGACACTATAAGGCACCAAGCAGATCTAGCAAACTTGGAAAACATAATCATTGTTGGAGATCTCAATCTCACTCTTCATTCGTCTGAAAAAAGAGGAGGCAGCGTAGTTCGAGATCCGGCAAGGGAATGGGCGGAGGATATTATGCAGGACTGGGACCTGCTGGACATCAAACCTACCTCCGATAAGTATTCTTGGTCTAACAAAAGAAATGGCCCAAGCCATATTGCTGCCAGACTGGATAGATTTTTCATTCAAAGTTCCTTCCTGTTATTAGGACTAGAACCTAGAATGCATATTCTCTCTAGCAGCACCTCGGATCATAAACCCATCAAGCTAGAACTCCAGTCCCACCTACATCTGGGCCCTATTCCTTTCAGATTTAGCCCTTTCTGGGTCAAGGAGCCAGATTTCATGCAATTAGTCAAGGATTGTTGGAAACAGCCAGTCAAAGGCCCCCCCTTCTTTGTTTGGGAGGAAAAGCTCAAAAGGGTGAAAGGGGCACTAAAAATATGGGCCAAATCATTGCCCAATCCAGCTACAGAAAGAAAAATTATCAAAATATCTCTAGCCACTCATCAACTACAAGTGGAGGATGTCGTCATTATTGATGAGATCTTAGACAAAGAGGCTTACCTTTAGCAAAGTTTTCATAAGGCCTGCTTGGCTGAAGAGGAATACTGGAGATTAAAGTCCCGAAGCCTTTAGCTCAAAGCAGGGGACAAGAACTCTTCTTTCTTCCACAAACAAGCCCAGGCCAGGAAATGCTTCAACTCCATATCCGAGATCAAGGAGGAGAATGTCATCCATAAGGACTTTGAGGACATCAAGAAAGCAGCCTTCTCTCACTTCAAAAACTTGTATAGTGAGGACACGGATCCGGATCAATATCCAGATTTGTTAGATATTGTTCCACATTAAATCTCTCCCAAAATGAATGCTCTCCTAGAGGCCAAAGTCTCCAAGAACGAAGTTAAAAATGCCATTTTTTCCATGGATCCTGATAAGGCCCCTGGACCGGATGGTTTCTCTGCCAGGTTCCTACAAGCCTGTTGGCCGATAGTTGAAAAGGATCTCTTAAAAATGGTCCAAAAATCCCAAGATTGCCAGAAAATCGGGGGCAGCACAAACTCAGCTTTTTTAGCCCTCATCCCTAAGGAGAAAGGAGCCAGCAACTTTAACAGATTTTGCCCGATATCCTTGTGCAATATAGGGTACAAGCTAATTACCAAAGGGATTGCAAATATATTGAAGCTCATTCTTCCCAAAGTTATTCCGGAGAACCAAGGAGGCTTCATCTAGGGCAGGCAGATTGTGGACAACTTCACCTTAGTCCAAGAGGCAATTCACTCAAGCTTACACCGAAATGAACAAGGTATGGTTATCAAACTTGATTTAGCAAATGCATTTGATCGAGTAAGACACAATTTTTTGTTAAATGTCTTGAGCAAGTTTGGTTTTGGTGTAAGTATCATAAATTGGATCCGGGCTTGCATCTCGGAGCCCTGGATTGCACCTCTAGTGAATGGCAGAGCCACAGATTTCTTTAAAGCCACGAGAGGTCTTAGGCAAGGGTGCCCACTCTCCCCTTTGCTCTTTGTCATCCAAGCCTCGGTTCTCAACTTTCTGTTAGATAAGAAGATGCAAGACCAAGATATCAATGGACTTTGTATAGCAAGAGGGGTCAAAAACATAAACCATGCCCTCTTCGCGGATGATACCTTGTTATTGGGGGCTGCCACTCTATCCTCAGCCTCTAAGTTCAAAGTGCTGGATGACTTTTGTGAGGCCTCTGGCAGTGTCTTAAACAAGAACAAATGTCATATTTACAGCTGGAATACTTCGCCCAGATTGCTCTCTGCTATTGCTAGATGCCTGGGCTTTGCAGCCTCCTCTTCTTAGACTTCATTTAAATACCCGGGCCTTCCTGTATTTCATAAAATATCTCTCAGTAAAGACTGGCTCCCTCAAATTGAGAAATTTAAGAGCAAGCTTCAAGCCTGGGGTTACTCTTGGCTCAACATTGCTAGTAAATTAGTTCTTATAAAATATGTGCTCACCAGTCTTTCCCTATTTCATTTCGCTGTTCTTTTTGCTCCGGTGAGTATCCTTAGAAAAATGGAGGAGTGTATTCGGCGCTTCTTCTGGAAGGGAGGCAAAAAGAATGAAAACAAACTGCCTCTAGTCAACTGGGAGACCATCTCCAAGCCTCTGTAGGAGGGTGGATTGAACTTTAAAAATCTCAGTCACCAAAACATTTCTATGGGAGTGAAATTAATATGGAAAATTATCGCGCCCAAGCCAGGCTGGGCTCAACTGGCTCTTTGGAAAAAATACTTCAGAGGTCCTCGCACCTGCTGTTTGGACACTCCGCTTCATCTGCCTAACTCTTCTTTCCTCAAGATTTATGCCAAAGCTGCTCCTCTTATCAAATCACATTCTTTTTGGGTCCCAGGAAACGGGAAAAGGATAAATATTTGGACTGATATAATTCTGAACACTGATCCAATTGAAGACAGAGGCTCCATCAGTGCGTTGTGTTGCTGGATGGAAGGAGCTAAGATGAAAACGTTGTGGGATATTTCTGTGTGGAACGACTCAAATTGGGCAGGCTGGAAACAAATCGATGTGCCAAGTCATCTGCAGCAGGAATGGCATTCGCTGCTGAGCTTTCTCCATGGCATGGCGCCCATTCACATCTACAAAGAAGACACGAAAGGCTGGGGACAGAAGGTAAATGGGTACGTTGTTGCAATGGGTTATGATAAGCTGAGGGAGAGGCCCTACGTTCCCCCTGATCCAACGCCATGGCAAGGCATCTGGCACTGCCCCTCGTGGCCTAAATTGGATTATTTCTCTTGGCTCCTATGCCACAATAAAATACTCACGCATGAAAATCTGCAGAGGAAATGGTTTCACGGTCCCTCAAAATGTTCTTTGTGTAAAGAAAATTCATAGAGTGTTACCCATCTAATGTTAGAATGCAGATTTTCTATGCAGATATGGTTTACATTCCTTCACACGCTGAACTCCAACATCACGCTCCCAAGTTCCACTGCTGAGTTATTTTCTAAGTGGGCGAACAGGTATCCCGGTCCTCCTCCAAAAAATCAGGTAATCAAAGCTGCTTGGTCTATTCTCCCAAAGGTAATATGCTGGCAGATTTGGCTTGAACGAAACAAAAGAATTTTCAGAAACATTGAGTAGAACCTCAAAGCAATAGAAATCAAGATCAAATGCCATCTAAAAGAGTGTCTGATTGACTTAAAAGACGACTCTAACCTTAGTCAACAAGACATAGCTTGGGGCTCTTTCCTTGATCTGTGTTTCCAAAAAGAAGTAAGGAATGCCCCTCCTCCAAAAGCCTAGCAAATAAGAGAATCCGAAAAAGACTTTCAAGACTGGATCATAAATCAAACAAGACACTCTTTCTTCTTTGATGGGGCAGCAAAGGGCAATCCAGGCAAAGCTGGTGCAGGGGGTGTTATTTTAAATCCAGATGGAAAAAAGACACACTCCTTCGCCTGGGGGCTGGGCCATTTAACTAGCATTCAAGTCGAGGCTTTGGCTCTCTTTCAAGGACTCAAGCTTCTCAAAGCCTTAAACATTAGTGAAGCAAATGTATTTGGCGACTCCCAGATCATCATAAACGCAATTGTATCTAACTCTCCAGCTTTGGACTTAAAACTCGCAAGACTGATTGCCAGAATCAAGGACTTGGAAAACTCTTTCCAGAAGCTGAATTTCTTCCATGTGCTGAGAATTAACAATAAAGAGGCGGACATCGAAGCCAATAAAGTTGCCCTCCTTTCTGCTGGGGTCAAGATGAAGGACGAAGAAGAATCATGGGAACCCATTCCATAAGCTAATTTGCTGCCATGTTTTACTGTTTTCTCTTAAGTCAATTTGTTTGTATTTTCAAATTTGGAAAAATTTCTGAAATCGAATTCATAGTAACAGCACTAAAGAGAAGTATTCCGAGCATTAGTTCCACAATCATCCTTACTGGGGAGGTGCAACGGGCTATAGCCCTACTTCATGTAATCAGAATTTTGGCATTTAGGCCAAGTTTGCAACAATATTCCATAACCGTTGCTGTAAAAAAATAAAAAAATAAATAAAAAATAAAAATAAAAAATTAGGTCCCTTGGGCTACCAGCAGGTTGTATTTAATTCTTAGAATTGGCTAGGGGCCAAGCTGATTCTGAAAATCGACTTTGAGAACGTTGGTGGCCTGAGGGGCCCCTTGTCGTGGGCAAGTGGAACTGCAGCACGAGCGTCCCCTTGGGCCACTAGCGTCTCAGGGCCGATTTTGAGAATCGGACCTAAGCCATTGGTAGCCTGAGGGGCCGTCGGTAGTGGGCGAGCGGAGCTGTTGCAGCGCCGCCTACCCATAGTCGGTGGCCCCTCGGGCTACCAGCAGCTAAAGGCTTGAGTCTTTAGTGGCCCGACAGGCACCCCTTGGGCCACTAGCAACTCAGGGCCGATTCTCAGAATTGGCTTCTGAGAATCGATTGTGAGCCCACCTGTTGGCTCAAGGGGATGAATAATTATTTTTATTATTATTTTTTTCTATTTTTTTTTATTATTATATGTTTTTTTTTAATTATATATGTTTTATATATGTATGTTTTTTTTTTTTAATTATATATGTTTTATATATATATGTTTTATTTATTTTTTTTATATGTATTTTTTTTTATTTCCTTGTTTTTTTATTTTACAAATTATTTTTTTCAAATGTATTTTTATTATTAACTTTTTATTCATTAATTGTCTTTTTTATTTTTATTTTTTATTTTTTATGTTTATGATTTTTATTATTTTTATAAATCGTATGTTTTATTTTAATTTTACTTTTTTATATACTTAAAATGTTATAATCATTTTTGTGGAATTTCTATTTTTGAAATGTCGTTTTTTATATAAAATTTATAAAATTTGTTATTAAAAAACAAATTATTTAAAATTTCTATAATTTTTATTTATTTAACGTGTCATTTTTAGCAAAAATGTCCTAAAATACCTACTTTTTTAATATATCTATATGTAAAATGTGTATTTTTTGTCGAGTTTTTAAATTTTTTATTTTTCAGTGACAATTATTTTCATGTGTATTGAAATATTAATTAACGATATATGAATATAAAATAAATCTTAACCTCAAAATATTAATTTTTTTTTTTTTTCAACTTTCAAGAAAAAAATATCATTTAAAAAAAATATTCAAAGGAAAATAAATAAAAATTAAAAATTAAAAAACCAAATATCTTAGGACGAAAAACATGAATAGATGCAATTAATTGTTAAAAAATGGTTAAATGGTTAAATAATCAACATTTAACAAAAAACTTATGTATACTTAAGACAAAAGAAAATTTAAAGTGTCAAAAATATGCCTTGAAAAAAAAATGCTGACGTTTTTCAAAATTCGCAAACATTTAAAAAAAATTACTACACTTCACACATTAGAAGATTTAAACTATAAAAAATAAGCCCTCTAAAAAAGGGGTTGATGTTGCATCAACACTTTTCAAAATTAGCATGAAAAATCGCTAATATTTAAAAAAAAAAAAAAATGTTCATACCAGATACATGAGAAAATTTGAAGTGTCAAAAATATGATAAAAAAAGGGTGTATTATGAATCAACACTTTTCAAAATCAAATATTTTTTGCTACCTAAAAAAAAAAGGTGTATTTTGAATCAGCACCTCTCAAAATCAGATGATTTTTTGCTACCTAAAAAAAGGCGTATTCTAAATCAACACTTTTCAAAATCAGATGATTTTTTGCTACCTCAAAAAAGCGGGTACTTGTTTTCGTTTCCGTTTCAAAGTTTACATTGTCGTTGTCCAACATTTTCGTCAATATATTCTCTTCCACAAAACAATAGTGATCTAAGACTGCAACCCTATGATGTACATTCTTACGAGACAGTTTTTAGGGGGAAAATATTCTAAATGGATAATTATCTTACAAGAATTCGATTTAGAATATGAAAAATCCAAGTCCAAGAAATTGTTGGTGTTTGTTGAGTTGTTATGTGATTTTCCTTATACTGAGATAGAAACTGTGGTAGAGGATTCTCTTCCAAACGAATCACTCTCTCTTATCAATACTTTAGATCCCTAGAATGGATATATTATTGTGTATCTTCAAACTCAAATTTTTCGGCCAGAATTGTCTCAAACTAGCCGTTTTTGTATTCAATACCAATCCCAAAAATACATTATTATTGGGGATACACTTTATCGTCGTGGTGTTGATTCCATCTTTGGATGTTGTTTGACTCAATGAGGAAGCCGAAAAGACATTAAATGACTATAATTCTGGAGCTTGTGGCGGTCATATGTCATGGTTTGCCACTGCCCAAAAAATATTGCGCGTTGGGTATTTCTGGCCTTTGATGTTCAAATATTGTATAATTGTGGTCAAGAAGTGTTATGAAACCAGCTCACAAAATAGAAGAAATGAGAGATCAATGACTTATAAATCAGTCTCTTCGAGGGGGAAACCTCCTTTACATTACATAAATGAACAATCCTTGGATGGTACAAATGAAAAAACCTATTTTCTATATATAGGAGTCCAATGGGTCACAATATAATCCTAGCCGACATAACAATAACAATGCAAGGGCACAACAATAACAATAGTGGCCTTCTATGGGGCACAACAATAACAATAAGGGGGCTATACTAACAATAACAATAAGGGGATACACTAATATTATAAGGGCCTAGTGTTATAGGTCAATTTGGGCATCATTCCCAATGACTTGGTTAACTGACATCATCTCCGGGACCAATGAATAGGTCCTATCATCCCCTATCATTTCAGTTGCTACATGCCCTAAGACAAAGAACAAGACAAATCATTCATGAATTTCATCTGCAAAGGTTTCCAAGATTTGAAGTTTATAATATATCATATGAGAGCTCATCAACGCTGCCTCTAAAGGGACTAAGTGTGTTGCATATGAAGTAGCCCCATGCAAGGCTGCTCTGCAAAGCACTTCCCGACACTCATAGGTGTGTTGGTCACATTGGGAGCGAAATTCTCATTGTTCCGGAATCTCCACTTAGCCAATGCCTTCTAGAAGAGTTCACATGTGTCAAACTTCGAATCCATGTGTCCATTTGACATCTACAAGATTGGGAACATGTCTTGCCTATTATTGGAAAGTCATTGATTGTAAAACTACCTTCAGCTCCTCTATAAATTGAGCATAGATCTTAGTGTTTGATAAGAAATAATTTGAGTAGAGAAATGCTGGTGGAATTTCAATTGAGGAGTTGATTTGAGTGACATATTGTTGGAGATATCTACATTGTGATGAGGCTGGGATGCTGCTGGAGATGGTGACACTAAATCAATCACTGGGTTGTAACCTCCCCTTCTATCATTAATAAAGATTATTTCTTATTTTTCCCTATATGCATCTATATAAGCTTTGATTTTCCATATCATGATTTATTATTTGATGTATATGGTTTATGCTTTATTGATTTAGCTAAATAAATTGAATAGAAATCTGTATTATTGCTATCTCTTGTTGTTTAGTGTTCATTCTTGAAGGAAATATTTTGCATAGCCGGCTGGAATTTGAAGCTACAGCAAAAGCGACAGAAGGAGACTTTGGAAGCGCTTGGACTCCAAGTAAGCTTCTTGTTTCATTATGTGTGTTTGTTTTTAGTTAGGAAATATAGTCGTAAAGTCTTTGACTTATTGTTCTAGATAAGCGCCTGTCTAGGGAACAATGATTTATCCGTAATTCATAATTATGCATAACAAATTGGCGACTCCACTAGGGACACAACTCTTTATCCTAGGTGTTTTATCCTCTGATTTTCTCTGTTTATTCACCCAGTAGTTGTTACTCACAAGGATTATGCTTTTTTAAATCCAAATTTACATTAGAAGTGTGTTAAATGGCTATGTTTTTCATTGTACACTGCGCCCAATGCACTCTTGGACAGGACACAGTGCTTTGCATAGCACTGTCTCCCTTTCAGGCCTCCGTTGCAAAGCACGGTCTCTCTTCTGAGAGTGTGTTGCCTCCTAAAACCATCCAAATTCCATTGAATTTTTCATTTGCATTTTGTCTCAGTTTGTTCTCTGTTGTGTTTTGAAAATCTTGAGCCTCATATTAACCAGTGATCTTATCTACCTCTTCCTCCTTTGAAAGAAAAAGTTGTTCAATGTTTGTTTAAAGCATTTTTCTTTATCATTGACGAATTAATTTCAAAGTATTTTCATTGTCGCATTAGGTCCATTTGATTTTGAAAAGGAAATTGTCGTAAATTATTCATTCCCTGATAGGAGAAATTGTTGTTTAATTCCTCATTTTTCCTTCAAAAGAGAAATTGTTTTTTATATTCCTCATTTCTCAAAAGTAAAAGGCATTTGTTTTTGTTGATTTAGTGCACTTAGTTTCTTTTCTGCATTCATAACATTAAAGGAACTGAAAATAAAAATTTGCATTTGCATGTAGTGGATTGTGTGTTTTGCAAAAGGAACAATTAGGAAATCTGCATTTAATTTGTGCTCATTGATTTGTTTGCTCTTAAATTGATTGCTAGGATTTTAATTGAAAAACTAAAAGTGAAAGATTGCTTATCATTCTTAGTTTGCATTTTAGGAATTTCCAATACATCATCACGGTGAACCTTTGAAAGGAAAACTGATAAACAAGATCGACTTAAAATTTATCTCAATTTACCTAACAAAGCGTCGGAACCGTAACGATAACATTTATAAGGTCTAGGCAAGAGACGTGTTCCGGCGTCGTAAAACATTGCAGTTGTCGTTAACTTGTCTGCGATACATTCCGAGTGTGATACCTCAATCCATGTACGTAAGTATATCGTAGCTCGTCCATGTACTTTTGGGTATATCGGGCGGTGTTACAGTACGAAAAGTATAAAGGGGTGCTCTCACTGTGCAGTTTCGCATCACACAGCGCTAATACGAACTTGGGCCTCCACGTACCTTCGAGTATATTTGGGAGGACAAATTTTAGGTGTTATCCATCCATAGTGAACCAAGTCGGCCGCCTTGTAAATTGTGATACACCAAACACAGCATTCGGGGAGATTGCCTGCCCATATTTCTTGGTTTGCCAGGAGGTATTATGCAGCTCACAGTTTCATGGTAAACCCTTTTGCCTAGAAATACCCTTTTATTTTGTTTTTTTTTTTTTGGTTAAAATAAATCAGTAATCGTGGAAGAACAAAATCCTTTCCCCCGTTGTTCGCATAGACTAGCATTAAAACCACCTTTACCACGAGAAGTTACTTCTGGTAGGCGAAGGCGATCACACTCAGCCGAATCAAGTACAATTCGTACCTCTGGTGAAAAATCATCTTCCCATAAACCAGAGTTAGCTCAAGTTGTTTCTACACATCCCGGTTCGTCTACTGTTGTCGAAACGGAGTCTTCACAGCTACACGTGGTCACGATCCATCCAATCAGTGAGACCATGCCTCTTGGACCCGACGTTGTTCAACCAGAAATTGATCCAAATCGTGTCTCTTATTTGCCATAACATCTGAATTTTGAAGTTGTTCTTGCCTTCGTCATTCCACAAATTTCTGTAGCTATTGAATCTCCCATATCACACAGTCAACCACCTGAAATATACCTTGGGCCTTACTGTAAAATACTTCCACCTGGTTTAATTGCGATTTAAGAAACCCCACAAGATGAGACACCTTTAACTCCAACCCATTTTGGGGAGGACCTTTACCTATACGAGTCTTTTCCTCAATCGTTACCATCTACTTTTGTTGATCATGTTCCTATTCAAACTCCTATCGATTCAAAAGGGTATACATTTGGTCAAGTAACCATGCCTGAACAAACATCTTCGGTTGGGCCATATGTTCCAATTACATCAGCACCTGCCCTCGCTACCCCATCGATGTTCACAACTTCACCAGAGTCATATTTTCATGGTGGCCCTATGGTCCCAGCAGGTTACAAATCATTATCTAGAATTTTCTCTGGTGCATCTTCAAACCCATGGACTTTACCAATGTCATCGTCCGATATTCTAACTGGTAATCCTATAGTAAGTATTGAACGGTTTGATTCTTTATATACATCATAAGGGCAATATCAAGTCGGTCCTTATGGGTATATTCCTTCAAGTACCATATCAACTGGACTCCAAGCATTTGGAGAGCAATATTTTTCATCTTATTATCCTCCTCATGCTGGGAGGAAACCTTTGGTCACCCAATATGGCAGTACTCCGTCACTTTTTGGTCAACCTAATGTCGAAATGAATGTTTGTCAATGGTAGCCCACTCCGCCTATCCAACCACAAATGGTTGTACACTCGTATCAACCAGTTCAACCTATTACACCGACATCATTTCCACTTTTTAATACATATTTACCCCTATTACATAATCAAAATGTTGTAAAACAAACTTATCAAGCAGGTCCTTCAACTTAATACCCTCAAATGTTGGGTCCACAGACTCCAAATCCTTCGGTTAATTTACAACAACCTGTATCCAGAATCATTTATTCACAAGTTGGTTTACTATTTTATGGGTGTCACAGCCACAACCTGGTTATACCTATCAATCAAATCTAAGTTATCCTAATTTGGGTTATAACATTGGTGGACAGACCCCTTGGCAGCCTCAGGCACAAATGCCTCAAACTTCATTTCAACAAGTATCATATCCAGGTTTTGGTCAACAAAATCCTCAAGCGTTTGCTTTTCAAAACAACCCCTATCTTGGTTACCAGCAGCAGATTCCTTATGCTAGTGCTCAAAGGCCTGTTTCTCAAGCAATTCCATCTTACCTTGGCTATGCTCAACCTGACCTTAATAGACAGTTGCCCTTTGTTGCAACTTTAGAGTTACCAGATTTAAATCGGCTAACTAATGATCCAATTAACTATGCTCCTTACTGGCCGGTGATACCTCAAAAATTACCCTCGAATATTCCTAAGTTTAATGGAAACCCTGGAGAAGATCTGTCGACTCATGTCGTGACTTATCATTTATGGTGTTCATCAAACTCCCTGAATGATGATTCTGTTCGACTACGTCTTTTCCAGCGTACGCTCACAAGTTCGGCTGCAAAATGGTACATTGAGTTACCTAGAGCTTCTTTTGATAATTTCACTACCCTAGCTACTGTCTTTTTTACTCATTTCTAGTTACCCATCAGATATGAAATTGGAACGGAACTCTTGACCAATTTCAAACAAACTAATGCTACTCACATTTTTTATCATATTCATGAGTGGCGTCGTCGTCATATAATGGTTAAGGCATTTATTCCAGATCAACTCCTTGCTGAATGGTTCATTAAGTCCATGTTACCATCTATTATTAAGGATGTGGCTAAGGGTGGCGTCGTCACAAAAGAGCAAGTTATCGCTCGTGCCCGATATTTAGACTTGATTCACACTTAGTCTTGGCACGCTCTATGAAAAAATTCCTAACGTGCCGAGATCTAATTTTATTGTTCCTCCTAAATTAAAGGACTCTCATGCTGAAGACGGCTTGATTGGTACTGCAAGCACACATCATACTACTGCATTTGATCCTGCACCTTCTTCCAAAATTAATGTCATGTCGTTCGATAAAGGCAAAAGTGACAAGCAACCTGGAAGTAAGAAAAAGGGGAAATCTAAGAAAAATATAACTTCTAACTCGCAGGAAAAATCATCTGATCAATCGTATGGACCTAGGAAACCTCGTTATCCATGCATAATCTATAATGAGGAACATTTCATTAGGGATTTTCCTCACCACGCTAAAGTCTCAAAAATCATCAAGACTTCACATGCGTCAGTTGTATTGAAATACCCATTTCCAAATATGGACACAAACATGGTTTCCACGGATCCAACTTCTATTTCTCAAGTACTTATGTTATCTGTCACAAAACCTTCAGCAGATATTTTGGTGTCAACGCGTAATAAAGATTATGGTAGTCAGGCCACTGATCAACCTACTACCTCGACTACGAATCTGTCTATAGAGTCAATACTGCCTACTGCTATTCTTGAATTGACAATCAAGCCACCAAAGGGAGTAATTCATAAATCAACATATAATCCTCGAGCAAGAGCTGCACAAAATTATAATATAGTTGAATATTTGGCTCAATCCCCTTCAACTATGTCTGTTCTTGAGGTATTACAAAATTTTCCCTCCCAAAAACAGGCTTTATTGGTGGAATTGATCCGATTTATTCTAATCTTGTCATCTTTAATCATACGGGCTATGTGCCGCAACTACCAGCAGAATTGGCATTTTCCATACAAGTAAATGTTCTCAGTCACCTTGTTCATTGCAATATTATTGATGAGGGAGCATCTACATGCATTATGTATCTAAATTGTTGGAAGTCACTTGGCTCGCTGCGCTTGTCACAATCATCAACGACGTTGAAGGCTTTTGATGGACGTACATATAAGCCTTGTGGTATTATTAATAACCTGCACGTTGAACTAGGGGGGAAAACAATGAATGTTTATGTTGAGGTTGTTGACATACCCCCTGACTATAATATTCTACTTGGAAGGCCATGGGTATATGCAATGACTGCAATTGTTTCTACATATTTTGGAATGATTGCCTTTCCATATAAAGGTGTTATCACAATCATTAATCAACTATCCTTATTTTCCTCCGCTTCACAGGTAACTGGAAGAATTTTGTTCGTTCACATACCCCAACTAGAACTTCAAAACATTTGTGTAGGACTTTTAAAGGATTCCACTCTCATGGGAACCTTTGCATTACTTCCGCTCGCAATGTCGGCAGAAATTGCAAGTATAGAGACCTGCTACATGATCTCTTCCACTCTATTTGGCTTAAGGGACAGTATGGGTGATTCTGAAATTACTACGTTGGATGAGTTTCTGCCGCCCAACCCTATTGAGTTGCCATAGCAATCAATCTATCTAGCTTGGGCAGCGAATCTGAAATCAGCGTCGCCGAGTGTTTGGGTTGATCGTTCCTTAGATTTTGGTACTCCCTTTGATCCTTTTTCCTCAATGTTCTTAACAGATGAGAACATTTTGGAAGCCATGATGTCAGAAGGAGAACCATGGGAAGATTATCATCATCGTTCCCATATTCTTGATTATGAATAAAACTATCTTAGTGAACTATATCACCCATCAATCAAAAATTTATTTTCGAATTCTTTACCTATTAATGTAATCGATTCCGAGCGACATCTGCCAAATATTGAAGAAACCATTTCTATCGATATTTCGACCAAACCTGGCATTGTAGAAAATATTCATGTTGGTGTATCTCGTTCTCCATCAAAACTTGAATCATATCGCTCTCTATTTCGTGAATTTCGTGATGTATTTTCTTGGTCTTACGAGGAAATGCCATGCATAGATAATAATATTGTTGAACACACTATTAATATGTATCCTGATTTCGAACCGGTGTGTCAACGGCTTCATCCTGTTCATCCGAAGAAAGTCGCCGCCATCAAAGCAGAAGTTGAAAAACTTTTGCGTGCTAGTTTCATATACCTTGTTCCGCTGACTGAGTGGGTTTCCAATATCGTTCCTGTCATGAAAAAACAAGGAATTATTAGAGTGTGCGTCGATTATAGGGATGTCAATATTTTTTGTCCAAAAGACAACTATCCTACTCCCTTTATTGACCAAATTATTGACGATTGTGCTGGATGCAAAATATTTTCGATCATGGATGGATTTTCCGGCTATAATCAAATCAATATCTGCCCAGAGGATCAACATAAGAAGACATTCATCTGTCCCTAGGGCACATTCGCATATAGGAAACTACCGTTTGGTTTAAAGAACGCAGGGGCAACTTTTCAGAGAGCAATGGACTATGCTTTCAATGACATTAAGCACATTGTTCAACCTTATCTAGATGATTTACCAGTGCATTCACGAAATTGGATTGATCACCCAATGCACTTGAGAGCCATTTTCTTATGCTGTTGACACTACAAAATATGCCTCAATCCACATAAATGTGTGTTTTGTGTTGGTTCTGGTCGTTTGCTTAGATTCGTAGTCTCAAAAGAAGGAATTCGAATCGACCCATTGAAGGTTTAGGCCATTCTTGATTTGCCTGCACCATCAAATTTAGTTCATATACAAAAACTTCAAGGAAGGGCTAAATTCCTAAGAAGGTTCATTCCAAACTACGCCGAAATGGCTAAAGGATTCACTCGACTCATGAAAAAGGGGGTTACCTTCCATTGGGACCAAGTTGTGCAAGCTTCTTTTGATGTTGTCAAGGATACCCTTATCCGAGCGTCATTAATGTACCCCCCTAATTATCAAAATGATTATTTCCTATATATCACCGCGGCTTAAACGACCATTGCTATGGTATTGGTCCAAGTAGAAGATGGAATTTAACATCCGATATATTACTTGAGTCGTAATATCAACGATACAAAAGTTCAGTATTCATACATAGAAAAGCTTGCCTTGGCAGTTGTTCAAGCTGTCCAAATTTTTTGCCATTATATCTTGCTCCGAAAAACCACTATCGTTTCGGATTGCAACCCCATGACTTATATATTATCACGTCAATTGTTTGGTGGGGGAGGGGGGAGAATATTCAAAATGGATTGCCATTTTTCAGGAATTTTATTTGGAATTCATAAAATCCAAGTCAAAGAAGTCTTTAGTTTTGGCTGAGCTTCTCTGTGACCTTCCCTTTGATAGTATTGCAACTACGGCAGAACCATCAATTCCTGACGAGCCTTTATTTCTAATCGAAACATCTGGTCCTTGGTATGGGGATTTCATCATCTATCTCCAAACTCAAACTTTTCGACTTGATACCTCTCACTCTGAACAACGACGTATTCGATACCAAGCCAAAGATTATCTTATCGTCGGCGATACAGTTTATCATCATGGTGTCAATACTATTTTAAGGAGCTGCCTCACTCATGAGGAGGCCGAAAAAGTTTTAACTAATTGTCATGTTGGGGCTTGTGGTGGAAACTTATCTAGATATGCTACCGTGCAAAAGATACTCCGCGCTGGTTACTTTTGGCCTACCATTTTCTGAGACTACATCCTCGCGGTCATAAGTTGTCATGCGTGCCAGATTTTTTATCGTAAAATCCGCAAACCGCTAGCGCCAATGCATCCTGTTGTCTCTGTGGGACCATTTTCAAAATGGGGTATTGACTTCATGACCTATAACCCTCGTTCGTCCGGGGGGCATGGTTATATTATTGTCACAGTCGACTATTTTACCAAATGGGCCGAAGCGATGCCTACATTCAACAACACAGGACAGACAGCTGCATTGTTTTTCTTTAATCATGTTATTGCATGGTTTGGAGTCCCACAGGCTATATTTACAGATCATGGGAAGCATTTTTGCAATCACATGATGACTGAATTAACTACCAAGTTAGGATTGTCTCATGATAATTATACTCCTTATTATCCACAATCAAATGGACAAGTTGAAGCTATCACCAAGATTCTTAAATGTATGCTTCAACGAATGATAGGAGTTCGTAAAAGAAATTGGCATTTGATCATGTACTCCGCCTTGTGGGCGTATCGAACCTCGGTGAGAAACGCAACTGGATTTACTCCTTTTCAATTGGTGTATGGTCTGGAAGCTATCTTACCAATTCAATGTGAAATACCGTCATTAAAACTCGCAATTGACTTGTTACCTGAAACCTCAGAAGAAGAAGCACGTCTCCTTAATCTCATCCATCTTGATGAAACGCGTCGTGAAGCCCAATTGGCCAACGAAGCGCATAAGAGACGTATAAAGGAGCAATACGACAAAAATGTCCAGCCTCGCATTTTCTCAGAGGGCGAATTGGTCCTTCTTTATGATCAAGAAGCTGATGTAATAGGTACAAGAAAGTTTGAGCCATTATGCCATGGCCCCTATATTATCAAAATAGTTCTTGCTAAGGGTGCCTATGAGTTGGTTGATTACGATGCAATTCCGTTGGCGCAGCCTAGAAATGGGTTGTATTTGAAACGTTATTATGGTTAATCATGAGTAGTATTTTTTTGTATTATATTGTATATATATGTTTGTTGATTTGTATTCACTATCTTAATTTGTTTTTATAGTTTTCTTGACGTTAGTAATCCGCTTTACATTTCATCGCAGATGTCTAAATCTTCAGAACCCTTTGTTGGAAATGTTGATGGTGCTAGTCGTAGTACGCAGAATCTATCCTCTGCAGCGTGTGCCATTTTCGCTCTGAACATTGAGTTAGTGAGTTTTCAAGGGATTTGTATTGGTAGATCGGTGAACAATATCGTTGAGTATAGTGTGTTTATCGAACTTCTTTCTGATTCCATTTCATTTGGTATTAATCATATCATCATAAGGTTAGACTCACAACTTGTGGTATTGCAACTTACTAGTGTTTATACTGTTAGAAATCCAACACTGCATAGATTGTTCCTAAGAGTTCGAATTTTGGAAAGACACTTTGATTTTATTCAAAATAAACACATTTCCAGGAATTTGAGCACATTGACTGATTCTTTAGCTAATCAAGTTTTAGACAAACATTTGCAACATATGTAAATAAATCATTCACATCATTGAATAGGATTTCACAATAAACATAGGAAAACACTGAAATCATATAGATAGATAGTTATAGGTTTTTACAAAAAATTGTGCCCAAGACACATTGGTCATCTGACCTCAAAATGTCTGCAAAATGTCAAAAGTAAACTAGTGGTGTTCATAGTAACATGCTATAGATCTAGCTATCTTACAAAGTAACTGCATCCAACAGTTAGGAACCCCAATAGTGTGTCACTGCAATGGGTGTTACACCATTTTTTGGTCATCTAACCTATTATCATTAGATGGACCCAAGTACACCATGTAAGACCAATTTTACCCCAAGTAAAATTGCTTTCACTATGAAAATAACTTAGTAAATCACCTTTATTAAGTTGTTTATTGTCCAAACAGGAAACCCCATAAGGAAATATTAAATAAATATACATTTGTTTGATTTTCCTCAAGGAATAATTAGTTAAACAGTAGTTTAATTAATATTTCTGGTTATATTTAACCCAAAACAAGGAAATTAATTAGATAAATCATTATCTATCTTATTATTTTCTAAAGAATAATTGTTTAAATCTTATTTAAATAATATTATTTGTTAAATATGACTAATTCACCCTTAAATAATTAAATAAATCATTATTTGTTTGATTGTTACTCAACCATATCCTTAAAATGATAAATAAATCATTTATTTATTTATTATTACTTATTCACATCCTTAAAATGATAAATAAATCATTTATTTATTTATTATTTACAAATAAGGGGATTTGACTCAAGTCAAATTCCTTTTCCCTCCAACAAATATAATAAAATATTCCATAAAAGTTGGATCTAGATTTGGTTAATAATGTTTTAATTATGCACCAATCTCTAGACTAACTCAATATTTTGTTATAAATAGAAGGGTTTTCCCATTCATTTGTCACCTTTTGTTGCCTAAAGATCACTCTGGATCTCAACTCTTGGTCTGGCTATTGATCCACTATCATAGCCATATTTTTCCATTTTTATCTGGGTTTTCTACACCATCAAGAGAGAGGAATTCTAAATCTGATGTGCTGAGGACTTACAAGAACCCATCCCATTGAGGAGAACAGGGAACACCCTCTTGTGTTTTCCTCCCAGGTGCCCTTAATATAAAATTTCATTGAATATATTCTTGTCTTGTCTATTGGATCTATGGAGTAAATCTTATTTTTATACTGTTTAATGTCTTCTAATGCATAGATATAGATTTTTGCAGAATTTGTCTTGATCATCTAACTACAGATATGAAGATATTAGCAGTCATTTCTGTTGTTAGGGTTGTTTGTTATGCGCAACTAAAGTGGTCTTTTTTCGTACACCTCGACTAAAGATTCATACTAACAATGGGTAACTCTTCGATCCGGCAATCCAGAATCCCGAAGGTTAAACCCTCTATGTGTTGCCGAAGCTCAGCCAGAGTCTTAGCTATATCAAGATCCTGAAGGACTGCTCTCCTGACAGCCTTCTCTGCTGGCGCATCTGCTTCACGCTCTGGTTCCTCTACTGGTTGAACACGACCAACATCTTTATTACATCAAACATTTAGTTTAGTCTTGGGAAAACATAAAAATACAAAAGCATTGTATAAACCTTCGAAAAATCAAAAAACATGGTCAAAACATTCTTACCCATTGCACCCCACTAAGCGCCTTCTAGTAATGCTAAATCTGGATCTCCTCGGAAATCAACGCCTATGTATGCATACTCATCGATGGCGACAATCTATCATCGGAACCGAGAGAAGAATGCAGTTGAGAACACAATAGTCGATTGGCCTGTGTGCCTACCCATGATTTCTACCCATCTCTGCATCCGTGGATCTCTAGGATTAGACACATCTAGTGTCACATGTTGTGGCTGCATCAATGGAATCCGTTCTAAGGCGAAGGATATGAGGATAGAACCATAATTGAAGTTCTTCTTCCTTCCTCCATTTACTTTTTTCAGTTGTTATTTTATCTGAGAAAGTACAACTTCAGACCAGTTGAGGACTGTTGGCTCCATACACTCTAGCACGTACTGCATATGTGATCTATTCGCTACATGTAGTGTAATGGTGCCAGAAAGTTTTGCGATTGTGAAAAGGAAGTTATCAAAGGCAAATATCTAACATCCTGGATATTTATCTTTCCATCTTTGCTTGGCTCTGCCCCTGGATAACAATGTTGCAAAACATAATCTCTCATTGTCTCTCCTCCAACAATAGACCCTGAGAGTGAAATAGGCAAGCCTCTCGTCGACAAACCTATAAGAAAGTATACATCATCGATTGTTATGCGAACCACTTGGTTCTTAATATGAAATGTCTCAATAGCTGGATCCCATGCTCGAACTAAGAACTCCAAGAGTTCTATTTGTTGCCTCATCCCTCATAACCTAAAGTACTTAAGAAGTCCGCAATCTCTTAGGGCTCTTACTGTACCCAGATCATTTAGGGAAATCATATCCTGTTCTTCATGTTCTCTTTCCCTCCATGTAATCATCATTATAATCTGATGGAAACCTGAAATACAACCATAAGAACCATTAGATTCCATTCATTGCAAAAAATTGGGCAGATTTGGGCATAATGCAAAAAACAAAAATCTAGATTGCACCCAACGCAGTCCCTAACAAGAGACAGTGCGTTGTGTATGCAAGTAGCCTTCATATTACTTGCTATGCAACGCAGGTTTCGACATCCAAGGGTGTGTTGCTCTCTTTCTGGGAAAAATTTACCCTAGGGACCTTAAAACCGTAAAAAATTGTAGAAATTGGAAATGAAATGATTACTGAAAGAAAGAGGAGGTTCATATCGCTAACTTGGATCAAACGGAAATGAAATCCATCCACAAAAACGATCGCAATCAGCAGCTGAAGTTCAGGGACAAAATCAGGTTCAGAGCTTCAAAATGCAAATGGTAACTATGGAATGGTAAAAATGAATAGTAAAACACTTTTTAGTAGTCATTTAATTATTTGCAAATCGAATTTATTGTTATGAATATGGTTTTATTATGTTTTTTTATCATGAAACAGGTATTTTTAATCCATTTGATGTTGTTTTGAACAAGTCTTACAACTGATGAACATATTAATCGTGCAAATTTATTTCAAGAATGATTTGACCACAAAGCATACTTTTTCTCCTTATTTTTTGAGCTTTGTTCAAAATGAAAAAGGATTTGACGCACACTTTTATCTCTTTTTCAAGCTTCTATAAAAGAAAAAAAGGAACCCCTAGAGTCTTCTTTCAGCTATTTTCAGACTCCGATAATGTGAAAATATTGTCGAGCACTTGTCTTTTCGAGCTCGTAAAACTAAATGAATTGATATCTACTCAGTATATGTTTAACCCTTTTCTGGATTGAGATAGATTATTTACGAAAAAGGAATACTGTTGTGGAGGTAAATCCCCTCTGCGGACAGAGGTGATCCCTACTAGCCCAGACCGGGTCTAGCAACAATCATTCACGCTATAGTGTAGGTTCCTAATTGCAAATAAACTGACTAGCGATGAAGGCTTACCTGGAATCCAATGCTGTCGCTCGTAGAGAAAGTAGCGCTCCCGTTCCTTAGCTCCGACAGATCACAATCCTCATGATCTCCGTGATCGGACACCTGCACACGCAAGAAACAAAACAAACGCAAGCGTAAAATCCAGTATATGCAACTATATGTCAGTCAGAGAAGACATAACTCATCATCATAATCAACAACAGAAGTGGAACCATAACCAATAGTCGCTTATCATTAATCAATCAAAGAAGAATACAACCATAGCTCTAACGCTGAATTCTCATTCGGAGGGTCGCCAGCGGAACACGTCTCGAAAAAGCCTGTCGGGGATGGGACAAACCTCTCTCTTCGAATGTCTCGACTATGATCTCCTTGCTTGGATTTGGCCATAAGGGAATGAATCAAGGCTCTTGCAGCATAAGCCTCTGATGGCTCTTGGGAACTTGGAGACTAGCTTGCAAAGGAGATGAGCAAGCTTTTATAGATGGACGAAGGGGAGTTAGGATCCCTATAATCATGGGATTGGCCCTATCCTCAAGGAGGCTTCCATGAGAGGTGGCAAACCACTTCTTCTACATGGAGATCCGGAGCCAAAGCTCCCAACTCAAATTAGATACCAGTTTATGGATCAGTTAGAACGAAACTTCCGCCATTTATTTTTTTTAAAACACTCCTTCAAATGGCTGGCGCGAGTGTGACTCTGGGACAGAGCACCAATTGGCGTGCCCTCTTTGAAGGATTTCCCCCATTGGCGCAGGTACTAAACTGGCTGCCCGTGCCAATGCAAAAAGGGGTGTTTTTAGGGTTTTTTACAAGGAGTTGTCTTCAGGGCAATGAAAGTACATGTTTAGGGGAATGCCATGAAAGTGTTTTCAAGTTATGTCAATGCTCACAGGTCACGAAATGAACCCTCCAATTGTGCGGGATGGGGAATTGCAGGGACGGTGACAAATTGTTGTGTAACAGATGCCCCCTAAAGCATGAGGCCTGAGAGAGAGAGAGGGGTGAAATGCTTTACGAGAATGTGTCCAACTGAAAACACCGCCGTCGGAAAACCTGCGTAGAGAAGTACAACTGATGTCTCAAATACATGATATATACGTGGTATGGGCGCAGCCATCCATAATAGAGTAATAATCCAGATCTAAGGCATGGACGCAGCCATCCAGTGAGGATCGAAAAATAGACTCAGGTATGGTCGCAGCCATCCAATCAGTGATTCATGTAACTAATCATAATAATCCACAAAATCGCAGCCTGGATTATAACAGACAGAATCCAGGGTCTTGCGCTTCATCTCAACCCGAACAAAGTACAAGTTCAAGCATGCGAATATGTGAGTTGAAGTCGAACATGCAAGAACATCGTCTGATTACCAGCCAATGATGAAAGCCATTAACAGACGCGAGAGGTACCACCATTAATGCCAATGGTCCTCAAGGTACTATAGGTACAATCTACGGCATGTGAACAAATAAGCTGACGTCGAACACCCGCAGAATCACTCAATCGGAGGCCAATGATGAAAACCTCACGTCAAATGCGAAGAACCTTCCATTGAGGCATGCAAGCTCCAAGGTACCAGAAGGGAGTCTCTAGATCAGCTTCCTGGATAATGAGCTGAAGTCAACATGAAGTGACCTTGATCGAAGGTGGGCCATAGTTTTTCCCACATCATCGACGCGAGACAGAGGAACATAATTTCTTTGTGAATCAGGATCATATGAGAATTAGAGGAAGGTTGATACTTGCAGAGGTCAACTTCTCTTGAACACATGGCAGCACGACGGTGGATTTGGCAGTATTTGACATCAAAAGATCAGAGGCCATGGCGACGAGGCAAAGAGCAGATGAGAGGTCAAAAAGGATCACCCAAACCCACGGAGGCAAGTGAAAAAATGAGATGAGATGTCCCCAACCCGACACGAATGCGGAGAAGTGCCATGTTCAAGAGCGACATACTGACGACACGACAATGATTGTGGTCCCATTTTCCCCCACCATTCCTGGTGAGTACCCCAATTATTTTGATAACAAGCTTGAAGGGGATAGCATATGCTTGTAATATAAGTTCGTCCTTCGGACGAATCCATACTAGTACATTTAACGAGCCCTAGGAAGGAGCAACTCGAATAACGTCATTACGACTGAACCCAATGTCATCAAGGTTTAACGAGTCTGACAGAGGAAGAACTCGATGTCTTTTCATGTTTAGAGAGTTTGAAAAGACAACGGAAAAGTAAACTCCGACGGTCCCTTTTCGTAAATAGTTCCTCAGATCCGAAAAGGTAGAAAACAATATCTGAGAAAACCTCCTAGTCGCAATAGGCTAGGGTATTCCTTTTTCGTAAACAATCTATCCCAGCCCGAAAAAGGGGCAAACGTATACTGGGTAGATGTCATTTCGGGGCCAATTTAACGAGATCAAAACGACAAGGGCCTCAGAATTCTTTTCATGTTTAGAGAGTCAGAAAAGAGCGAAAAGATGACTCCAAAATGACTTTTTCGTGTATTTACCGAGTCCGAAAAAGTATAAAATACAACTCGTGTCACCGTTTAGGTTGCATGAAAACCTGTTGCTGCACATAAAGGTAAGTGTAAAATCCATTTTCGACAAAATGTATTAAAATATTAATAAAAAAATGACTTTTAAAACCTAATTAGATTTCAAAAAGTTATAAATAAGTCTCAAATGGTAAAAACAAAATTACTTTTACTATTTACCTCATTGGAGAGCAACAGTGGTCATTTTGTGTGCAAACTTCTTACGGCGAATACAACTGATCCAGGCTATCATTCAGTTCCTTGTTTGTTCCAGGTAATAGGCGTTTCCCTAAGCTCCATTTCAATCCATTTTTTGTATGTTTTTATTATGTATTAGACTTCTGGGCAAACCATTTTGAAATTTTAGGGCTCGCTCCATTGGCGCGGGTATCGGGCACGAACCCGCACCAATGGACATTTCTTCACAAAGAGGTCGCGCCAATGGTGCAACGCAATTTTCCGCTCAAAATTTTGAAAATGTGAGCTATCTATGTGGATTTTCAAATGTTCCAGAGATCTAACAATGTATTTTTTATTGTGTTGATGCAAATATAAAGGCAAAAATGGTTATCGAATGGAAGGAAAGGGAACATGGAGAGGAAGATGAAATGGCTATCGAGAATGAAGCCTGCATGACTGCACTTAAGAACTGTGGACTTAAGAAATTCTTCCTCACACCCTGTTTACGAGCTTAGCCAGAGCTACTATAATACTTGGTCAGTATATGGGACGAAAATGAGGAAGTTTTTAAACTTCAGGACCAAGTGTTGGAACTGGAGGTTTCCGACGTATATTTCATAACTGGATTGTCGCGTAGAGGTCTGGTGCTCATCCTGACAGGTAGAAGACCATCTGGAGAAAATATGGAGCAGGTAATGGCGAGGGTGTGCCCAGGGGCACGAATCGGATCAGGAAGCGGGAAAGTGGACATCCACACTGTCCAGGATCTAGCACTGAGAGTAGTGCTACACACCATCACACGAGCTGTGGGATCGCAAGCTCCACACGAGGCAACCAAAGCCCAACTCCTGCTAGCCGCTGAGTGTATGAGTCCAACACTGTTTGATTGGGATACTGCAGTGACAACAAATATCAAGAGGCAGCTCACAAGGTGCAAGCAAGTCAAACTGAAGCAGTTTGGCTATGGTTCTATTTTGGTTTCGTTCATCCTGGAACGACTACCTATCTTTCAGGGCGCCAAGGGGCCATAGTTGATGAGTCGATACCAAGAGAGCCAAGGATGACCCGCTGGGTAGCACTTATGCCCAGATCAGGAGGAGGCCAACATATGTCCTGGAGGCCGAAGTTTTTTGGATGGTTACGGTGTCAGTTGATCGTGGTCGAGGATTGGCCCTATGCCGGGACCGATTTCACTGGAGACCCAGATCTCCCACTTCCAGAGGCGGATGACTGGGACGAGGAGTTGGGTATGACCTCTCTTTTTTATTTTTATGTTTTATGATTTTTTTTGGGTAATACATGTTCATTTTAACACC
The DNA here is from genome assembly GCA_034641835.2 of Pinus albicaulis. Classification (NCBI taxonomy): domain Eukaryota; kingdom Viridiplantae; phylum Streptophyta; class Pinopsida; order Pinales; family Pinaceae; genus Pinus; species Pinus albicaulis. The sequence goes on along the minus strand of CM076582.1, from coordinate 669,926,060 downwards.
AGTTTTATATGTATGCAGACGTCGGCCCAGAGAGACCTGCCGGTATGTCTCCTATTGCACGGAGAACTCAGCCCGTAGCTGACCCTCAGGCGGAGGGTGCCGAGGGAGGAGAGTTGATCCAGAACCTTGAGGGGATTGCCCGAGGGATTCCAGACTACGTCCGGCTGGCAAATGTCCCGATGGCGTATCAAAGACATACGGTGGGAGTGCCTAGTCGCCTCCACCGACTCTTGAGACGCTTAGTGCGCGCGGTAGCATGTTACCACGAGCACCATGCGGATTAGACACCTAGGGCTTCTTTCATGCATATATTTTTGAGAGACATGTCGTCTCCGGATGTATTAAGACGAACACGTATCTTTTTTATTTTATGTGATGCACACTATGTAAACATTTCGACACATATATATATACATACCTATTTCTGGATGGATATTTCTACATGTGATGATGATTTGTTTATAAATTGCGCAAATGTCTATCTAGAACCAAATTAGCTACTGAATCTGTTAATGTATTCATATGTCTGGGTATGTGCTGATATGTAATATAGTCAAAATTTCTCTCCAGCAGATGAATACGCAAATACAAACGTAAAATGGATGGATTTCTGACTGAATAATGCCCGTTAAACTGTAATACTACAAGTTGTGAGTCTAGATACACAATTAATTCATGAATGCCGAGGTCCACAGCCTCGGTTAATAATTCCAATACAACACTATATTCCGCGATATTATTTGTAGCAGGACCCAGACATACACCTTGCAGGTTAACCAACTAACTAGCAGGATCATAGATTACCCAGGCTGCCAAAGACAGATTCCTGGTACTGCGGGAGGCACCATCCGCGAAACCCACAAATGGAGCAATGGAAATCTGCACAATCAGGAAGACCCGATCAGCAGAAAGATTCTTACATCACACACCACACCACACATGCACACAAATGAATATACACACCTATGTACACACACCACACCAAAAATAACTTCAAGCGTAGTATTTCTTAAGGTACAGCCCATTCCTAGGCTGTGCCAACGGAACTCCTTCATAATCAATGAGATCATAAGCCCCATTTTTCAATACTCGTTTTACTATATAGGGCCCATGCCACATGGGTTGGAGCATTCCTGCCCCGAGTTTGTTGTGCGCTTGGTCGTATAGGAGGACAAGGTCCCCTTCGACAAAGGAACGAGGAGAGACAGATTGATCAAAGTGTGCTTTGACCCGCTTTTTCTGTGCTTCAATGACTAAAGCAGCCAAGCGGCGGGTTTCATCCAACCGTTCCAAATACAAGAGACGCTCTTCTTTAGGAGAAGTATCGGGAAAAATTTCCACAACCAACTTTAAGGAAGGAATTTCGCACTCAACCAGAAGAGTTGCTTCCAGACCATACACCAATTGGAATGGTGTGAATCCGGTTGCACTCTTTGCTGACGTCCGGTATGCCCATAGAGCTGAGAACAATTGGAGGTGCCAATTGGACATATGAATTCCAACTGTTCATTGAAGCATTGTGACCAAAACTTTGTTCACAGCCTCAACCTGGCCATTTGCCTGGGGGTAATATGGCGTTGAGCTATCGTGTCGTAAGCCCAATCTTGATGTCAACTCGACCATCATATAATCTCGAAAGTGAGTACCATGATGGGTAACAATGGCCTGAGGGACCCCGAAATGTGCAATGATGTGGTTGAAGATAAATTGGGCAACTGTCTTACCATCGGTGGCTAGTGTAGGCATCGTTTCGGTCCACTTAGTAAAGTAGTCGACAACGACAATTATATATGCATGCCCCCCAGCCGAATGAGGGTTACACGTCATGAAATCTACGCCCCATTTTGCGAAAGGGCCGACGGTAATGACAGGATGCAGAGGGAGGGGTGGCGTGCGCATCTTGCGCTGAAAAACCTGGCACGCGTGACATTTGCAGACTGCAACAATACAGTCTTTGAAGATTGACGGCCAGAAGTAACCCGCACACAGAATCTTCTGGGCGATGGCATATCCAGACATGTGACCGCCACAGGCGCCACTGTGACAATCATTTAAGACTCTTTCGGCCTCTTCCAGAGTCAAGCACCGACGAAGCATCGAATCTACTCCAACCCGGTATAATGTATCTCCTACAATGCGGTAGGGTTGAGAGTGATGCCGAATTCGACGTCGGGCATCTTTGGTCAACTCAGAGCGGAAGGTTGACATCTGAAGATACACAATAATATCGCCATACCATGGGTCACGGGTGTTGATAAGGAAGATGGTTTCTTCTGGAATATTTTCTTCAGGATGAGATGGGGGGGAGTTTGTCGGGAGGGAGAAAATAAGATCCGCGAAAACCAGTGATTTGGTCGACTTAGAAGTAGTAAACTCTAGGTCGAACTCCTGAAGGATAACGATCCATTTGGAGTATTTTCCCCCCAGTAATTGTCGAGAAAGAATATATGTCATGGGGTTGCAATCCGAAACCACGGTTACGGTATGCAGCAGGATGTAGTGGCGGAAACGTTGCACAACTTGTACAGCTACTAAAGCTGGCTTCTCGACATAAGCGTAACGCGTTTCCGTGTCAAGAAGATTCCGTGATAGATAGTAAACAAAGTGTTCGTTGCCATCATCGTCATCCTGCACTAGAACCATAGTTATGGTGCTAAACGTGACAGCCAAGTATAGAGTGAAATCACGGTGATAGTTTGGAGGCCGAAGCAACAGAGCATTAACAAGTAATGTCTTAAGCTTGTCAAAGGATTGTTGAGCAATGTCATCCCAATGAAAGGGAACGTTCTACTTTAAAAGATGCGTGAATCCTTTGGCCACTTCCGCATAGTTCGGTATAAAACGTCGTAGGAAGTTAGCTTTTCCTTGCAGACTCTGCAATTGATATAACGAAGAGGGTGATGGGAGATTGACAATGGCCTCGACCTTTAGGGGATCAAGGCGAATCCCGTCCTTGGAGACTATGAACCCCAAAAGACGGCCAGAATCCACGCAAAAGACGCATTTATGAGGATTGAGCCGGATATTATAGCGTCGACAGCGAAGGAAAATCTAGCGGAGGTGTTCTGGGTGGTCCTCTCGCCGAGCTGAGTGAGCTGGAAAATCGTCCAGATAAGGCTGAACGATATGGCGTATGTCATGGCGCATAAGACATGGCACGCTGGAAAGTGGCTCCGGCGTTCTTCAAGCCGAACGAGAGATTTTAATAAGAAAAATTACCCCACGGACAGATGAATGCAGTCTTTTGTTGATCAGCGGGTAGAATATTTATCTGATTATACTCGGAAAAGCCATCCATCAGGGAATAGATCTCACTCCCAGCACATTCGTTAATGATTTGATCTATGAAAGGAGTGGGGTAGTTATCCTTTGGATAGGCCCGATTAATATCTCGGTAATCAACACAGACTCTGATAGTACCCTGTTTCTTATCTACAGGGACAATGTTGGAGACCCATTCTGTGAGGGGAATCGGGTAAATGAAGCCCGCGTTCAGAAGTTTTTCAACTTCTGCTTTAATGGCAGCGGCTTTTCGAGGATGCACCGGGCATAGGCGTTGGCGCATGGGTTTCGCACCAGGATAGGTAGGAATCTCGTGCACTACTATGCTGGGATCAATCCTGGGCATTTCCTCATAGGACCAAGCGAACACGTCTCTGAATTCTTGAAAAAGATCAGTATAAACTCGTATCTCATCAGGAGAACAAGTCACTCCCACGTGTATGTTCTCAACTATCCCCGGTTTAATGGAGATGTCGATTGGAATGGTTTGAGTAATGTTGCTCAGGTTTCCCTCTGAAAGCACCTCATGTGTCAATATGGGTGTCTAGAGAGGTGGAGTGGGAACCTGAGATGAAAAACACTCTAGACAATCTGAAATTGCCCCCAAGCTAGGCATGAATGAGGAACGATGATGTCCATCGCTCCAAGGCAGCTCCTCAAGAGACATTGTTTCAACAATGGCTTCATCAGAAGCGAAAATTTCTTTAAGAGGATCAGGCGAGTCAGCCTCGCCGAACCTGGGGGATTGAGAATAGATGTCTAAAGCCATGCTCGAAGGAGCATGCTGAGGAGGGGGAGGATCAGATGCAGTGACGATTTCACAGTAGTTAATCTCTACCGGAGTTAAGGGCATCGATTCTCCAAACTCAGTCACCTGCTCAGGCGAAGGTATGGGCCATGGGTCGTCAGACCTAGAGATCATGTTAACTTGAGCAGTGTGCGGTGGTGGTGCGGGAAAAATACCCATGAGGACGAGGTCCTTGAAGAGATCGGGTCCCACACTGTCAAGGGGATTTGGAATCTGATCCACATACGAAACGTTGTTCTCGGAGGTGGAGGTGAAGAAAGATAACTAATCCACCATAACGATTTTTCCCTCGTGAGGGAACTTAAGAAGTCGAAAGAGGGTGGATGGCACGCATAGCATGGCGTGAGTCCAACTACGGCCGAGAAGTATATTGTAGTTAAGCTTGGCGTCAACTACTTCTACTTCTACGTTGACTATCTTCCCCTGTAAGGTAATCACTAAACTCTCGAGAACACCCAGGGGTTTCGATTCCCGACCATCAAATGCCTCTAGGGCATTAGGAGACGATGAAAGGGCCGGAGAGCCAATGGCCTTCTAGCAAGCGGGTGACATGACACAGGTAGAAGCACCTTCATCCACAACGGCCCTATGGATGTTAAGACCGTTGATCCCGACTTGAATAACAAGAGCGATCTGATGTGGAAGTCGGGGGGTAAAGTTCTCTAAGTCGAAGGTGAGAAGATTAGAATCAGTGGGATCGATCCCACTGATTGCAGACAACAAATATTTCCGTTGTGACGGGAAACTTTGAAGAACTTCCAATGCAGACATGGCAGAAGGCGCCTGTGCCAAATCCTCAACAATACTGTAGTGCTGAGCGGCACGGGCATTTGGGTTGTAGGAAGATCTTCGTAGAACACCTTTAGAAGGTGGCCTCACAACAGGTTCAACAGTGGGCTTCTCAATCTCCAACGAACTGGAGATAGGTGGGGGAGGTGGACCGTCCACAACTGCCTTCCCAAGTGCCTGACACGATTCGTTGTAATCCTTCAAACGCGTAGCAATAGAGATAGGTGCAGCACCATTCATCATAAAGACCTGGGACCCAAATGGTGCAGATGGTGAAGGTTGTTCAACCATCTGGGTCTGCTGAGACGGGAACGGTTCTTTAAGAACTGCCGGAGTCCCTTTGGAGCCTTTTAGAAGTTGACTAACTTCAGATCATTGTGGACAATCATTTGTATAATGATCTCCTTCATAGATAAGGCAGGGGTACTTCGGTTTGCGTTGGGAACCGTCTTCGGTACGGGGTTTGGAAGATTCTGGCTTTGGAGCGTCGGATTTGGATTTACCTTTGCCCTTCTTCTTTCATTTGGAGGCTTTTTCCGTAGGATTAGCCTGAACGGCGTTAACCTCCGCAGTTTTGCCAGAATCGGGAGGGGCGAGAGGAGCAGAATTATTGGATGAGTTGGACTTCTGCTTCCCATTCGAAGATTTCTTCGAATTCTGAGACATGGAACCAATAACACCATCCACCGCCGGGGTAGGTGGAGCTTTAGAGGTTCCAAACCGTGGAGCATCAGGTAAAATATCATAAAGCATGCCAGACTGAGAGTATACCAGATCCAGATATTGGGCATGCGCTATGGCTTGTTCTTCAGTCACACACGCTCCCATAGCAATATCTTGGGCGATTTTGTTAACGAAGGAGGTGGTGAACCAATGAGTTAGTATCTGATCAGGTATATGGAACTTGATCAGTCTAAGACGACGTCCCCACTCATGAATGTGATCAGAAATGTGGGTGGCTTTGTCCTGCTTCAAAGAAGTCAGGAGGTGCATCCCGGCTTCGTAGCGAACCGGTAACTGAAAGTGAGTCAGAAAATCCATGGCTAGCGTATTGAAATCTTGAAAGATGCCACGGGATAATTCAATATACCACTTAGCGGCAGCGCCAGTCAAAGTGCGCTGGAAGAGGCGTAGATGAATTTAATCATCCACCCAAGAGTTGGACGAACACCAAAGATGGTAATTCATCACGTGAGCTTGAGGGTCCTCCCCAGCTTTACCCTCAAACTTGGGGAAATCACCGGGTACCTTGGTAGGAACCGGAGGCCAATAAGGATTGTGCAGAATTGGATCATTAGTTAATTTCGAAACATCCGGTAATTCCAAGGTAGCCAGAAATGGTAATGGCGGATTGGGCGGCATACCTGGCCCTGGATAAGGACCAGTACCTGTACTCCACGCTGGTTGAGAATATCCTTGTCCCCAGGGGTTCTGTCCAGCAAGATTCTGACTGTAGGGGGTATAGGTCGTATAACCAGCCTGATTCGGTTGTTGGTAACCAACATACGGGGCTTGATAACCAGAGTATGGACCCTGATTATGTGTCGGCCATGTGTGAGCAGCATGTGGATTTGGCTGCTGAGCATAAGTGTAGCTGGGTTATTGAGAGTAATAGTTATAACCTTGGGGCTGGCTATAATTAGGTCGGTATTGACCATGAGAATAGTAACTGCCTTGAGGTTGAGTGGGCTGCTGATAGGTGGGACCCTGCTGAGCCTGATAATTAGGGTGCAACGGTTGATTTGGTTGCGGCATTGAATAAGTTGGCTGTTGGGCAGGGTAAACAGGACGTGCAGGCTGGCCTGGCTGAACAGGCTGACTTGGCTGAGTGGGCTGCCCTGGTTGAACAGGTTGACCCGGATAAACAGGTTGTGCTGGTTGTGCAGGTTGTCCTGGCTATTGAGGAGCACCAGGTTGTGCCGGATGGGCCGGTTGGCCTCGTGGAGGGACACCAAGTTGTGTCGGATTGGCCGGTTGGCCTTGTGGCGGGATACCAGGTTGTGCCGGATGGGCCGGTTGGCCTGGTAGCGGAATGGAGCCAGGTGGTTGCTGATAACCGGTTTGACCCGTAACAGGACCATAGGACGGTCCTCGCTGATGTGCAACGTTGGGACCAAGAGGATACTGCGGTTGCATAGGTTGAGAAGGTTGGACTTGCCCCCCAGGACCATATACCGGCCCCGGTTGGTACCCCGGTTGACCTGTGAGTCCTTGAGGTTGCCTAGGTGGGACTCCAGGGAGAGGCTGCACGAGTTGACCGGAAGGGTTGTAACACTGTCCTTGCGGACCGTATAATGGCCCTTGCTGGCCTGGAGGGTAGCCTTGTATGGGCTGTCCCTGCGGGTCATAAGGATAGCCAGGCTGGCCCGAAGGTTGGCCTTGAAAAGGTTGTCCTTGCGGGTTAAAAGGTTGTCCATCTTGGTTATACGGTAAACCCTGAGCATGAAGTTGAGCCTCAGGAGCAGGTAAACGTAAAGGGTTCCCATGCTCATCGTACTGATGTGGAAAAACGTACACAGGTGTACCATCCTGTGCATAATGCGAAAAATACGAGCGGTTGGGATCCTCAGAGGATTGTCCGACCTCAAGGTTCGATTGTTATAGTGACAATCGATACTCCTCCGGAGAGATGTTATCCGGCATGGCAGATGCTATATAGATGTCTTCGGGAAGCGATGTGGTCCTTACGGACTAGGTAGTAACAGCGGGTGCAGATGTGGCCACACAAACAGTGGGCATGGAGGGTACAGAAGTGACCTGAGGGGATGACGTAACAGGTGTCCGTGGAGACATCCCCAAAGAAGGAACGACCGGCCTCGTGGAAGGAGTTGATACCCCCATAGAGGCAGCGGCAACAATAATCTGACCCAAGGATCTATACCCTGCTGGTAATGAGGGACTGGGTGAAGACATAACAGATGGTTTAGGGTTGTCTCCTGGAAATAACCTTCGAGGAAACAACTGGTAATCTTCACCGGACGTGGGGATTTCCTCGCTGGATTCACTCATGTTTGAGCCTGCCGCTAGATCTCGTAATAGACGACGAGGACTAGGAGGAATAACAACAGCTATAAAAGGCGAACCTGATGTAAGAGAAGGGAAGTGCTCCCCTACTCCTAATCCGAACCAAGGGTCGGAAAAGGGCAAATGGAACTCAACTGGTCCTCCAAAGGGTTGCTCAGAGAGAACCGATCCCCCGTCGGGAAACTCGGAAACGATGGGCTGTTGTGGTTCAGCAGAGGATTGAGAAACCTCTGATGAATCGTCCGTATATGGACTACCAGTAGACGAAACAGAAGGTTCCGCCACTGTGACAACAATGACAAAAGATCAAACACAACACACACGGGCTGAAAAAGAGTCAAGACACACAATCAAACGGCCAACAAGCAAAATCTAACAGGGCGTGTGATCGCGGGTGATTTATTTTACCACATTGAAACTTAGAAACTTCACCGTTTCATGTTTTAAGATTCGAGAAACGGATAAAAGGTGACTCTATCTCTTTTAGTTTTGAAGCAAGCGTGAAAGGACAAGCGCTTGGTGATCCTTTCAAATTTAAAGAGTTAGAAAAGATCAAATGACTACTCAGGAATACTAGGTAAAGGGTGTACCAAATAACCGTGAACTGCAATATACACCTTGGTTTCAAAATGAAAGAGAAATCAACCAAGGACTTAACGTACGTGCAGGCAATCTCCCCGAATGATGTGTTCGGTGCATCACGGGTACAGGGTAGCAGACTCGGCTTCCTATGGATAAAGGATAGAAACCTAGTGGGGTCTCCCTTTATATACTCGACGATACGGGGAGCACAAGTCCGTACTAGTGTTGTCTAAAGCCAAGAGGCGAACGACAACTACTAGGTTTAAAGACGTCGAAACACGTCTCTAGCCTAGACCACTAAATGTTGCGTTAATGTTTCAATGCTACCTTAGTGTAAATTGAATAAATTTTAATGTTTATCTTCAATTACGTTTCAGTTTTCAGGCCCTAGCGAGTGTGATGTCTCAAAATCTTCTAAATGCACACTATATGCCACAATATATCATTTCATTCGATGAAAGCTAATTATGAGAGAGTTGGGAGCTTTTAATACAAACAAAATGATCAGAAAACAACCAACAAAGTCTCTAATGCAGCTAATGTAAACCAAAAACTTTTCTCTCAAAGTCACTAATCACTAATAACACTGAAAATATTTTAATTTGCACTAACTAATCAAAAGAAAAAGAGATTTTTTATATTTTCAATGTTTAATAGCAAAATGCACTAAACAAAATGAAAACTAATGAAAAGAGCAATTTGAGAAGTGATGAGGAAAGAGGAAAACACACAAATTTCACTCAACGCAAACACACAATCAGATCTCCAAATTGACAAAACAGTCCCTCAAAACCAAGAGAATCCCAAAGACCCAAATGGACCATGTAATCTAGGCCCACTATGAGACAAAGCGCAATTCGAATGAAGAAGAGAACAAACACTCAAATAACACAATAAAATGATAAACAACCGCCAAACGAATGTAAAGAAGCAATCACAAGGTCGACTGAACAAATAGAAACCAAAAAATTCCAAGGGAGGCTCGACACACAGGAGCACCTAGATGCCCTAGGGCTAGAATGTGAAATTGATGGAAACAGGAAAAAAACCAAAGGACGAAGGTCACAGCCAGTCAAACAAGGCTCCAGAACACTCAAGTAGTTGAAAAAACAAAACCAAACACACTGATCAAGCTCAGGAAGGTCAAAACAGAGCAAACCCTAGTACCTCACAGGATTGGCGCGACTGTGAGGCTGAAATTAGAGCTAGAAAGGAATTGGCGCGGGTAATACACAAGCAACCTGCGCCAATGGGCGCGACTTTCAAGCTATAAATCGCGCCAGTCGAGTTTGCTATGGAAAAATAAAAATAGATAATCCAACAAGCAGACCAGTGATAATCAAGCTAACCAAAATCCAAAATCACACAAAGAGCCAGCCAAAAGAGCTGATCAAGCAAGCAGAATTGAGAAACAACCGAAAAGACAAGACAATACTCCAAGTGTTCAGTTTACAAACTAAACCAAAGATTGACTGAAGCAACTTTGATCTACTTCGCAATTACAGAGCAAGAGCGTTTCGAAGGCTATCTGGCTAACTTCAGGCTCCGTCTATAGCTTATAAAACAAACAACAACAAGCTAGACGTGTCCCCAGTGGAGTCGCCAATTTGTTGTGGAGGTAAATCCCCTCTGCGGACAGAGGCGATCCCTACTAGCCTAGACCGGGTCTAGCAACAATCGTTCACGCTATAGTGCAGGTTCCTAATTTCAAATAAACTGACTAGCGATGAAGGCTTACCTGGAATCCAACGTTGTCGCTTGTAGAGAAAGTAGCGCTCCCATTCCTTAGCTTCAGTAGATCACAATCCTCACGATCTCCGTGATCGGACACCTACACACGCAAGAAACAAAAAAAAACGCAAGCGTAAAATCCAGTATATGCAACTATATGTCAGTCAGGGAAGACATAACTCATCATCATAATCAACAACAGAAGTGGAACCATAACCAATAGTCGCTTATCATTAATCAATCAAAGAAGAATACAACCATAGCTCTGACGTTGAATTCTCCTTCAGAGGGTCGCCAGCGGAACACGTCTCGAAAAAGCCTGTCAGGGATGGGACAAACCTCTATCTTCGGATGTCTCGACTATGATCTTCTTACTTGGATTTGGCCTTAAAGGAATGAATCAAGGCTCTTGCAGCATAAGGCTCTGATGGCTCTTGGGAACTTGGAGACTAGCTTGCAAAGGAGATGAGCAAGCTTTTATAGATGGAGGAAGGGGAGTTGGGATCCCTATAATCATGGGATTAGCCCTATCCTCAAGGAAGCTTCCATGAGAGGTGGCAAACCACTTCCTCTACATGGAGATCCGGAGCCAAACCTCCCAACTCAAATTAGATACCAGTTTCTGGATCAGTTAGGACGAAACTTCTGCCATTTATTTTTTAAAAACACTCCTTAAAATGGCTGGCGCGAGTGCGACTCTGGGACAGAGCGCCAATTGGCGCGCCCTCTTTGAAGGATTTCCCCCATTGGCGCGGGTACTGAACTGGCTGCCCGCGCCAATGCAAAAAGGGGTGTTTTTAGGGTTTTTTACAAGGAGTTGTCTTCAGGGCAATGAAAGTACATGTTTAGGGGAATGCCATGAAAGTTTTTTCAAGTTATGTCACTGCTCACAGGTCACGGAATGAACCCTCCAATTGTGTGGGATGGGGAATTGCAGGGACGGTGACAAATTGTTGTGTAACAAATACCTTGGTCAAACATGACTAAAGAGGTTCTCTCAGATATTATTTTACACTTTTTTCGGATCTCAACGACAAATTTACGAAAAATTACTTATGGAGTTTTCTTTCATCCTCTTTTTCAAACTCTCTAAATATGAAAAAGGACCGAGCTCTCACTATCGTTAGGCTCGTTAAAACATAAAATAGCGACGGGCTTGTTGATCATGGCAAGAATCGAGTTTTATTCATCGCTAGACTCGTTAAATTATTAAATAGTGATACTTTATTTGCCTGAAGGGTTGAATTATAGATCAAACAAATTTTATCCTCCTCAAGCTTGTTAAAAAATAAAGAGGTACTGGTTGACAAATGATCGGGGAAAATTTTGGAAAAGTGAGCAGAATTCTTTACGGTAGCAGGTCGCTCTTGAACATGACACTTCACTCCATCACCGTGACTGTTTGGGTTGGGTAATCTTCTTGACAGTTCATTCATACCTATGGTTCATCATACCTTCACTTTGGTTTTGGGTCAATGCTGCCAACTCATCTTAGTGTCGCCGATATGTTCAAGAGAAGTCATCCAGTGAATACTCATCCTTCTGTAATACTCATAAACCTTCATTCTCATGACTGTCATACCTGAAAATTGTTGTATCAAGTCATACCTTTGTCTCCAAAATCAATAACTCCCGTTTCGCAATAAGGTGACTTCCTGTCGACGACAAATCATTATCCAGGAAGTTCGTTGAGAAACATTATGTTCCAGTACCATGAGGCTTGTTACAGCATCGAAAAGATCCTCGCTTTCGGACTTTTGACCGAAAGATTTTGTTTTCCGTTCGACATCAAATCATCTATTCATGCCTTACGAAATGTACTGCAGTACCTTGAGAGCCATTGACATCAATGGTGGTTCTCTCGCGTTTGTTAACAGCTCACATCATTGACTGGTAATCAAACGATGTCTTTCCATGTTCGACTACAAATCATATATTCGCATGGCTAGAGTTGTATCCAAATGATCGAGTGAACGAGATAAGAAGACCCCGGATCTAGTTTCAGCCATCCGGGCTGCAATTTCAGGATTGTTGTACACATCATATGTACGGTGACCTTACATATAGATCGTCATCCAAACATGGGCCTATATCTGTAGGCATGTCTATATTGGGCAACATTCCAATGTAGATGACTTTCAGAATTATGTACATGTTATTAGATTGTTTATGTGATGAACATGGGAATGCCTACCCTCAACAATTATGATCAAGAGGATATATCATGATGTAATGTATTGTAAGATTGATGCAGGTCGCCACTCCGCTCCATCTCCATCCCATCACAGTGTAAATCATCTCAATCAAAATATTGTTATTATTATTCTAACTTCATGCTTTAGGGGGCAATTGTTATAGGTCAATTTGGGAATCATTCCCAATGACCTGGTTAACTAACATCATCTCAAGGACCAATGAATAGGGTCTATCATCCCCTATCATTTCAGTTGCTACATGCCCTAATACAAAGAACAAGACAAATCATTCATGACTTTCATCTGCAAAGGTTTCCAAGATTTGAATTTTATAATATATCATATGAGAGCTCATCAAAGCTGCCTATAAAGGGACTAAGTGCATTGCATATGCAGGTGGCCCCATGCAATGCTGCTCTGCAAAGCACTTCCTGACACTCATAGGTGCGTTGGTCACATTGGGAGTGAAATTCTCATTGTTCCAAAATCTCTACTTGGCCAGTGCCTTCTAGAAGAGTTCACATGTGTCAAACTTCGAATCCATGTGTCCATTTGACATCTACAAGATTGGGAGCATGTATTGCCTATTATTGGAAAGTCATTGATTGTAAAACTACCTTAAGCTCCTCTATAAATTGAGCATAGATCTTAGTGTTTGATGAGGAATAATTTGAGTAGAGAAATGCTGGTGGAATTTCAATTGAGGAGTTGATTTGAGTGACATATTGCTGGAGATATCTGCATTATGATGAGGCTGGGATGTTGTTGGAGATGGTGACACTAAATCAATCACTAGGTTGTAACCTCCCCTTCTATAATTAATAAAGATTACTGCTTATTTTTCCCTATATGCATCTGTATAAGCTTTGATTTTCCATATCATGATTTCTTATTTGATGTATATGGTTTATGCTTTATTGATTTAGCTAAATAACTTGAATATACATCTATATTATGCTATCTATTGTTGTTTAGTGTTCATCCCTACAGGAAATATTTTGCACAGCCGCCTGGAATTTGAAGCTACAACAAAAGCGAAAGAAGGAGACTTTGGAAGCGCTTGGACTCCATGCAAGCTTCTTGTTTCATTCTGTGTGTCTGTTTATAGTTAGGAAAGATAGTCGTAAATTCTTTGACCTGTTGTTCTAGATAAGCACCTATCTAGGGAAGAATGATTTATCCGTAATTCATAATTTCGCATAACACCTAGCATGCCCCTCTCCTTCAAAAAAGTGTTGTCCTCAACACTTGAGTAGTTCTAGATGCTTATGTATAAAATTCTCATCCTCCCATGTCGAATCTTTAGCGGGTAAGTTCTTCCACTGGATAAGATACTCTGAATTTGATCGATTTCGTAGTTGTCGAGTTCTTGTTTTTGTGACTGGTTCAGGTTCCAATATGATTTTTCCTTCTTCTTAAAGTTCTGACAATATTGTTTGAACTGGGAGCTTGTCACCTATAACCTTCTTTAAGCATGAAACATGGAAAAATGGGTGCACTCGGGAAGATGCAGGAAGCTCCAATTTGTATGCCATAGCACTAATATTTTGCAACACCATGTAAGTACCATTATACTTTGGTGATAATTTATTATCCTTCTTAGCTTGCTTGAGGGACATTTGTTTGTATGGTTGTAGCCGTAAAAAAACCCAGTCGCCTACATCAAAAATTCTTTCACTACGATGTTGATATGCCTCTTATTTCATTCGATTCTGCGCCAAAGTGAGGTTATCCTTTAAGAGTTGGAGAACTTGTTGTTGATGCTAAATGTGATCTTCCACTGCTTGAACCTCGGAATTTTCTCTTAAATACAATGTGATGGACAGTAGATGATATCCATAAAGTTCCATAAATGGGGTCATTTTTGCTGCAGTATGGAAGGAAGTGTTATAACACCATTCAACCAGAGGTAACCACTTGACCCATTGTGTCTATTTATCATATACAAAGCAACGAAGATATCCTTCCAAACATTTTTTCACTATCTCAGTTTTCCCATCAGATTGAGGATGATATGATGAGCTATGAGCTAATTGAGTACCCAAACAAGAAAATAATTTCATCCAAAAATTTCCTATAAAAATGGGATCTCTGTCGCTTACAATGATATTTGGGTTTTTATGTAGCTTTTGAATTGTTTCCATAAATTCAGTAGCAACTGTATTGGCTTTAAATGGATGAGATAATGCACAAAAGTGTGCATACTTGGTAAGTTTGTCAACTACCACCATGATGACAGTCTTTCCTTCGGACTTGGGTAAACCTGTGATAAAATCCATTGAAACCTCCTCCCAACGTTGACTTGGAATGGATAGAGGTTGTATCAGATATGGGGTCTTAATTATCTCAACTTTATTTTGTTGGAAAACCAAACATTCTCCCAAAAACTTTTGAATATTAGATTTAAGGCCATCCCAAAAAAATTCCTTCTTGATCCTGTGGTAAGTTCTTAAAAATCCTGAGTTCCCTCCTAAGGGAGAGGTGTACAATTCCAAAAGAATATTTTGTTTGAGTTGGGAATTCTTACAAATATATAAGCGATCTTTGTACCATAATGAATCATTTTTCCAGGTAAATGTTCCAGATGTACTACTAGAATCTTGCTGCAAATTTTGAATGAGTGTCCACACCTCTTCATCATTCTTCCATTCATCTCTTGCTTTGGTTATCCACTCAAGCTGGATAATAGAAATGGCACAAAGCAATGCCTCCACATCCTCATCCTTTCTTGAGATCGCATCCGCAACAACATTTTTCTTCCCTTTTTGTAGATGATTTCAAAGTCATAACCCAACATCTTTGTGACACATTTTTGTTGCTCCTCTTAAGATAATCTTTGTTCCAGAAAGTATTTAAGACTATCATTATCTGTTTTTACCTTCAAGTGTCTTCCCATTAGGTAAGGTCACCATTGTTTTAGTGCATGTAGTATTGCCAACATTTTCTTCTCATACATAGGTTTTTGTAAATACTTTCATTTGATTGTATGACTTTCAAAAGCAATGGGTCTTTTGTCTTGCATTAAAACCGCACCAATTCCATTTCATGAGGCATCACATCCCACAATTAAAAAAAAAATTGAAGTTTGGTGTAGCTAAGACCGATGTTTGGCACATTGCCTCTTTAAAATGTTAAAATGACTTAATTGCTTCTGGAGTCCAATAAAATACATATTTCTTCAGTAATGATGTTAGAGGTGCTGATATTCTCCCATAATTCTTAACAAACTTGCGATAATACCCTATTAACCTCATAAATCCTCAAAGATGCTTTATGGTTGTGGGGATTTTCCATTCCTTAATGTATTTAATTTTGTTAGGGTCTACCTTAACACCCTCATGAGATACAATATGACCCAAATATTCCACCTCTTGTACTCCAAAGAAACATTCAGAGGTTTTTGCGTATAATTGCTTCTCCTCCAATAGTTTGAGCACCTTGTCAACATGGTCCTTCCAAGACTTGTTGTAGATTAGTATATCGTCAAAAAATACTAACAAAATTTTTCTAGTAAGGGTTTAAAAATGGAATTCATCAAACCTTGAAATGTGGAAGGTGCATTAGTAAGGCCAAAAGTCATGACCAAAAATTCATAATGACCCTCATGAGTTCTGAATGTTGTTTTTGAAATGTCTTTAGTCTTCATTCTAATTTGATGATATCCAGAACGAAGCTCCAACTTGGTGAAGTAAATTGCTCCATGTAATTCATCTAATAATTCATCAATGACGGGGATGGGAACTTTATATTTAATAGTGAGCTTGTTGAGCTCCCTATAATCCAGACACATACACCAAGATCCATCCTTCTTGTGCACCAATATTATTGGAGCAGAGAAAAAACTTTGACTAGGTTTAATTGTACCAACCTCTAGCATTTTTGCAACCATATGTTCAATCTCACTCTTTTGAGCATAAGGATATCTGTAAGAACTGATGTTTGGATAAATACTTCTTGGAATCAAATGAATAGCATTATCATTATCACGAATAGGTGGGAGTCCTTTGGGAGTCTCAAACACCTTAGAATGATTGTCCAATAATTTTTGAAGATTTGGAGAAATAGATGGTTTTGATGTTTGAACCTCTAGTGAGCATAATTATGCAATTATGCCTCGTTGTTCTTTCTTCACAGGCTTTGTCATGACATTAGAGCTGATTATATTTCTTGGCTCCCCTGTGATACTTCGTAATTCAACATCCTTTCCTTTTGAAAAAAAAATCACAAAAAGTTCTTGAAAATTAAAAGCTATCGTCCCCAAAGATTGTAACCATTGTACTCCTAGTACAACGTCAGCACCACCCATTGGAATGGAGAGCATTGGACTATTAAATACATATTCCCCCATGGTTAGCTTGATATTACGGCACTTTCAAAAGCAATTTATAGTTCCTCCATTTGCAACCATCACTTGACACTTTGGTGCTCGGTATAGGAAGCAATTAAATACCTTGGCTACCTTACAATGAATAAAATTATGTGTACTACCTGAATCAGTCAGCACTATTACATTTTTCTTATTGATATGTCCTTCTATCTTGAGAGTTCGGGGAGTGCTAATTCCTGCCAATGCATTATAGGATATGGTCGGATTCATTTCTTCTTCCTCTAGGGTTGGTTCCTTGTGTATATCCTCTTCTTTTCAAGTTTCTTGTTCCTTTTCTTCCTCTTCTTCACAATCTATGTAAAATAATTTCTTCTCAACACACTTATGACCTTTAGTATATTTTCTATCATAACTATAACAAAGCCCTTTTTCTCTTTTTTTCTTCCAATTATTGTGGTGTCAACCTTGAAGGTTGTGGAAATCTAGGAGTAGCAACATTTCCATATTTATAGTTGTGAGTGGTAGGCTTCCTTGTCGCCATAATTTTTCTTTCAATTTTTCTTGCAAACCTAAGTGCCTTCTCTAATGAATCAGGTTCCCAAAGGCAAACCTCATGTTGGAGGTTACCCTTTAAAGTCCCTATGAATACATTAATCCAGTGCTCCTCTGGAATATCCTTTACCCTTATATTCAATTTTGGAAGTCCTCAATGTGCTCCACCATTGAACCCTTTTGTTTGAGATTTATCAATTGGCTAAAGAAGTTGTTGATCTTTGTATCCTTATAATGTGCTATCATTTCCTCTATAAAAATTGACCAAGTGACAATTTGTTTACGAGATCAAAGCCATGGATACCATACAAATGTATTGGGCTCTAAATATAAAGTTGTAATGCGTACCTTTTATGTGCTTTTCACATTATGGAGATCAAAGTATTGCTCCATCTGTAGTATCCATGGTACGGGATCCTTGCCATCAAACTTCTTCATATCGATCTTTGGAATATGGTGGGTCTTAAAACCAACATTAGTCTATGAAATCACGATTAAAATTTATTTTGTTCTCATCATGAGTTTCCTCTATTACCTTTTCTCTGTTAGGAATCATTCCTTGTAGCAACTTTTTCAAACCTTCCATGTCTGCTTTTAGATCATTCTTCATGTCTTCCATGTTTCCTTTTAGTTTTTCTTCTATAATATTGATCTTAGCTTCCATGTAATCCATCATAGCTTCCATTCCATTTTTCAAACCATCCATCTTAGCGTCCACACCTTTTTTCCATCCATCTTTGCTTCCATTTCATTTTTAGTTACTTTTTGCAAGAGCGAAATTTGTTTCACTTGGTCTCGTAATTTTGATATATCATGTTGCACTTATTCCTCTTCATGAATCATAGTAGAGATTTATGAGGGATTAATGGGTGTGGAATTATTTTTGGGAGGCATTATATAACTATATACTAATATATATTCTTCAATATGCCCTTGAAATCACTTCAAATTGTTTTTTCAAATAAAAGTTATGCATTTTTTTTTTTTTTTAAATACACACTTTTTTCTTGCTTTTAGGAGCTCGATATTGAAAAGGTTGTAACTCTGTAATTTCAGATCTCAAATATCTTAACTTCGTAACTGTCGTAGCCCTCTAAGTTTTCTTTCCCATGCCACAGGTAAGACCTAATTTGGATTCTTCAAGGTAAAGTTATGCCCAATCTCCCACAATGACCTAATTATGGGTTGGTTCAGTAGAGCGAACTTGTACGGCATGCCACGTGTCATAATTTTGACCTTTGGCCCTGAAATTGATACACAAGAAACTGCAGTCTGTTCACTTTCGGTCACTTTTTACAGGATCCAAATCCGATGTTTGAAACAAAATTTATGACGATTTTCCCACAGGCACTTGTTTGAGATGAAATTATGGAGCCTGCAAAAAAACCTAACTTCCGCAGATCATATCTCTGAAAATATAGTGAACCAAGATCTGAAATTTTTACAAGAAGTTCCCCAGGATTTCGTCTCAAATGGGTATTTTTTTAAGCTTCTGAACCTTCGTAGAAAAATATTATAGCGAAAATTCCAAGATGACTTGTTTGTACCAGCGAAACCCTAGAATCCAAAGCTCTGATACCAAATGTTATGAAACCAACTCACAAAATAGAATAAAAGAGAGATCAAAGACTTAGAAATCAACCTCTTCGAGAGGGAATCCTACTTTACATTACGTAAATAAACAATTCTTGGATGGCACAAATGGAAAAACCTATTTTCTATATATAGGAGTCCAATGGGTCACAATATAATCCTAGTCGACATAACAATAACAATGTAAGGGCACAACAATAATATTAGTGGGATTCTATTGGGCACAATAATAACAATATGGTGACTGCATGGGCACAAAAATAACAATAAGGGGGCTATACTACAATAACAATAAGGGGATACATTAGTATTATAGGGGCTTAGCAAGAAGTGTCATAATTTCCAAGTTTACCATCGCAAAATGCATGCACCTCCAACTCTTCTTCATCCAATCATTTTTATCACTTTTTTGGGTTCTTTAAATTTACGAAAAAGTGAAACCGGAGTCCTCTTTTAAGCCCTTTTAAAACTCTCTAAACATGAAAAGGTCACCGAGTAACTGACTATTTGAACTTGAAAAGTAAATGAACTGTCGTCTATTCACTATAAGTTTACCCCTTTTACGGATTGAACTAGATTATTTGTGAAAAAGGTACATGATGACTAATCATCATCAATAGAGTTCTCCCTCACATCATTTTACCCTGTTTCAGGCTTGAGAGACTAAATTTACGAAAAAGGACATTGTGGAGTTTACTTATGTTTTTCTCTTGACTCCCTAAAAATGAAAAACATTGAGTTTTACTTTCTCCGGCCTTGTTAAACTTTACATTGAAAGAAATGAATGAGTTTTCTTTTATTGTCTTTTGAAACTCTTTAAAACATGAAAACGACATCGATTTATCCCTTCACTAGACTCATAAAACATAAACAATGCAGGACTCGTTAATCATGACGAGACCTAACCACTACTTCCAAGGGTTCGTTAAAAATACTTCGAAGGACTCATCCAAAGGATGAGGACAAGAAAATGCTACGCTCCTCAAGCTTGAACAAAAACAAAGAGTACTTGCCAGTAATGGTGGGGGTGAATTAGAAAGAAACATTCATTTTTTGTATTTCATTAAAGACAATATGTCGCTCTTGAAAATGACACTCTGTCACATTTTTGTTCGGGTTGGGAAATCCATTTGTCTCACAGCTAATCTACCTCATTGAAAGTCTTCAGTTGGTTTTGGGTACTATCATTGAGTCAAATTTTGCTAAGTCAAAGTGTCGTGTCACCGATATGTTCAAGAGAAGTCCAACCTTAGACAAAATTACCTTGCAATTTGTAGCCTTCAATCGCGTCAGCCATCCCTGAGTTAGTCCTGGACCACTCCAATTTTTTTTTTCAAAAATTGACATGAGTTTCATGTCGTAGGCCCTCCCGCGATAGGTCACTTCCTATCAACTTCAACTCACTATCTAGGAAGTTGATATAGAAACCTTCTTCGGTACCTTGAAGCCTGCATGCCTTAATGATAGGTTTCTCGCCTTTGATGACATGTTCTCATAATTGACCTTCGATCGAATGATTCTATGAGGTTTTGACTTCAAAACATATTTTCACACTTCATAGATTGTATTGGAAGTACCTTGAGGACCATTGTCATTATTGGTGGTTTCTCTCACACTTGTTAACGATTCACATCATTGACAGCTAATCAAGTGGTTTCTACAATGTTCGACTTTGAGACATTCACTTACATGGTTAGATTCATACTATGGATCGATAAAGATGGAGATCAAGACCTTGGATCTAATTTCATCCATCTAGGTTGTGTGGATTTTTGTATTCGTGATTATGTAGATAGATCCATTTTTCATGGCTGCGTCCATACTGTGTCTACTATTGACATGGATCTTTTTGTATTTCCCTACTAGTTCATCGAGTTATGTTTACTATGTGTATGTGAATACCTACCTCAGTGATAATTATATATTGCATTGTAACCCTTGTTTGATTGTTGCAGGTCTCCAATCCAATCTTTGGCATGATAACACTTCAGTCCTCAAATACCCTTTCTAACTTTACAATTTAGGGGGAAATCTGTTACACGACATTTTGTCACCATAGAAAATGACCGTCAAACTGGAACTTTCGCTATCCATCAATGTGTTCCAAATCATTCCCCTGCAAGTCTAGAACTTAAACATCATGAAGGAAATGAGAATTCTGGGTAACAAGGTCCAAAAACCTACTTTTGGTCACCTGCCCATTTTCCTAGCCAATTTTTGCGCATACACAACTCTTACCATTAAAGCCTGTGCAGAAGTGCGCTCTATCTTCCACTATAAACTGCGCACATGAATCAACAAAATGTAAAATCTAGAAGCTTTGTTGGGCGAATATATCCCAACTGAAAGCTTTAAGGTGATGCTTATTCGAGCCTAACCCCTCTCAGCATGGGGCTAATTCCCATTCTTTAAAGAACCCTAATCCCACCTTTAGTGGATCTCATCCTTGAGATAAGGATATAAACCTCCTCCTCTTGGCCTATAAATAAAACACATGCTAGAGGGTTTGGGTGGATTACTGAAGGTAGACTTATGTTGCTCAAGTAAGGTTGGAAGGCTTATCATCCAAGGGGAAGATTGTAGATCATTGGGAGGAGTCACACTTCATCAAGGCCAAGGTTGTGTAAGTCCTTTATTTATGATATTAATACAAATGAGTTTTTCTTCCCACTATATTGTCCAATGCAATTGATATATGGTCTATTTTGCTTCCATTTGTCCATTGAAATGATATTAGGTACTAGTTTCTTTGATCACTAGTATGATTTGCATTGAATCATTTATTCTTCATTTGCTTTTTGTCTCTTGTTGTTTCTATGTTTGCATATATAGTTTCTAAGCATTGAGGAACTGCATCAAATCATAGCGGGGATCTTCATCAGGAATTTCTTGAAAGGTATGGATTCCATCTCTTACCATTCTTGTTTATGATTCAATATAGATAAACTCGGGGAAATATTTTCTTGCTTGTCTGTTTGTTACTAGAGTTAGTCTTTGAATCTAGGGAGATTACTTTTGTTCGAATTAGCAATTAGTCCGCCATAACAACTTGCCTTAAGGAAGAAGAAAACAATCAAACCTTTGGGTGTTCCCAACCTTTCTAAGGAAATAAGATGACTAAGGTTTTCCCGACTCCAGTAAAATCAAAATCAAGGCACAAAATGCCATTTTTCTAGGGTCTAGGGGGGAAGGAAGACTCCTTTAAGGATGAAATCAATTCTTAAGCTTAGACCAAAGACGTCAAACAAGAAATAGGGAATTTTAACAAATAAAAATGCAAGTAATTAATATAAAAAAATCATAATTACAATTTAATATATATATATATATATATATAACATAACTCGAAATTTATATCCTCATTTCACACCTCTAACATAAGTCCAACTTTATGTCGTCACTCTCCACATTAACAACATATTAAAAAATTTGTCTTTTAATAACACCTCAAAATGAGATATCAATTAACCTTTTGATACCTGATCGTGAGATATGTGGAGTATCCTTTTGGTTGTTTCAAGTTCATATGATTCTCTTATAACTATTACATAGCGTGAGAGTAAAAACTGGATTTTGTGTTATGACTGACCTCTATTGAGAAGGAATTGGTCTTTGCCTTCATTCCTCCATTTCTCACTAAGCATCTAAACAGTTTGTTCCATGATTCATGTGACATGAGAAAAAATAACAATAATTATAATTTTAAAAACAATATATTTATAAATAATTTTTTTTAGTTTATAAGTCCCATCAAAATAAAATATTTTAACTAACTCATAAATAACATCTCTAACATAACTCCAAATGTATATCCTCACATTTCACACCTTTAACATAACTTCAAATTTACCTTTATTGGGGTGGAAATGAAAGTAGCAAGGTGTGAGGGATGGGGCGAATCATCATCACCCCAATTAATAGAGGGGAGCGATGTGATTGCCATCCTCCCCCAAGTGACAGATACATGGTGTTTTAACTTATTGCAGGCTCATGCGAGTTAAGTGATGTGGGATATCCATTATCTATAACAGCATGCAAGTTAATTGCAATTGTATGGCCTTGTAACAATTTTTCGGTCGAAGGATTGGTGCTTTGATTACAGGAGCATTTTTGGGGTTTGGATCATTATGTTGGTGGGTACATCGGGGATTAGTTTGACTTTATTTCCATCATTTCGCCCAAGTTTTTTTATTCTTGCGAGTTGTTTGAATGTGTGGGGGGGAAGTTATCCTTGGTTCACCCTGTGTAATCTTGAGTCTTCACTTTGCACTCCCAACTTTTCTTTGGGATATGGTCTAGGCCCCATTAACTTGGTTCCTTCCTCCCTTTGGTCAAGCAACCAAAACAATGGTGTGTTGGTTATAATTGATGATTACTAGGTGTCGGAAATACTAAGAGGAGGGTGAATAAATATTTATTTTCAATTGTTATTTAACCAGTTAGATTCTTCACAATTAAAAACATAGAAATGAATGATTTTATTATAGAATGAAGGATAACGAAACTTTTACAAATGAATGAGTACAATGATGTTTAAGGGCACCAACCCTTCAACCTTCTAGACACCAACCTGTTGCTAAGCACTAACTTGGACTTTAGTGAGGCTCCAACCTCTAGGGCTTCGACCTTATCCTTCTCAAGGCTCCAACCTTGTGTTTAGAGGCACCAACCCCTAGGAAACCAATCCTTCAGTCTTCTTTTGATAGAAAATGTGTGATGTACTTAATTGAATGTCCTTGACATATTTTTCAATGTAAAATTACTTCCAAAAATTCTTCACTGTGCTTTGCTGTCAACTTGTCTTTATCATTGGCCTTCAATTAATCCATCGATGTCGCTCTCTTCACTATCCAAGAGGAAAAATTTCACTACTCGAATCTACAAGAGATTTCACCACAGGTGCACCAACAAATGCAATTGATTTCACAACTGTCCTAGTGAAAGTCCACCTCTACAATCAAATGTGAAAGAGCCATAGTCTGAATAGGAATAATATCCACAGTCCAATGAAGACAGTACCCACAGTCAGCAAAAATATAGTCCAACAAAAAAGATGATACACAATCACCACACTGAGTCAACCCCTTTTTTTTTAAACCACAGGAAGGAACTTTGACATAGATATTATTTATGATGTATATTCACAAGAAAGGGGCACAAGAGATAGTGCTCTCAACTTGTGTAAGAGAATGCTTCTATTTCTGGGCAGAAAACAACTTTGAAATAATCTTATGAAACCTTCAAAAGTAAATACTTTTCATAGTAGCATCTACACACACTGCTTCCAAAAGTACATTCACAGTGCTCCCTTATATATCATAATTCCCTTCATGCACAATGTATCTAGTTTTAGATATAGGCTATATATATCACATACATTCCAGATTTCATAGTTGTGTCACATAGTTGTGTACTTAAGGAGGATGTACTATCTTCGTAATCTATTTGATGTGTGACTTGCTTAGGCTACAGATTTTAGGTGCAAAATTTCCCAACCGTAACTTCAGAGAGTGAGTGATCGTCAGTTCAGTGGTGAATGAATAACTCGTCCTTCAATAATAAGGAAATTCTTATCTTCATGCCACACACTCAGGCAATATAACAGGAAACATCCACCCACTAAAGATTGCACGTTCTCCCTCACTGTTTGGAGTTTTTGGCCAAGTAAGGGCTTGTTGGAAAGCTAAAATTATGCTCTAAAGGATGGTGAATGTCTCACAAATAATGCTGCCTCTAAGATGGTGAAAAATATCTTTTAATGTGTCTGGTCATTTATTAGTGCAGAAGTAGAATGCCTTTGAGTGTTGGGCATCTTCATGGATTGATTTCTTCATAGTTTTCCTTCTTCATCATAGGGTCATAGGCTCATAATGCCATCCATGTCATCATGTGGTGGTGATAGTGTAGCCTTCATTAGGAGAGCTCATCAAGTATATTTTCATCAATGACAATTATTGACCAACACTAGGATCTCTCTCACGAAAAGACTCTCCTTAACTCTTGATGCACAATATAACACTCGTGGCTCGAAAGAGTTGTTGCTTTCGTCTATGATTATTTCTCTTTGGTGTCTTTAGGACTGGGTCAAGTCAGGTCTCCATGAGATTTGACTACATCAGGTATCTCATTGTGCTTTCTTTTTCTCGCTATTGGCCATATGGTTTGTTGGTTCACGCTTAGTATAGTTTTCAAGGTCGGTGTCTCTCTCTTCTCTTGGGGTCTTATCCTTCATGTGAACTCAGTCTCTCTTCGACCTTAGGTGGATTTGTCTTTGATTTTGTTCTCTAGAAGTTTTTGTGTGCTCCACTCCCTTGTGATGTTGGATTTCACTCTTGCTCTTGGCTTGCTTCCTCTAGGGTTCCCCTCTTCTTTTTGGTCCATTCTTGCAACCTTTCTCCCAATGCCTAGGCAAAGGGCTCAATTCTGTCGGGAATTGGTGGTAGAGGAGATTTCAACAACATTCGAGCCTACACTAGAGCCCAATATTCAGTGAGAATATACTACTCTCACCGCCCCCCCCGCCCCCCCAAAAAAAAAAGAAAAAAGAAATCCAATAATCCAATAGGAAATTCAAGTAGTTGAGGAGGAAATTACTTTTGATTGAGGATGCCATTCTAATTCCAAGGTTTTAGCTTTTGTTGCTAATTGGGTGCCCGATACAGGAAATATTAGGGGGAGTCAAAACTAATATATGCACAATATTGATATTTATTGGCATTTAGAATCATTGCTTGGGAAAGTTTTGTTGGACATGAATGACACTAGAGATGAGCTCCCCCTCTGAATGGAGGAATCGTAATTGCTATTTCAGGACATAGATGGCCGTATGGTTTGTTTGAAGAGAGCTATTCTACGTGGAAAGCGACTAGACCCCTTAAACAGTCTAAGGAATCTTGAGACCATACATAAATACACCTTGTCCTGATTGCTTACATGTTTTCAGTGATGATTACAATGATTGTTTCATGTTTCGGTTGTTAGTTGTGTCATCATGGACACTGAGTATATGTTAGTTGTTGATATCTACTATATGACTACTAAGCCATGATTTTTTGAGTCTATGTACTATCAAGGGGGACATGTTTATATTTATTTGTTTTCGGGGACAAAATCTTTGTTGTTCTTCCTCTAGTTTGATTGGCAGACCAAGGTAGCTAACAAAACTATGTTATTTGTACTCCTTTATGTAATAAATAGAAACCACCCACTTACCCAAAAAGAACACCACAATGCCAAAGTTATATCCTCACTCTTCAAATTAACATCATACTTAAAAACTTGTCTTTTAATAACTCAAACCTATATATCAATTAACCTTTTAATACCTAACTGTGAAACCTGGGAGTATAATTTGTTTGTTTCAAGGTTCATAAGTGTTAAATAATATGAGAGTAAAAAATATATTTTGCCTTGAAGTTCATAAATATTACACAATCTGAGAGTAAAAATTGGATTTTGTGTTATGATTAACGTGGGTTGAGAAAGACTCAAACTTTTTTTTCACGATTCCATTCCTCATTAAAAATTAATAATCAAGCAAGCTATTACATGGAAGACAAATAATAATCTTTATAATTAATATATATATATATATATATATATATATATATATATATATATAATTAATTTCCCCCATATATCCATTATATAAAATAAAATTTTTGTTGTTAATAAAGTTATTAGGTAAAATCGTTATTAAATTCCACACCATCTAATATGATGTTATTCCAGATAAAACGATTTGGAATATCAAACAATTATTATTATTTTATATAATGAATAACTTGTCAATAAAGCATTTACTGTTGGATATCTTAAATTCCACACCATCTAGTATGAGAACGATTTGGAACATCAAACATACTTGAATGGATTGGATTTAATGATCGACAACATGTAATTTCTTAAATCCAAAAAATTAGAAGATGTTCTTTAATTATGAAATTCATCCTCCGCTGGCAAAGCAGAACAGACATAATTATAATTACAAGCTGAATGATTGCTCTCAAGCTGGTTACGATGCGATGGCGTAGCGTTTGAAGCATTGTGTTGTTGGGGGGGGTAGTGTGGGGTGCGATGTGAAGGCAACCACATAAAATTACATTGGTAGGGGAGGTGGCAGTGGCAGTGGCAGTGGCAGGTCAGTTGATTGGATTTATTTGGAAACATCTCCATCATCATCACGGATGATGCCGTGCATTTAAGCATTTGGGATTGTGCCTGGTTTTCCTGATCCGGCCAGGTGGTGGTGCGGTAGATTCTCGGTACTTTTGGGCGTCATAAGCGCATTGGTCCGCATTGGTCCACTGACAGCCCGCGCAGTGAAGAAAAAGCATAATAGCAAGAACGGGCAGGGCAGGCTTCCGATTATTGCTTGTATCTTAAATTCATTCCTGAGAGAGCCCATGAATGAAAAAGAAATTAATTCTTGAGAGTGCCTATGAATGAAAAAGATCTTTAATTAGGCACAGGGCAAGTATTGTAGGTTTCAGCAATAAGATGTTTACGACTACGACTACTTCCAGCGGGTCTGTGAGCAGATCATTGAAACACAGTGCAAGGTTAATTGCCCAGACAGCAGTGGATGCGAAGCTCCAGGCAGTATTTGACGAGTCTGTGCATTCGTTTGACTACTCAAAATCGATCGATACATCTGGAGAGAGCAGCAGCGTTCCGTCTGACACAGTGACTGCATACCTTCAAGGGCTGCAGAGGCGGACGCTGATTCAGCCATTTGGGTGTATGCTTGCGGTGGAGGAGGAGAGCTTTGCAGTGGTGGGGTACAGTGAAAATGCCCCTGAGATGCTGGATGTTGTGAGTGGTGCCCATGCGGTGCCGAGCATCGGGGAGCAGCAGGAAGAGGGGGGTGGCAGTGGAGGGGGGCTTATGATAATTGGTATGGATGCCCGGACACTTTTCAGGCCTGCAAGTGCCGCTGCCCTTCAGAAAGCGGCCACCTTCGCGGACGTGCATCTTGTGAACCCAATATTTGTCCGTTGCAATAGCTCTGGTAAGCCCTTCTATGCCATTCTTAACAGAATAGATGCAGGGTTGGTCATAGACTTTGAGCCAGTGACGCCTCCCGATGTGCCTGTATCTGCCGCTGGTGCACTGCAGTCTTACAAGCTGGCTGCCAAGGCCATTTCTCGTTTACAGTCTCTGCCTGGTGGAGATATTCGGTTGTTGTGTGACATTATAGTGCAGGAGGTGCGGGAGCTTACTGGGTATGATCGTGTGATGGCATATCGATTTCACGAAGATGAACACGGTGAGGTAGTTGCAGAGGTGAGAAGACCTGATCTGGAGCCTTATTTGGGTCTGCATTATCCTGCCACTGATATTCCCCAGGCTTCCAGGTTTTTATTCACGAAGAACAGAGTGAGAATGATTTGCGATTGTTGTGCCCCTCCTGTGAAGGTAATCCAAGACAAACGGTTGCGTCAGCCTTTGAGCTTGTGTGGCTCCACACTACGGGCACCTCATGGCTGCCATGCGCAGTACATGCTCAACATGGGTTCTGTTGCATCTCTGGTGATGGCAGTGACGATAAATGATAATGGAGATGACAGTGAAGGCAGTGGGCAGCAACAACCGCAGAAAGGAAGGAAGCTTTGGGGCCTTGTAGTTTGCCATCACACAAGTCCACGGGTTATCCCGTTCCCTTTGAGGTATGCTTGTGAATTTCTGATGCAAGTTTTTGGAATTCAGCTAAACAAAGAAGTTGAATTAGCCGCTCAGTTGAGGGAGAAACATATCTTACGCGTCCAAACTGTGCTCTGCGATATGCTTCTTCGTGATGCACCCGTTGGGATTGTGTCTGAGACTCCCAACATTATGGACCTTGTCAAATGTGATGGGGCTGCTTTATTATATGGGAAACGCCTTTGGCTTTTGGGGACCACTCCTACTGAGGCTCAGATATTGGATATTGCAGATTGGCTCCTCGAGCATCACAGAGATTCCACTGGTTTGAGTACTGACAGTCTCGCAGAAGCAGGCTATCCAGGAGCTGCATCACTAGGTGATGCAGTTTGTGGAATAGCCGCAGTCAGAATTACCTCCAAAGACTTTTTATTTTGGTTCAGGTCTCACACGGCGAAAGAAATAAAATGGGGAGGTGCTAAACATGATCCCAATGATAAAGATGATGGCAGGAGAATGCACCCTCGGTCATCATTCAAAGCATTCCTGGAAGTTGTCAAAAGGCGAAGTCTTCCTTGGGAGGATGTCGAGATGGATGCCATCCATTCGTTGCAGCTGATTCTGAGGGATTCCTTTCAAGATATTGATGACAGTGACAACAAAACCATGATACATTCACGGCTAAATGACTTGAGGCTTCAAGGAATATATGAACTAAGTGCAGTGACAAATGAGATAGTACGGTTAATTGAAACTGCAACTGTGCCAATTTTGGCAATCGATTCTTATGGACTCGTAAATGGATGGAATACTAAAGCAGCTGAACTCACAGGATTGTTGGCCGTTGAAGTTATAGGGAGGCCTTTAATTGATCTTGTTCAGCATGACTCGGTTGAAATCGTGAAAAAGATGCTCTACTTGGCTTTGCAAGGTAATAAAGCGAGCCCACAAGCTTTTTTTTCTTCAATTACTGAAATGTCAAATATCTTATGTGTGTCTAGTTCGTGTTAGATATACTATTTCTTATAAAGTACTGGAAGGTGGGAAGGTCAACAAGCCTCATTTTCTGGGGCAAAAATAGTCTTGAGTTTCTTCTGGTGTCTAGATTTTTTAATCCAGTACTTGTTACATTGTCTCTGTTTACTTCAGGGGAAGAAGAACAAAATGTTGAAATCAAACTCAAAACATTTTGCTTACAGGAGGAGAAGGGGCCAGTTGTTTTAATTGTTAATGCATGCTCGAGCAGGGACATGGAGGAAAATGTGGTGGGAGTGTGTTTTGTTGCTCAAGATGTGACGTGGCAAAGGATAGTGATGGACAAATTCACTCGTCTTCAAGGTGATTACAGGGCCATAGTTCAAAATCCCAATCCTTTAATACCTCCCATTTTTGGAACAGATGAATACGGATACTGTTCTGAGTGGAATCCTGCAACGGAAAAGTTGACAGGATGGAAAAGAGAGGAGGTAATTGGTAAAATGCTCGTGGGAGAGGTTTTTGGTATTCATCGAATGAGTTGCCAACTCAAAGGTCAGGATGGATTAACAAAGCTCAGGATAGTGCTGAATAATGCAATGGCGGGGAAAGATACGGAAAAAATTCCCTTTTCCTTTTTTGATCGCCATGGCAGGAATATAGAAACTTTATTTTCTGCAAACAAAAGAACAGATGCAGAGGGAATAATCGCTGGAGTATTCTGTTTTTTGCATGTTACTAGTACAGAGCTTCAACAAGCATTGCAGGTTCAACGCATGGCAGAACAGGCAGCTATGGATAGACTTAAGGAATTAGCATACATTCGGCAGGAGATAAGAAATCCACTATATGGAACCATATTCACTCGAAAATTGATGGAAAGTAGCGACTTGACTGAAGAACAGAGGCAAATTGTGCAAACGAGTGCATTATGTCAACGGCAGTTGGTAAAGGTTCTTGATGATGCAGACCTAGAAAGTATAGAGGATGGGTATGTTCATGGTACCTATAACATTGCCTTTGTGATGTGGTTTAGTAGTTATTATCACGCTCATGGACCTTTAGGGTTGTCTTATTATCCTCACTATATCAAGTGTGAATGACATAGATTCAGAAAGATTTCAGATACAGTTATGTTCTCTTTGCTTAGAATAATGCCATTCAAATTCAATAGTTGTCAACAACTTGCATTTCTGCTCTTCTTGACATTGTTTTTCATCTGTCCTCTCAAATATGCTAAAGTGAAAAACTTATTAACAGTTCTCATCTGCATTGCAGCGGCCTTGCAAGTAGGATTTAGGGTCGCAGTGAATGTTAGACTATCTTTTGAAGTGGAAGAAAAATGAGGTACTGAGCACCACAGACATCTCATGTAGGGCGACCTAAATAGACAGACATATATACTGAAGCTTCCCTGGGATATTTTAGTAACCCCATGCTCATGGGTTGAATTCTCAGGTGATGTTTGCTGTAAAAGCAAGTGCTTGCCCTCCAACTATACATACAAATATCCTTCAAATGGATCCACTCCAAGGGGCATGTGGAAGTCAAAGCATAAAGCAAGATATAAGAGCTATTCACTCGGGAGAAAGCGAGAATAATATAATAGACATTGCAACTTCATTGATAACTGAATGGAAATTACAATCTGATTCTAACATTTACACTCAAAAAGCATCTTGCATCATGAAACTAATGCCTTTTTAAAAAACTCACAAGCCTAAAGTCCTAACTGATCATGATACCTGCTGTATGTATGTACCCATTACATCTAAGAGATTATAATCATGACTGAGACATGATAACATATTTAATACTAGTAATGGCTTTCAATGATTTATAAGGAGTCAGGACACATGTTGTGCCCACACAGTTAAATTTTACGCTGACACTTACAACTGGGTATCTCTGACTCATCCAATTTTTGGTTAGCCTTATCCTGGTGGTAGCTACTGTAGTCCTTGTGGTAGTGTCAATCCTTGGTTTCTCCTGTATTCCCTGTGGTTGCTCTTGTTGCCTGGGAGTTGGAAGCTTTCATCATAATGGCAAATAGCTCTGATTTGATGGAGTCTATTAACAGAATGGCAACTCCTGTATGTAGTAGAGATTTCAAGGCTAGATCTCCCCTGAAAGAAAGCCTTGGACTACCCTCCCTCAAATTAGTCATGGTAAAATTTTTATGCATGTCTTTGTTATTGGAACTACTCAATTAATGGCACACTCTCACAATGAGAGTTTGGCCAAGTAAAGTAGCCCCAGTGGGCCTCTGTCCCCACTCAAAAAATTTGAGTGATTTCCTGAGTGTTGATGGTGCCCTCCCCATACTAAACATTCTCTGCCCATTTTGTCCTTGAGTCTCAATTTTGCTTGTTTGTTAGGTAGTAATTTGCATCACTTTCATAGTCTGCGCTCTTTACTCCTTGTTATTGACTTCTAGAGCTCTCTACATTGAATGTTGGCAGTAACACTTCTAGCCAAGTTGCATGATGCTTGAACATTTTGGACATATTCGAGGTGGATGGATAACTAAATGCTCCACTCACACTTGAAATTGACAGCCATAGATAGTAAGATGAGATAAGATTATTTTTAATAATGTCCAACAAATGGCCACAAAAGCAGGTCAATGGGACTAAAAGAGTACATCTAGTGTAGCTACAATGTAAGACTGTCAAGTAAACTGCTAGATCATGGTAAAACTCGAAAAAGATAAAGAGATAAGTTTCTAGCTAAAAGTTAATGTCTAGGTAAGAGAAGTTATAAACTAAGGTGCAAATACAAGAAAGATGCTAAAAATTGAAATGTAGTTGCTAAATAGAATAGGGGATGTTAAGGCTTTTTTACTCCGGATTGAGTTGCCAAAGGTGGGTTGTGTGGGGGGGGGGGAGGAGGTGATGCTGCGAGACAAGCTTCTCGTTGGAGTCATCAATCACTATGAAAGGGCAAATGCACTATTTGATGATATCTCTGTTGATTTTTGTAGCATCTGAAAGTGTTCCAAGTCTCAAACTTTGTAAGGAGGCTTGGACATCAATATTCCAAAGAACCCAAAAACCGTTTGTGGAAATTCCACTTGGTTCATGACTTATTAAAATAATTAATTAATGGAGACCCTGTTGACCACACTTTGTCAACGACTCCATAGTAGTACACCCCCATTTTTCAAATGGGATTCATCATGTTTGATGTGTTCGCGCCATTCAGATTCCATCAGCAGCCGACATTTTTATAAATGATGTAAACCCATTCTGCATGTTTATGATGTAAATGATCTAAGTAAGACCATTATGTATGTAACAACCTAGGTAAGCCTAGTATGTTGGTGACGATTTCTATCCTAGGAGGTTTTTTGTTTCACTGATTTACTTGTGTTTTTCGACACAAGTAATCGGCAGAGTTTTCCCCTTCAACCTCACCCCAAAGCTAGGGTGGATTGTGATCCCGATGTCAGGTATGTCACGTCCTCATACAAAATGTCGGCTTAAGTTTTAAATTAAAAAAAATAAAAAAATAAAAATCGCCCATCAAGATGCTAAGTGAGTCCTAGTGTTTTCTATCGAGTCTTTGTAAAAGTAGTTTGGAAATAATCCTAGCTAACTGGCTAGATTATTTTATTACAAGCTACTTGGTCTATTAGATCATGTTTTGAGTCGTAGAATTGGGTAACTATTTGAGGGTTTATACGAATGGGTATTCCCCCTTCATGTGTCTAAATGTATTTATCTTATGTAAAGAGGGTTGGAAAAAATAATTAAATCCCCTCTTAGTCATTTAATTAAATTTTCTGGCCAAATTAATTAAAAATCCTAAGCTAGAAATTTAATTAATTTTAAGTCCTAGGTGAGTTGAAATTTTTCAAAGGCAAAATTAGTTGGTCCTTAAAAAATGAATTTTTAAAGGTCCCAGACCAAGGGAATATTAAGAATTTCAAGAAATTTTGGACCCTTGGGCCTATGTGGTTAGTCAAAGTCAAAATTTTGAGGTAATTAACTCAAAAATATTATTTTTGAGTTAATTAAAATGGAATTAAATGATAAATTCGTTTTTCCTTAAATTTATAATTTCGACGGTCCAGATTAAAAGATGATCAAATCTTTTCAATGGTCGAGATTATTTTGACATAGATCAACCGAACTAGCTGTTGGAGATTTTGTCTTATAAATTAGAGGTCTTTGTATGACATTTGCATTTGATCTTTGAATCGTGCACTTGTTCTTGGAAGCTCTTGTGATTTTCTTTGATCAATAAAACATAAAGACTTTGCGGTTACAAACTTTGGTGTTCCTTTTCCAGATCTATGTGGTGATTTGTCTATAAATTCTGCTACTTTATTTGGCATTTTTATGGTTGATGGCCTTTATGGATTAATCTGCATACATGTATCTTGTGCAGTTTTCTGGGTTCATAAAATGACATTTTTGATTTGACGGAAAGACTAGTTATCTATTTTTCTGAAAGGTCTCATGTTTATTTTCTTAAATCTCTATCAATCTAAAGTTTAGATGTAAGTGTGCAGGGAATCGTTTTTTAAGGTTTGAGCGTTTGGGGAAGTCTTCAGTTAGACCAGCCAACTCTCAGATTTCGTAAATATGAAAAAGCTAATTGTTTCATAATTCTCAAAGCTATCTTACGAAATTGTGTTTTTACAGGGTCTTCTAGGGCTTGTGCCTCTCTTAAAATTTTTTATTTTCTAAATTGTGCTGAAATGGGTTTAAATCTGGCCATGAGGGCCTCCGATCTGTAAATTAGCATTGTAAATTTGCAAATATTCTCTAGGGTGTAAGGGTTTATTTATTTTTGTGCATAGTTTTGGATCTGTTCTAGTTTTTTGTAAGGTTGCAGGGGGTTTCTCAGATTTTTTTTTTTTATATCTGAGCCAGATCTAACCCCCAGAGGGTAAGATCTGGCCTCAGGATCGTTTCTGCTGGCAGATCTGAGTGTTATTTTGTTACAAAAGAGAAAATCTCAGGTGCATCTAAATCAGCATTCTAAAAATCAGAGTTATGTTGGAAAAATTTTAATTGCTGGAGGAATTTCGAGCGTAATGAGTTTTTCTTGCATTTTGCCTTAAATTCCCATTATAATTCTGCCTTCACGCATTCCACGCTGCTTGCAAACAAATTTCCGTACGCTGCTATTAATCCCTCAGTCCGTACGCTTCTTCCTCCCTTTGCTCTTCATCTCTCTTTCCTGCAGCTACCTTGCTGCCTGACCCTTCAAAATTGCGTGCTACTTGCTCCTATCTATAGCCTTCGACGTCTTTTTCACGCTGCCTCAATTCTCTGCGTCTGCCCTCCATTCATTTGCACGCTGACCCTTTCTTCTTGCGGCCGCCCTTCAACATCAACATGTCCACTACCCATATCACTGCATCTGAAAGCGGCATCCCTGTCCATACGCCGTTGAGACCTCTATCCGCTGCCTCATCTCTCCTTGTTGTTGACTGCGACCTGCCAAAAAAAAAAAAAAAAAAAAAAAAAAAAAAAAAAAAAACACAAGCTAATGTGATGCGCCTTTTTTTTGGGTTTTAATTTTTTAATGTTAGACTTTGATTTTTTTTTTAAGCATAGATCGTTAGTGTGTTTTTTAGAGCTTTAGTGTTAAAGTTTAATTCGATTTTTTTAATAAAACTTTTAGTTTTAATTTTTTTTTTAGTTTTTAGTGTTGGTTTTTTTTTAGAGTTTCATTTATTTAGATTTTAGTTTTAGTTTAGGTTGTAGCTTTAGGATTTTTTTCATTTAAAATTGTTTTTATTTTTAAAATTTTTTTTCTTAATTTAATTTTTAGATTTAGAAAAAATCAAAAAATCAAAATAAAAAATACCTTTTTTAGACTTTAGTTTTTTTTTGGTTTAGCTGTAGTTTAATTTTCTTTTTTTTTTATAGATTTTTTAATTTTTAATTTTTTAGATTTTAATTATTTTTGTTTTAGTTTAGTTTAAATTTTTAGATTTTAGTTTTTATCTTAGCTTTAGTTTTAATTTTTAAATAAATAAAAAATTAAAAAAGGTCCAAAAATTTCTAAATTTTCAACCTTAGAAAATTCTCAAAATTTTTATTTCATAGTCAAAGTGAGCTTTTAAAATTTTTACCTAAAGTTTGACTATATGAAATTTTGATTTTCGAATTAGGATTATTTGGAATATCATAAATTCGGAAATATTGATAATATCTGGCATATCAATTTGATGGTCATCTCATGATAACATTGCTGTGGGTTCAAAGTATTTTAATGTATAGTTGAGGTGCATTTTATTGAATATCATTGTGGTGAATCTATTTTTCATAGCAGCAGTTATATATAAGATACCTGACTTTATTTTATAACAGGATATTTTGACTCCATAAGGCATTGGTTTTAAACTTTTAAATCTAATTGGATTTGTAAAATCTCGTAAATCTTAATAAGTATTTGATTATCTAGCTGTGTCTCCTGAATTGGTTGATTTTCAACCAGTTCTTTTCCTTCATTTTTGTTAGGGTCTCCCTCCCTTAGCTTGCAAGGAGACAGCTTAGATAGAGATTGGGGATCAGGGTGACAACCCCCGATCTGAGCTGTTGCCGCGGTGCCTAGACATTTTGTGCGACAACATTTTTTGGCGCCATTGCCGGGGACCAATTTATTGGACTTTGGCTTTACGACTTTCATCTCTTTATTCATCTTTCATCTCAGGTATTTGAGTTAGCTTCCTGTCTTAGTGGCGACTCCATTGGCTTCATCTTCCACAAGAATTTGTACTAGAAGACATCCAAGTAGCTTGATTAATTCTACTCCAGATCCTGAAAAGGTTCTTAGAGTCCGATTACACAAGCTCTCTTCTCATACACTTCTTGTTAATCTCGGCCAGGAAGCTCTCTCTGATATCCATTCTCTTTTTTGTGATCCGCCTCAACACGATATCATGGAATTATTTGCCTCGTGTAATTTTGCTAATATTCAGGGTTATCCCCATGCTTTCCCTCAAACTGGAATGGATAAATTATCTTCTTTTCAAGGAAATAATGCAGTTAGTGTCAAATCTCATTTGTTTGCTTTCGCTAATTGGTGTAATAGATTTGCGGTTGCAAATAACAATTTCGATGATGTAAAGATGAGGCCCTTTGTTCTTACTTTTGACCAAGATGTTATAGAATGGTTTACTGAAAAACCTGATAATTCATTCGATACCTTTGAATCAATTGTAGCTGCCTTTAAGGACAAGTATGGTGATAAAAGGGAAGATAGGCATTTGGTGAAACAGATCAGTACCATAAAAAAGAAAGAGAATGAAACGATTGAAGAATTTAACAGGAGATTTAATGGTATCCTTAGAGAAATATCTCAAACTCATAAACCTCCTGATGGATCTCTTTTGAATTTTTACATTGATGCTTTTAATTCTGATACTTCATATGAGTTAAGGCGTGCTAGAACTGCAAATTATAAGGCTTGCCAATCTTTAGCTGAAGAACTTGAGAAGGATAAAAGGGCATTAGGAAAGTCTGAAATTCCTGGTTTTGATAGGGCTTCAACTAAATTAAAAAGGCCTAAAGGTAAAGAACCTCTAGAAGATGATGACGACCCTATGAAAAAGTTAATGCAAAAGCTTGAAAACATGGAACTTAACCAAGCGAAATTAATCTCTGACCATGCTAAGGAAATAAGCACTTTACAGTCTAGGTTGGTCCAAATGGAAAGGGCTCAAACGCAAAATTCCCAACCTAGGAATCATAATAATAACAATCGAGGTAATAATACTTGGCAGAAAAAAGGTCAGTCGAGTGAGCAGAGACCTCCTAATCCGCTTGAATCTACTAATATGGTTGATGAAGCTCCACCTTATTGTAGAGCTTGTGATGCTTTTCATGAGGAGGTTACTTGTCCCACTGTTAAAAGAATCATGAATAGTGGAATGTTTGGGGCAAGTAATCAGATAAATGTTGTTGGTAAGGAGTTCTCTTTGTCTATGGAAGATTGGATGGAAGTTAAGGAAAATAGTCAAGATGTTAGGCCTTCTACATCTTCGCATAGTATCAATAAATTTGATCGGGATTTGATGATTGAATTATTTGGTGAAAAGCCTTCTCCTGATCAAGTTTTGGAAATTGCTAAGGACAAAAGATTAACTTATCAAAGAAGGGATAAAGAGCAAGGTCATAATCAAACTCCCCCTTGAATTTTTAATCCTAATCCTGGTTTGAATATTGATTTGGGTGCATGGTTGAATAATGCTAAGATCTTGGTGCCTGTTACTGAGATTTTAAAGCTTCCTACTCAGAGAGCTAAAGTTTTAGATGTTCTTGGAGTTTCGCATGTTAATGTTGCTCAAGATAAGACTCCTGAAGTTTCTTATCAAGATGCCCCTATATATCTGCAAAAAATGGAGTCGGATAACAAGGATCATCAGCCATTTTTTGTTACTTTAATGGTTAATGGTTATAAATTGAATAATTGTATGCTGGATTCTGGTGCTTCAGCTTGTGTCATGACCAAGAGGGTCATGGAACAGCTTAATTTAAGAGTTTCTAGACCATACTACAACATATGTGCCATGGATTCTAAGAAAATTGAAGTTCATGGGTTAATCAAGGATTTACAAGTTCATTTATCGGTTTACCTTGACATCATGATTGTTATGGACATAGTTGTAGTTGATGTTCCGGATGCTTGGGGTATGTTGTTATCAAGAAAGTGGGCCTCTGATCTAGGAGGAAGTATTCAGATGAACTGGTCTTATGCTATGATTCCTTCCCCTAGAGGTGAAGGGTTTGTGAAGCTTAATAGAGAACTTGAAAGAAGATTCCATGTAGAAGATCCTAAAAGACCTCATAATGAAATAATTAAGGAACAACCTGACATGGGGAATTATGCTATTATGTCTAATTTCATGGTTCCCTTAGATAACAAGATTGATGAGAAGTTTGAGGACCTAAAGGATCAGGTTTGGGACATGCATTTTGATGGTGCAACATCTAGGTATGGTAAGGGTGCTGGAATTGTTTTGAAGTCTCCCCTTGGTCATATTTTTAAGTTTGCCTATAGACATGAGTTTGATGCAACCAATAATGTGGCTGAATATGAAGCCTTGTTGTTGGGTTTTGAGTTGGCAAAAGCTTTGAGGATTAAGTTGCTTAGTATCAAGGGAGACTCTGATCTGGTTATCATGCAAGTTAAGAATAAGTTTACATGTAAAAATCAAAGGTTAAAGAATTATCGAAATGTTGTGTGGGATGTTATGGAACACTTTGATGCCATTAACCTTGAAGCTATCCCAAGAGAAAAGAATGCCTTAGTGGATGAGCTCGCTGTGGCCGCTTCTACTTTACAATTATTTGAAGAATTATTTAAGGAAAAAATAAAAATGGAAATTATTTTCAGACCTTCAGTCCCGGATAATTCAGAGCATTGGCAAGTTTTTAATGATGAAAAGCAGGCCATTCATTTTCTTAATAATTTGGATGAGTTTGAAAATTTTCGGACAAGTTCTAAGGAGGATGGATCTGAGGATCATGATGATATTATAAATCCTACTCCTAGGAATATTGTTGCTTTAGAGCAACACTTTGATCGACATGATGCCACAAAGCTGAAAGAGGAGAATAAAATGGATCCAGGTGAATTCATTGAAGTAAATCTTGGTACTTCTAAGGACCCTAATATTGTCAAAATTGGTAAAGGTACTAATGAAGAAGAAAGGAAAAAGTTGACCAACTTACTTCATGAATATAGGGATGTTTTAGCATTTTCATATGATGAGTTAAAAGGATATAGGGAAGATGTCATGCAACACATTATCCCTTTGAAGGATGAGAATGCTAAACCTTTTCGTCAAAAGCTTAGGCAAATAAATCCTAAGTTAGCCCCTTTTGTTCAGAAAGAGCTTTAAAAAGTGCTCGCAGCTGGAATCATTGCTCAAACTAGACATTCAACATGGTGTTCCAACCTGGTGATTGTTAGGAAGAAAAATGGTACTATTAGACTTTGTGTCGATTTTAGAAACCTTAGTCTAGCATGTAAAAAGGATAATTACCCTTTGCCCAACTTGGAGACTATGTTGCAAAGAGTAATAGGTTCATGAATGATGTCATTACTAGATGGTTTTTCTGGATACAATCAAGTTTGGGTTAAAAAAGAAGATCGTCACAAAACTACATTCACCACACCATGGGGTACTTTCGAATACATTAGAATGCCTTTTGGGTTGACTAATGCTGGGGCTACTTTTCAAAGGGTCATGGATTATGCTTTTAAAGGTTTAATTGGAAAAATTATTGAAATTTATCAGGATGATCTTACTGTTTTTTCTAAAGATAGTATTACTCACATAGGTCATCTTAAGCAGGTCTTTGATAGATGTAGAGAATTTGGGATTTCCTTGAATCCTGCTAAATCTGTTTTTGGAGTGACTGAAGGGAAATTACTTGGTCACATCATCTCCAAAGATGGGATCAAGATTGATCCTGAAAGAGTTGAGGCAATTCAAAAGATTCCTCTACCTCATAATCTTAAATCCCTTCAATCGTTTCTAGGAAAAACTAATTTTCTTAGAAGATTTATTCCAAATTACGCAGAAATAGCTAAGCCCATTCAAAGTCTTCTGAAAAAAGATGTAAATTTTTTGTGGAAAGAAGATGGTAAAAAGGCTTTTCAAGGGATTAAGGGTGCTATTGCTCAGGCTCCTTTTTGGTGAGTCCCGATTATTCAAAGGATTTTATGATTTTCTCGTTCACTTCTGAAGATACTATTGCTGGTGTCTTATTACAAAAGAATAAGGAAGGTCACGAACAACCTATTGCTTTCATGAGTAGAGCGCTTCAAAATTCTGAATTAAAGTACGCTATTATGGAAAAGCAAGCCTATGCTTTGGTAAAGTCTCTTAAGCATTTTAAGACTTATGTGGGTTATTCTAAAATCATTGCTTTCGTCTTGCATTCCGCGATTAAAGATATTTTAACTCAAACTGATTGCTCAGGGACTCGTGCTAGGTGGGTTACTAAAATTCAAGAATATGATTTAGAGATTAAGCCCACCAAGTTAGTCAAAGGTCAAGGTTTGGCTGAGATGATGACCGAAGGTAATGAGAAAGTGCTTGGTTTGATCTGTGTAAATGATGCATCCTCGCCTGAGCTGCAAAGGTTAGGAGAGCATGAAT
The DNA here is from genome assembly GCA_034641835.2 of Pinus albicaulis. NCBI lineage: Eukaryota > Viridiplantae > Streptophyta > Pinopsida > Pinales > Pinaceae > Pinus > Pinus albicaulis. The sequence continues at coordinate 669,885,429 of CM076582.1, read as the reverse complement.
GGTATAAGGACATTATTTATTATTTGTTAAATCTTACATGTCTTAACCATTTAGTTGCTCATAGAAGAAGGGCTCTTAGATTAAAAGCCACTAAGTATTGCCTCATGAAGGATGGCCTTGGATGGAGAAATCCCGAGGGGATAATACTTAGGTGTGTTCATGAGATTGAGTCTAAAAAGTTGATTTCTGAGTTTCATTCAGGATTTTGTGGTGGTCATTATGCCACTAGAACTACCGCCCACAAAATTCTGAGAGCTGGTTATTTTTGGCCTTAGATTTTTTCAGATGTGCATAAATTTGTCAGAAGTTGCCAAGCCTGTCAACTATTCACTGGGAAACAAAAGCTAGCTGTCTTGCCCCTACAACCTGTGGTTGTTGAGGCACCTTTTCAACATTGGGTTCTGGATTTCATTGGGAAATTCCATGAAAATTCTAGCAATGGCTACTCCTGGATCTTAACTGTGACTTATTATTTTACAAAATGGGTTGAAGCCATTCCTGCTAAGAATGCCAATGAAAAGGTCATTATAGACTTTATTGAAAATCAAATCATTACTAGATTTGGTGTCCCTGCCAAGATCACTGCTGATAATGCTAAGGCTTTTAGTTCTTTTGAATTTTCTTCTTTTTGTTTTAAGTATGGCATTACTTTATCTCATTCATCTAACTGCTATCCTCAGGGTAATGGCTTAGCTGAATCAAGTAATAAAAATCTTATAACCATTATCAAGAAGATAGTAGGAGATAATAAGCGATCTTGGGATAGCAAAATCAATTATGCTTTGTGGGCAGATAGAATTACTAAAAAGACAGCTACTGGTAAAAGTCCTTTTGAATTAGTTTATGGCTTGGATGTAACTTTGCCTGTGCACCTTCAATTACCAGCTTACCAATTCCTTCAACATTTTTCCACTGATAAAGATGTTGTTCAAAATAGAATTGATCAGATTGTGGAGTTGGATGAAACTCGTAGGAAAGCTTTAGATAATATGTGTAAGAATCAATCTAACATTTAAAAAAGCTTTGATAAATCATCTCGATCTAGATCTTTGCAGGTTGGAGACATGGTATTACTTTGGGACCGAAAAAATGAAAAGCCCAGAAAACACAAGAAATTTGACAGTTTGTGGCTGGGACCTTATATTATCAGAGACATTGCTGGACCAAACTCATTCCATTTGAGCACGTTGGAAGGCAAATCACTTCAGTTACCTGCGAATGGCCAACTGCTCAAGTTGTTCTTCAAATATGACATTTGATGCCATTGGGCATCCTTTGTATTGTATTTCTAACCCTACTCCTTGTCCTTTCAGCATTTCATTTTGTAGTTAGATTAAATTTACTTTTCATGTCAAGTAGAATAATAAATGTTATAAGAGCTTCTATTTTTCACGTGCTTAATGTTGTATGATGATATTTGGATGGACGCTACTTGTATAATTTTGTGTGTTGCTTGGATACAGATTCTGGATTCTCACATTCCTCCGGTGAATCAACGTGTCCCCAAGTAGAGCCAGATGTTGACCACACTTTGTCAACGACCCCATAGCAGTACACCTCCATTTTTTCAAATGGGATTCATCATGTTCGACGTGTTCGCGCTATTCAGATTCCATCAGCAGCCGACATTTTTTATAAATGATGTAAACCCATTCTACATGTTTATGATGTAAATGATCTAAGTAAGACCATCATGTATGTAACAACTTAGGTAAGCCTAGTATGTTGGTGACGATTTCTATCTTAGGAGGTTTTTTGTCTCACTGATTTATTTGTGTTTTTCGACACAAGTGATCAGCAGAGTTTTCCCCTCCAGCCTCACCCCAAAGCTAGGGTGGATTGTCATCAAGATGCTAAGTGAGTCCTAGTGTTTTCTATTGAGTCTTTGTAAAAGTAGTTTGGGAATAATCCTAGCTATTTGGCTAGATTATTTTATTACAAGCTACTTGGTCTATTAGATTATGTTTTGAGTCGCTGAATTGGGTAACTATTTGAGGGTCTATACGAATGAGTATTCTCCCTTCACGTGTCTAAATGTATTTATCTTATGTAAAGAGGGTTGGAAAAAATAATTAAATCCCCTCTCAGTCATTTAATTAAATTTTCTAGCCAAATTAATTAAAAATCCGAAGCAAAAAATTTAATTAATTTTAAGTCCTAGGTGAGTTAAAATTCTTCAAAGGCAAAATTAGTTGGTCCTTAAAAAATGAATTTTTAAAGGTCCCAGGCTAAGGGAATATTGAGAATTTCAAGAAATTTTGGACCCTTGAGCCTAGGTGGTTAAGTCAAAGTCAAAATTTTGAGGTAATTAACTCAAAAATATTATTTTTGGGTTAATTTAAATGGAATTAAATTATAAATTCGTTTTTCCTTAAATTTATAATTTTGACGGTCCAGATTAAAAGATGATCCAATCTTTTCAACGGTCGAGATTATTTTGACATGGATCAACAGATTTTGTCTTATAAATTAGAGGTTTTGGTATGACATTTGCATCCGATCTTTGAATCGTGCACTTGTTCTTGGAAGCTCTTGTGATTTTCTTTGATCAATAAAGCATAAAGACTTTGGGTTTACAAACTTTGGTGTTCCTTTTCTAGATCTATGTGGTGATTTGTCTCTAAACTCTGCTACTTTATTTGACATTTTTATGGTTGATGGCCTTTATGGATTAATCTGCATACAGGTATCTTGTGCAGTTTTCTGGGTTCATAAAATGACATTTTTGATTTGACGGAAAGACTAGTTATCTATTTTTTTGAAAGGTCTCATGTTTATTTTCTTAAATCTCTATCAATCTAAAGTTCAGATGTAAGTGTGCAGGGAATCGTTTTTTAAGGTTTGAGCGTTTGGGGAAGTCTTCAGTTAGACCAACCGACTCTCAGATTTCGTAAATATGAAAAAGCTCATTGTTTCCTAATTCTCAAAGCTATCTTACGAAATTGTGTTTTTACAGGGTCTTTTAGGGCCTCTCTTAAATTTTTTTATCTTCTAAATTGTGTTGAAATGGGTTTAAATCTGGCCATGAGGGCCTCCGATTTGTAAATTAGCATTGTAAATTTGCAAATATTCTCTAGGGTGTAAGGGTTTATTTATTTTTGTGCATAGTTTTGGATCTGTTCTGGTTTTTTTGCAGGGTTGCAGGGGGTTTCTCAGATTTTTTTTTTAAGATCTGAGCCAGATCTAACCCCTAAAGGGTAAGATCTGGTCTCAGGTTTGTTTTTGCTAGCAGATTTGAGTGTTATTTTGTTACAAAAGAGAAAATCTCAGGTGCATCTAAATCAACATTCGAAAAATCTAAATCAACATTCTAAAAATCTGAGTTATGTTGGAAAAATTTTAATTGTTGGAGGAATTTCGAGTGTACTGGGTTTTTCTTGCATTCTGCCTCAAATTCCCATTATAATTCTGCCTTCACGCATTCCACGCTGCCTGCAAACAAAATTCCGTACGCTGCTATTAATCCCTTCGTCCATACGCTTCTTCCTCCCTTTGCTCCTCATCTCTCTTTCCTGCGGCTACCTTGCTGCCTGACCCTTCAAAATTGCGTGCTGCTTGCTCCTATTTGTAGCCTTCGACGTCTTTTTCACGCTGCCTCAATTCTCTGCATCTGCCCTCCATTCATCTGCACGCTGTCCCTTTCTTCTTGTGGCTGCCCTTCAACATCAACCTGTTCGCTACCCATATCACTGCATCTGAATGCGGCATCCCTGTCCATCCACCGTCGAGCTCTCTGTCCGCTGCCTCATCTCTCCTTGTCGTCGACTCCGACCTGCACACCCAAAAAAAAAAAAAAAGAAGAAGAAAAGAAAAGAAAAGAAAAGAAGAAAAGAAAAAAAAAGAAGCAAGCTAATGTGATGCGTTTTTTTTTTTTTTTTTTTTGTTTAATTTAAATGTTAGACTTTGATTTTCTTTTAAGCATTGATCGTTAGTGTGTTTTTTAGAGCTTTAGCATTAAAGTTTAATTCGATTTTTTTAATAAAACTTTTAGTTTTAGTTTTTTTTAGTTTTTTTTTAGAGTTTCATTTATTTAGATTTTAGTTTTAGTTTAGGTTGTAGCTTTAGGATTTTTTTCATTTAAAATTGTTTTAGTTTAGTTTTATTTTATTTTTTTATTTTTTTATTTTTATTTTTGTAGATTTAGAAAAAAATAAAAAATAAAAAAAAATACCTTTTTTAGACTTTAGTGTTTTTTTGTTTAGCTTTAGTTTAATTTTCTTTTTTTTTTTATAGATTTTTTAATTTTTAATTTTTTAGATTTTAATTATTTTAGTTTTAGTTTAGTTTAAATTTTTAGATTTTAGTTTTTATTTTAGCTTTAGTTTTAATTTTTAAATAAATAAAAAATTAAAAAAGGCTCAAAAATTTCTAAATTTTCAACTTTAGAAAATTCTCAAAATTTTTATTTCGTAGTCAAAGTGAGCTTTTAAAATTTTTATCTAAAGTTTGACTATATGAAATTTTGATTTTCGAATTGGGATTATTTGGAACATCATAAATTCGGAAATATTGATAATATCTGGCATATCAATTTGATGGTCATCTCATGATAACATTGCTGTGGGTTCAAAGTATTTTAATGTATAATTGAGGTGCATTTTTGTAATATCCCCAAAGGGGAAATAACCAGTAATGAACAGAAATATGCCAGACAGATATAGAAAATACAATACTGAACCAGATCACTGAATCATGACACATGTAATACCAGAAACTGAGCCATTTTATTAATCAGAAAGTACATAGAGAGGAGTAAATCAGAATCAGTGCACCTATCCTTGCCCTAGGCAAGTGATGAACCTCTCATACAAGAAAAATGGCTGCAACAATGACAGCGTCCTAGCTGCTGAAGATGAACTGCGCTGGTGCTGGGGCTGATCTCAAGCTGCAAACCCTCACAAATGGAAAACGCTGTCTCTGCTAGTGACAGCGCAGAAACAGGTGAAGCACAAGCCCCTCAACCCTCCAGACAGATGAACCAGCTACAGAATACTGGAAAACGCTATTGAGCTCCTCTCACAATAGTCTGCTCCTCAGATCTGCGTCCCACCTGATGGATCTGAAACCTCCAATCAAATCTGCGTCCTTCCCTTCCTGATCTGCGTCCTCCAATACCGGATCTGCTGCCAAACCCTCAGATCTATGCTAGATCTGGAACTATCTCCTCAGATCTACAACCTCTAGGGCTAGATCTGGTGTTATCCCTTCAGATCTGGACTAGATCTATCAATATCTCCTCAGATCTGTCACTCCTCAAGCTGGATCTAGTTCTAAACCCCCAGATCTGCAACATACAAGACTAGATCTGCAAGATCTATCCTTCCCAAAGCTGGATCTAACAATAAGCCTTCAGATCTGCAACCCTTACCTTCAGAAATGGACAGCGTCCTCACTCTAGGGCTAGACAGCGTCCTTCTGCCTCCCTAAACAACGTTTTCTCTGCCAAACCAGACTGCGTCCTCCTTGGACAGCGTCCTTCCTCTCCTGAAAGGATCAGCGTCCTCTTTCCAGATGAGACAGCGTCCTTCTCCTTCAAGAATCAGCGTCCTTCCTTCTCTTGCTCTGCGCAGCCACAAGAGGGCTTTCTCCTCCTCAGATTTGCTTCAGAAACCGCTGCTGCTTTGTGACTGGAACTGAAAAGTGTACTCAGAACAAACCTTACTAGGGCGGGCACTCGAAGTCCCCCGAAGCTAAGGGTGAAACCAGAAATAACCTTACCAGGGCAGGCACTCGAAGTCCCCCGAGGCTAAGGGTGAGATCTCCGGCCGGAGACACTCGTGCACTAAACAGTGCTGCAGACCGACTAAACAACCGGCGTGCTGAAGCAGACAAGAGTCCAGCTATCAATAAGAATATCAAATCATGGATGATCCAAATGAGGTGAGAACCTCTCCTTTTATAATGCCAAACTCCCTCCAAAACTTAACTCTCCTTTGACCTGTGCAGTTTACCTTGGGTCAGCCTGATGCCTCCCCCATCATACTCATGTGGACCCCCAAGGCCCCCTCTCTTAAGTTACAACGTCAATCTACTAGGAAAAGAACACTTTATTATAAAGTGAGATGACTAAAGTGAGGTGACCCCTCTTATTTCTCACTTTATTTATTATTTCTAGCTAAAGCGGCAAAATAAAGCAAAAATGAAATATTCCAATTAGCAAGGCTAATTGGGAATATTACAGTCTCCCCCAGCAAAACGTTGCTTGTCCTCAAGCAACTGAAGTGATGGATGCTGTAAAGTCTGCTCGCTCTCCCAAGTGGCATCCTCATCCGGCAAAAATTGCTTGTTCTCAAGCAATGCTTGAACAAGCCTACTCTCTAGCTGATGCTCCCTGCCGATACTGCAAAATGTGCCTGGGTCCCACTGAAACCTCTCTGTCTCCTGCATCACCTCGACATGAAGGGATATCTCAATGCCAGGATCCCAAACTGGCCTCTCATGGTACCAGCCAATCAATAGTCCTCCCGGATCCCATCGCCACTGTGGCCAATAATCGTACAAGCCCCATGGCTCGGACTGCTCACTGCCTCTAGCTATGACTGAAGACCATGACCGTTGCTGCTCTGCATCTATGGCTGTGTAATTTGTCCCATCGACTGTGCACCAGCTCATCATCTCTCTCCCATCGAGGCATGGAGTCGAAAATATAATGAGGAATATCTCCCTCCTGTGGATCCTCCATCTCCAAGCAATCATCCAGACCAAATGAGCCACCTCCCAACAAGGCAACTCCCAAAAATCTCCTTCCACCTCAAGCTCTGGGTAATGAAGGTGGGCTGAAAGTCTGATCTTGGGCTGCAAAATCATTGCCCTCCAATGGCAAAGTGAAGAACAATCCTCCAAGGAAGGTCCCTCCAACAACGAAGAACAAGCTGGCCCACAACAATTCATCCATGAAGAATAGGACATGTGCTTCATGGATCATCCTAACGAGATGTTTGCTGAAGGTGTTACATGAGGATACATAATGCAAACAATCCCTCACAAGGATACAGCGCAGTCTCATCCACTGCAACCTCAGAAAATCACATGGCAAGCAATGTACAAGATCCATCACATCTAATAATGGATAGTAAATGGCTGAATATGACAACAACATAGGGCCAAACACTTGCCCCATTCAGACAATGATTTAACATCAACTCATGTGGCCCACACCTGCAGAGGGGAACACATATGGTGTGGTGGGAACCATGCCCTCCCATGCTCCACATGAAAAGGTGAACACTTTGGGGCGGTAATATCTGCCACCCTCATGTCAAATTGTGTCTCTTTCATAATCAAGCCTCCCATACAAATCTGACCATATGCTGGAAGTAAGATGGCACATGGATCCGCAACTGAGTCCTCCATAGTGTTTTGGCATGTTATGAAGAAGAATGAACCATGTGCTGCAAGAAGATAATCCTCCTCATGCTTGGAAACCCAAGTCAAGAAGAATATGCCATAGATGTCTCTATCATCATTTCCTCCTCTTTGGGCAACAAATATGAAGTGATCCTGGGACCTATGGGTTATAGATCCACCATATCTCTGCTGCGCACACTCCATCCATAATGTTCTGCTCCAAGGTGACAGCGCTGTGAGCTCATGCAAATAAGCTCCTGTCAATACAAGACTCTGTTCTTTGACATGCTCCTTGTCAAAGACTCCTCCAATAATGCTGCAACAAATATGGAATACCTCCCAAGATGGAAGTGCTTCCCAATCAAAGACCAAGGAGATAGTGCCATCTCCTCCTCCTGCAACATCATGCAAAGTGTGGGAGCAGATCTGCCCTTGCTCTCCCAAGCAAAGCAACAAGAAATTGTGTTGCCTCTCCATACCTCCATCAAACAACTCATGTGATGAAGACACAAGGAATGATATGAGTAACACATCAACACCATGCATCCATACTCTATGCTGCGCAATGATGCAAGTATCCATCCATCTTTCCTCCACCCTCCGACTCTTAAGAAGAGTGTTTGCCAAGAGATGGCCAAACTCTTTCAAGAGTAACTAGCGCAGCCAAGCCTCCTGCTGCCTGGTAGCACAGATCTGCAAGTAGCCTCCTAGCTCCTTGCTCATCATCCCCATCCACTCAATCACTTGTGGATGCCTCCTTCTCCTCATCCTGGTACTCCTCTCATGAGGGCTACCATCCTCCCAACTCAAATTTCTGATTTTGCACTTCATGGGATTTCGAAATATAAACTTCTCAAGGACCAATGAGACCCTGTCAAGAATCAAATAGGTGGTAGGCAAAAACCTCCCATCATGATGTGTGTGGCTCAAGGAATGTCCAACACAAGCATGAGAGATGTTATCCATCCGAAGATGTCCCCCATCTTCTATTTGCTCTTGTGAGAAGGGAAGAAAGTCATTGCACCCCATGGTGTGTCGAAGTGCATCTCCAGTGAGATCTCTCCTTGAGACCTCCCCTCCATCCATAGTCTGCTCCACCGAGTACCAACTCAAAATCTCTCGCCATCCAATCTCAACACGTGGCTGCTGTACCCTGTGCAACTCTGATCGTCTCATACCACTATCCAAGTCAACATATGAGACCTGACTAGGTGGCTCTGCCTCCCTCTCTCCAACGGGAAGAGATGACTCCACAATACTGCTAGTCCCATCCATGCATACCTGAAGGCAAATGATCTGATGCTGCAATGTGCTCTCGGGTTGTACCATCAGGGAATCCAGTTGTTCCCCAATGTGGACCAACTTGGCCGCCGACTTGGCACAAGTCACTCTCATACCCTCCAGCTCTTGGTCCTGCAACATAATGGTCTCCCGTACTGACGCGGCCTTCTCCCTCAAAGCTCGAAGGTCCGTCCGAAGCCGATGATATTGCTGTCTGCGACCATCATCCAATGCCTCTGTGTCTCCTAGTGCCTCATCGATAGTAGATATATCTCCTGATACCTCACCCATCTGTCGTGTGCTGCTACCACCCGAAGACTCGGACATGGCTCCAGTCATCACCTCAGTGGATGGCTCTATCGGGGTAGGCTCTACCTCCTCCACTACGATATCAACCGGCACGGTCAAGGTAGTCTCTAATGATTGTGAGTCCTGTGTCTCACTAGGTGTAACCTCAGACTCTCTGCAACCCTGTGTTCCCTCATCCTCTTCTCCACTGCTCTCGGAGAAGACCTCAATGAAGTGGGCCTTCCCTGCCGTACACTTGTGTCCTCGTGCCCATGGCTCCCGGCAAGTGAAGCACACCCGCTTCCTCCTCAGCTCTCTCCTGGCCTCATCACCAAACTGCCCTTGTCCAGGATTCGCCTTGGGAGGCGGAGTCCTCGTGTCCTTACCCTTAGGCTGAAAGGCTTGTCTCTGGGGATAAGGTGTCCGAGTCCTGGGTAAGACATCCTGTAAGTCCCGAATCCTGCTGATGGCATCCTGAAGGGTAGCCGGTCTGTTTGACAGGACTAGGCTACGAAGTGGCTCTGACAGCCCTTCCACAAACAAGCCAACCATCCGAGCTGCAGATAAATCAGGTACCATCACCGAAATCCTCAAGAAGTCCGAAATGTATGTCTCTGCACTCCCAGTCTGTTTGAGCTTGATCAGTTCACCAAAATACTGATCCGGATCCCTCCTGTCAAAGTGCTCTACCACCCTGGACTTTGCCGAACTGTTTGATGAGCCATCAAACCTGGGCAAATGAAATCCACTAGCTGCACGGTGGTCATCACGGTAGTATCTGCGCCCCTTGTGCTGGTGCTGCTCAGGGGGTTTGATTCCGCATCGAAACTGGAGATATTGCTCAAAGGGGAGAGCATCCATGAATGCCTGACCTAGGCTCTGCCAATCTGCAAAAACGGCTGCATATCGAGCTGGACTCACATCTCCTGCCATACTGCTGCTTAACTTCGACCTTCGATTTACCCCTTGAAAACTACTCGGAAAATTCTAGGAATTTGGGAAAGTGATCCTCGCCCAAAACCCAGAAAAACCTAGAAAACGTTTTTCCTAATTCCAAACTTCAAAATTTGACCCTTTTTATTTTGGCCCTTTTTCCAACTGCGTTTCTGGAATTGCAACTGCTATTGCTCTGTATAATTTCTTTTCTGATGTCATAGACCACAGGCTGAGCCAGAATTATGCTCTGATACCACTGTAATATCCCCAAAGGGGAAATAACCAGTAATGAACAGAAATATGCCAGACAGATATAGAAAATACAATACTGAACCAGATCACTGAATCATGACACATGTAATACCAGAAACCGAGCCATTTTATTAATCAGAAAGTACATAGAGAGGAGTAAATCAGAATCAGTGCACCTATCCTTGCCCTAGGCAAGTGATGACCCTCCCATACAAGAAAATGGCTGCAACAAGGACAGCGTCCTAGCTGCTCTGAAGACTGAAGATGAACTGCGCTGGTACTGGGGCTGATCTCAAGCTGCAAGCCCTCACAAATGGAAAACGCTGTCTCTGCTAGTGACAGCGCAGAAACAGGTGAAGCACAAATCCCTCAACCCTCCAGACAGATGAACCTGCTACAGAATACTGGAAAACGCCGTTGAGCTCCTCTCACAATAGTTTGCTCCTCAGATCTGCGTCCCACCTGATGGATCTGAAGCCTCCAATCAAATCTGCGTCCTTCCCTTCCTGATCTGCGTCCTCCAATCCCAGATCTACTGCCAAACCTTCAGATCTATGCTAGATCTGGAACTATCTCCTCAGATCTACAGCCTCTAGGGCTAGATCTGGTGTTATCCCTTCAGATCTGGACTAGATCTATCAATAGCTCCTCAGATCTGTCACTCCTCAAGCTGGATCTAGTGCTAAACCCCCTCGCATCGACAACATACAAGATTAGAGATCCGCAACATACAAGACTAGATCCGCAAGATCTCATCCTTCCCAAAAGCCGGATTCATCAGCCAAGCTTCCTCTCGTATCCGGCACCCCACTTTCGAAATGGACAAATACTCACTCTAGTGGCCAGACAACGTCCTTCCCGCCTCCGCCATGGCGTCCGCCAAACCGACCGCGTCCTCCTCGGGATGCGCCGTCCTTCCTTCCGAAAGGACGCGCGTCCTCTTCCAGATGAGACAACCGTCCTTCTCCTTCAAGAATCGCCGTCCTTCCTTCCTCTCTTGCTCCGCGCGTTCCGCGCGCAGGGCTTTCTCCTCCTCGATATGCCTCCGTAAACTCGCCGCCGGCGAATTGAAAAGTATACTCAGGACAAACCTTACTAGGGCGGGCACTCGAAGTCCCCCGAAGCTAAGGGTGAAACCAGAAAAACCTTACCAGGGCAGGCACTCGAAGTCCCCCGAGGCTAAGGGTGAGATCTCCGACCGGAGACACTCGTGCACTAAACAGTGCTGCAGACCGACTAAACAACCGGCGTGCTGAAGCAGACAAGTCTGACTATCAATAAGAATATCAAATCATGAATGATCCAAATGAGGTGAGAACCTCTCCTTTTATAATGCCAAACTCCCTCCAAAACTTAACTCTCCTTTGACCTGCGCAGTTTACTTTGGGTCAGCCTGATGCCTCCCCCATCATACTCATGTGGACCCCCAAGGCCCCCTCTCTTAAGTTACAACGTCAATCTACTAGGAAAAGAACACTTTATTATAAAGTGAGGTGACTAAAGTGAGATGACCCCTCTTATTTCTCACTTTATTTATTATGTCTAGCTAAAGCGGCAAAATAAAGCAAAAATGAAATATTCCAATTAGCAAGGCTAATTGGGAATATTACAATTTTATTGAATATCATTGTGGTGAATCTATTTTTCATAGCAGCAGTTACATATCAGATACTTGACTTTATTTTATAACGGGATATTTTGACTCCATAAGGCATTGGTTTTAAACTTCTAAATCTAATTGGATTTGTAAAATCTCGTAAATCTTAAAAAGTATTTGATTATCTAGCTGTGTCTCCTGAATTGGTTGATTTCCAACCTGTTCTTTTTCTTCATTTTTGTTAGGGTCTACCTCCCTTAGCTTGCAAGGAGACAACTTAGATAGAGAGATTGGGGAGCAGGGTGACAACCCCCGATCTGAACCGTTGTTGCGGTGCCTAGACATTTTGTGTGACAACGGACCCCAAGTCTAAACTTAGGGAAATGAAACAATTAAAGGGTATTAATAAGTCAGAGTGTGAATCTTCTAGAAAACAAAGATCAAGTCAAGTTTTAATCTTAGCCATTGATTAGACTTCTGATTCATCAACGAGAAGATTATAAAAGAGGGTTTGAGGGTCATTTGGAAGATAAGCTGGGCATACACTTAGTACCCGAAGGAGATCAATTCTGAAGTAATAAAATTAATTCGATCTTAGTGGGAGAGTTGCAAGGCGGAGAGTTGCAGAAGCAGAAGGAGGAGGGAGTGAGCAGTGATTGAGGTCAGGGACAAAGGGACACAGTGGGTCATAGGAGATAGCACAGGGCTGCAGCACAATGAATCCACACAGAGCCTATGCAGACTTATGCAGTCCAACGCAGGGACTGCCCAAAGAAACACGCAGACAGGCACAGAGAGAAGTAGAGGCTGATCAGGGTGACATGGATTTGTCAAGAGGAGCCGAGAATTTTGTCTCAGGTGTTTTTCAGATTTTATCTACCAGTATATTCCTTGTAACGAATCATTTGTTGAAGAATTTAATAAAACCCTCATCTGCTGCACTGGTTTTCCTGCATTGGGTTTTTCCGGGGACAGTTGTCCCAAAAAAACTGTGTACATGTGATTGATTGTTGTGCTTATGTCCTTTATTGCTTACTTCTCTGCATATATATTTGTGAATGTTGTAGTAGTATTTATTTCGAAATTTACCGATAGATTTCTGTAAATAACTTATTGAAATAATAAGTAGGAGGAATAAATCTATCACTGCAACTGTAGACTTTTCAGATTGAAAATTTCACATGGTATCAAAGCCAGAGATGAGTAACAGGAACAGAGAATCGACTAGTGGACAAAAGTCTTACATTGCAGCAACAGCTTAGAAGGGTTCACGCAATTTTCTAGGGAGGGAAAGAAGCATGATAGAACAGATGGATCACGATGTTTTTGTTCTAGCATCCGACTTGAAGAAGAATTTGCTTGCTTATCAAGCACTGCTTTTTCTGATGTCTGGTACATTGACAGTGGAGCTTCTGCTCACATGACGGGAGTACGGGAATGTTTTCCCGACTACCAAGAGGAGCAGATGAGTTTTAAAATAACCATGGGTAATAAAGCAAAATGTACCCCTATTGGGAGAGGTACCGTAGTCTTTCAGACTGACGCTGGAAATAAGATCCGGGCCACTAACGTATTGCATGTGCCCGAGTTGGGGATGAACTTGCTCTCAGTGCCTCAACTTCAAAACCAAGGTTATGACGTTTACTTTATTGGCAATAGGGTCTACGTCAAACACCCCAGTTGGAAGAAGAAGGCACAGATCGGAGTAAGAAACAACAAACTTTACAAGTTACAACTTGAATCCCCAATGGCACTAGTTGGCAGTACTGATGAAACAGACCCGAATGGGCTATGGCATAGAAGAATGGGACATTTACATCATGGGGCGTTAAAAATTCTCAAGAAGACTATCACAGGAGTTCCAGAACTGAGCACTAAACGGGACGATGTCTGCAAAGGGTGTGTATTGGGAAAATATGCCAAGGCAACATATCAGAGAAGCAACAATAGGGCCTAGGGTGTATTGGACTTGATACACTCAAATATCTATGGACCAATATCCACTAGAGCTCTTAGTGGCGCCAAGTGCTTCGTCACCTTTATTGATGACCATTCCAGGAAAACTTGGATCTACTTTTTGAAGACCAAGGATGAAGTCTTCAGTCGGTTCAAAGAGTTTAAAGCTCTGGTAGAAAATCTGACAGGAAAGCAGATCAAGGTGCTATGTTCAGACAATGGTGGTGAATACATAGACAAGGAATTCACTGGGTTCTGCGCAAGGGAAGGTATCTAAAGGGAGTGGACAACTCCATACAATCTGGAGCAGAATGGTGTGGCAGAAAGGAAAAATAGGACTATTGTCGAAGCGACAAGGGCAATATTGTATGATCAAGACATGCCCAAATTTCTGTGGGCTGAAGCTTATAATACAACTGTCTATGTTCAGAACAGGACTCCTCACGTTGCATTGGGAAAGATCACACCGGAAAGTGTCTTCACTGGCAGCAAGCCTGAAGTGAGTCACTTTAGGATCTTCGACAGTACAACTTACTGCCATGTGCCTAGTGAGAAGAGGAAGAAGTTGGAAATGACTACGGAAAAGGGGTATCTGTTAGGATACAGTGAGAATGCAAAGGCATGTCGCATCTACATTCCCGAGAGCAGGAAAGTTGTAGTGCGGAGGGATGTGAAATTCATGGAGGAGAAGGCCTTCAGAAGATCCTGTGAGTTGCCTACTGCTATGCAGTCTAAGGAGGATCCGCTGGTTCAGCCTCAACAACCAACGATAGAGAATTCAATTGCCTCTCCAAGGCATTGGGATCCAAGGGACGTGTCTCCCAAGGACTTATAAGAGGGAGAGCCGATAAATTTGCCCACCACCAGTGGGAGAACGAGTAGGGAGTTACAAAAAATTCTGAAAGATGTAGAAGACTTTGTCGGAGTCCCTCAAAAATAGAAGAGACAGCGTAAGCAGCCTGAGAGGTATCAAGCCTTGGTTGCTCAAGTTGGAGAACCTTCCAGTTTTCGGGAAGCAGCTTAGCACCAAGTGTGGGTAGATGCAATGGTGGAAGAGTACAGTTCCATCATGACGAATGATGTTTGGGAAGTGGTCCCCAGACCTTAAGAGAGATCAGTTGTAGGATGAAGGTGGATCTACAAGGTCAAGTATGCTGCAGATGGCAGCATCGAGAAATTTAAAGCCAGGTTTGTGGCTAAAGGGTATGCTTAGAAGGAAGGGATCGACTATGAAGAAACCTTCGACCCAGTAGCCAGATACACCTCTATTAGATTCGTGATATCCCTTGCTGTGTAGATGGGATGGGAGATTCACCAGATGGACGTCAAGACGACATTCTTGAATGGGGTGATAGAGGAAGAGGTGTATATAGAACAACCAGAAGGCTTCAAGTTGCCTACTGCTACGCAGTCTAAGGAGGATCCACTGGTTCAGCCTCAACAACCAGCGACAGAGAATTCAATTGGCTCTCCAAGGCATTGGGATCTAAGGGACGTGTCTCTTGAGGACTTGTAAGAGGGAGAGCCGATAAATTTGCCCACCACCAGTGGGAGAACGAGCAGGGAGCTACGACAAATTCTGAAAGATGCAGAAGACTTTGTCGGAGCCCCCCGAAATAAGAAGAGACAACGTAAGCAGCCTGAGAGGTATCAAGCCTTGGTTGCTCAAGTCGGAGAATCTTCTAGTTTTCGGGAAGCAACTTAGCACCAACTGTGGGTAGATGCAATGGTGGAAGAGTACAGTTCCATCATGATGAATGATGTCTGGGAAGTGGTCCCCAGACCTCAGGAGAGATCAGTTGTAGGATCAAGGTGGATCTACAAGGTCAAGTATGCTGCAGATGGCAGCATCGAGAAATTTAAAGCCAGGTTTTTGGCTAAAGGGTATGCTCAGAAGGAAGAGATCGACTATGAAGAAACCTTCGCCCCTTAGCCAGATACACCTCTATTAGATCTGTGATATCCCTTGCTGCGCAGATGGGATGGGAGATTCACCAGATGGACGTCAAGACGACATTCTTGAATGGGGTGATAGAGGAAGAGGTGTATATAGAACAACCAAAAGGCTTCGAGATACATGATTAAAAGACACGTGTGTGGGCTAAAGAAAGCCATATATGGACTGAAGCAAGCTCCTAGAGTCTGGTATGGTCGAATTGACAACTACTTGCATAAAATGGGATTTGTCAAGGGTGACGCAAATCCCAATCTCTACTATCTGAGGGTAGGGAGTGAGCCCCTGATACTGGTTTTATATGTAGATGATCTATTCTTGACAGGATCATCGAGGCTCATCACAGAATGCAAGAAGAATTTGGCTGCGGAATTTGACATGAAGGATCTAGGGCTAATGCACTATTTTTTGGAGTTGGAAGTTTGGCAGCAGAAGGGGGAGATATTTCTTGGTCAAGGAAGATATACTACAGAGATTCTGAAGAGATTTCAGGTGGAGGATTGTAGATCCATGACGATTCCAATGATCACCAACTGGAAGAAAATCGACACGTCCAAAGATGATGAGGCTGATCCTACGTTGTATAGGTAGCTCATAGGATTGTTGATGTATCTGGTAAACACAAGGCCAAACATCTTTTATGCTGTAAATACCCTTAGTCAGTTCATGGTAGAACTTAAGAGGGCTCATTGGGCAACAACTAAGCATGTTCTCAGGTACCTTCAAGGAACAGTCGAGATTGGATTGAAGTACACACGTAGCAGTGATGTCAGGTTGAGTGGGTTCACCGACGTAGATTGGGCTGGGAGTCCAGTAGATCAGAAGAGTACCAGTGGGTATTGTTTCAATCTAGGATCAGGAATGACTTCCTGGTGCAACAGGAAACATAAATCCGTGGCACTGAGCTTAGTAGAGGTAGAATATATGGCAGCTAGCACAGCTTCCTGTGAGGCCATATGTCTTCGAAAACTGCTTATGAACCTACTAAAGGAGAAAATGGAAGCGACCAATATCTTATGCGATAATCAAAGTTGCATCAAGCTCTCTGAAAATCCTGTGTTTCATGATCGGTCGAACCACATTGACATCAAGTGTCACTTCATCAGGGACTGTGTACAACATGGAGCTGTTCAGTTGCAGTACACTCCACCAGGAGAATAGGTGGCAGACATTCTCACAAAAGCTCTGGGGAAGACTAAGTTTGTCTACTTCAGAGAGAAGATGGGGATGATCAAGAATCCATTCCAGTTGTAGGAGTGGCTCGGATCAGGATTCAGAGGGAACTGTAGTACATATGCAACAGTGACAGTTGTAGTGTCATGGGCAGTAGTACAGAAGGCAGCAACACAGCAGATGAGGGGCAACGCCCAGAGATCAGCAGCACAAAGGATGCTTCAAAAGCAAAGCAGCATGCAGCAGGCATATTGTTCGAACACCATCCTCGGTTGATTTTTGTAGCATCGGAAAGTGTTCCAAGTCTCAAACTTTGTAAGGAGGCTTGGACATCAGTATTCCAAAGAATCCAGAAACCATTTGTGGAAATTCCACGACTTATTAAAATAATTAATTATTTTAATGGAGACCCTAAGTCTAAACTTAGGGAAATGAAATAATTAAAGGGTATTAATAAGTCAGATTGTGAATCTTCTAGAAAACAAAGATCAAGTCAAGTTTTAATCTTAGCCATTGATCAAAATTCTAATCTGGGCTATTGATT
Organism: Pinus albicaulis; assembly: GCA_034641835.2. Taxonomy (NCBI): domain Eukaryota; kingdom Viridiplantae; phylum Streptophyta; class Pinopsida; order Pinales; family Pinaceae; genus Pinus; species Pinus albicaulis. Next base: position 669,868,101 of record CM076582.1, on the reverse strand, counting down.
CATCAACGAGACGATTATAAAAGAGGGTTTGAGGGGCATTTGGAAGATAAGCCAGGCATACACTCAGTACCCAAAGGAGATCAATTCTGAAGTAACAAAATTCGATCTCAGTGGGAGAGTTGCAAAGCGGAGAGTTGCAGAAGCAGAAGGAGGAGGGAGTGAGCAGTAACTGAGGTCAGGGACAGAGGGACGCAGTGGGTCACAGGAGGCAACACAGCGCTGTAGCGTAGTGAACTCACGCAGAGCCTACGCAGACTTACGCTGTCCAGCGCAGAGAGTCACATAGAGAGGCACAGAGAGAAGCAGAGGTTGATTAGGGTGTCAGGGATTTGTCGGGAGGAGCTGAGAATTCTGTCTCAGGTGTTTTCAGATTTTATCTACCAGTATATTCCTTGTAAAGAATAATTTGCTGAAGAATTTAATAAAACCCTCATCTGCTGCACCGGTTTTCTCGCATTGGGTTTTTTTAGGGGACAATTGTCCAAAAACAGCTATGTACATGTGATTGATTCTCGTGCTTATGTCCTTTACTGTTTACTTCTTTGCATATATATTTGTGAATGTTGCAATAGTATTTATTTTGAAATTTACCAATAGATTTCTGTAAATAACTTACTGAAATAATAAGTAGGAGGAATAAATCTATCACTGCAACTGTAGATTTTTTAGATTGAAAATTTCACAATCTCTAGAGGGTGGATATGGTTGAGAGGGCCTCGTTGCATGAACTCGACAGAGTGGAGGGTACAAGAGCGAGGAAGCTTAGCTCTCCTAACATACAAGCTTGCGTTGCTTGCCCTTGTCCTAGAACAACAAGTCCTCAAGGGTCTCTAGGAGGTTGGGGAGGGGCGGGGATTGGTGTCGAGAGGAAACCCGAGGTCATATCGATTTGGAATTGAAGTATCATGGATCTTTTCCTACCATTTGTTGCATTGAGAAGATGAGACAATTGAGAAGTATAAAGTGATCCTCTCAAGGGTGCCCCTTGGGACAAGATACGAAGAGGATGAGATTTGCATTTTGATACTTCCCTTTTGGATAGCCAGTGTAATGTCCCTTTTTGATAGAAGCACACCTATCTTGCCAAAATTCTAGGTTTTTGTTTATGAGTTTTGTCAAACAATTAATACACAAATAATTCATCAACCCCTTGTAAGCAAATAAATAAAATAATTATAACAGAGGCAATTCTTCATGCAATTGCAAATTCTATTATGTCCCCTTTTACAAAATAGGCTAATTCCACCAGTAATGTCACTACCATAACCTTCTAGCTTTTGCATGTAAAAAATCTTACAAATATTTTGCAAATAGCACAATGAATGAAAATCCTTGCTCAATTAATTTTAGAAAATAAACGCATATAATTTGCTGCATAAATCTCAAACCACCAAGCCATTTTATTAGATGAAACCCAGAGAGCACATAAAAGTATTTATTTAATGAGCTTGAAATCTACTCAACATCCATCGCTCCATTTAGCTGCTACAAGACCAACAAGTTACTGCTATAGAACAGGAATCTCGACCACAGACAATTTAAACTGCTACTAGATAGTAACTTGGCTAGCTAGTTTAACTACTACAACACTTCTATAACAAAGATATATGCTTGGTCTCAAAGATATGTTCTGATAGTTTGTTCCCCTTTTTAGCTCTACAAACACCTGCAAATAAGTTTCTCCAATAAGCGCTCGTGAGTGGATCTGTGTGATCCCTTCTCCTTCGATTTGAAGCACAATTGAGAGATCTGAAGTGATCCCTCTTTTTCGACTGGCTACAATGTGTAGTTGCAACACCAAAACCAATCTAGCTGGATTATCCAAGGTGGATCCCGCCCCATCGAAACTATCCTCCTTACATGGGTTCACATCCTTGCATTCAAGCTCAAAGATGTTAGTTTTTTTTTAGCGTCGGATGTGTTTTAGCCTCAAAATTTGGTGGAGAGGCTAGAATACATGAGATCTCTAAAACCCAGAAATCATTTCTAGAAATTCCACCTAGAAGTGTTTCAATTAGATTATTAACTGTTTTATAAAATAATTCCTAAGTCTAAACTTAGCGAATATGGTTAATTATTCAATATTAATTGAGATAAGGTGACAATCATCTAGAAACTCACATAGATCGATCCAGAGATGATCCTAGACATTGATTAAGTTTTAATCTTGGCCATTGGTGTTCCAACAGTGGATTATAAGAGGAATTTGATGTGGTGATGGAGAGACCACTTCAGACACTTGAGCAGTTCGATTTCTTGGCAGATCAATTTCCTGAGTAGCAGCAGACAGTTTCTGGAGAGAGCCAGAGATCGAAAAGGGGCAGGGACAGTGATCCTGAGGAAGTTTTCCAGATCCAGAGAGGCAGCAACAAGAGGGGCGAGTTATCCTAGTGAGGCAGCGCAAAGCTCTGTGCAGTAGCTTCAGAGAGGGCAGTTCGAATTGTTGGAGAGAAAATCGTTCTTAGATCCAGAGGCCGGGCAGAGGTTTCAGAGGGCTGGAGAGACGAATATCTCTGCAGCAGAAGGCAGAACGACTTCATCAGAGACCAGTCAGAGGCTTGACGTCATAGTGACTGCGCAGTGCATCGCAGAGGCTTCAAGAGGCCGAGTTTTCTATAGGCAAGTTGTGCTTGGATTGCTTGTGGAGGAAGGGTAAATCCCTTCAATAATTTGCCCAGATTTTCTTGTTGTGGATTGCCAATTTAGGCATCCAGATTGCACTTAGAATTTCACTGCTGCATAATAATAGAAACCCTCACTGTTGCATCGGTTTTCCTGCATTGGGTTTTTCTGGGGACTTTTGTTCAAAAATATTTGTGTTATATTTTATGTGTGTGCTAACATTTCTCAGCTTCCAACGTTTTATTTTTTCCGCAGAATTTTATTTGTGAAGGTTGCAGTGTGTTTAGTTCGATATTTGCAGTAACAAATAAATTGTTAAACTAATTAATAATTAGGAGAAATAATACTAGTTGCTGCAATAGGATTCCAGACTTAGGAATTTTCACATGGTATCGGAGCGTTGTTGATCAGCGGGGGGGCTCAGAAGCAAAAGAAGGAATTTCGCTGTTCAGTAAGAGCAACACGCCGAAATTTGCAGGGGCAGCGTAGTCTTTTGCCGGGCAGGTCGAGTTGCTTGAGGAAGTTCGTTTTTCTAAACTTATAGGCAGAAAAATTCGATTTTCCAGATTGAGTGATTCCAGAGGCAGAGGGAGCTACTCAAATTTTTCGCTGGGCAGATTTCTGGCTGGACGCAGTGGGTTTTGCAGTAGTTCGCTAGAGTAGAACCAACATCGGGTGGAAGAGAGAAAAGCACACACATTTGAGGGAAAATTTTCCTTAGGGAACTTCTAGTCTCAGAAGTTCAATTTTCCTTGCAGATTGGCAGTAGTTGTGAGCAGATCTTCTCACTCTAGAAGGGAGTGCGAGTAGCAGAGAAACAACCAAGCAGAAGGAAAGAGGGAGTTTTCGACAATTCTTTGAGATGGCCACTGCAGGGCTTCGTGATCAGGATAGGATGGATGGAGCATCCAACTATGTCATCTGGAAGGCTAGAATGTCCTTCCTTCTAGATGAATATGGCCTAAAAGCCTACAATGATAATGTAGTTGCACTAACACATGATGCAGATAAACTCAAAGAATACATGAAAGAGATGGCGAGGGCGAAGCGATTGATCTTGGATGGAGTCCGAGATCATATTGTTTCACACATAGCGGCCAAGGGAATGACCAAAGAGGTGTGGGATGCTCTCTCCACATTATACCAGGGTACTTGTGAGCAGTAGAAGATGTTCCTAGAGGAGAAGCTAAGATGCATCAGGATGCAAAAAGGGGAAGGCATAGATCCCTTGCTTACAAGGATTCAGGAAGTCCGAGGCCAACTGTCAACTGTTGGGGCAGTGCCTCAACATTTAGACTCTAGAGCTAGTGCGATTAGCTCTCAACAGTGTCTCTGAGGGTTGGTAGGTCTTTGTCCAAAGTATATTGGGCAGAGACATGCTACCAGGATGGGACAGGATGTGGGATGATTTGCAATAGGAGGAGTTGAAACGAGCTTTGTTAAAGAGCTTCATCAGTGGTAGCAACAACAACGAACATAAGATGGTGAAGGAGGAAGAGAATGTGGCCTTCGCATCTAAAGGTCCTAGTCAGGGGTAGAGGGAGCTGAGAAAGAAGAAGAAGGACCTGTCGAAGGTCAAGTGCTTCAGGTGTGGTGAGCTTGGTCACTACAGTACCCAATGTCCTCTTAGGAAGAAGGACAAGGAGGAGAAGTAGGACCAACAGGCAGCTTCAACAGAGATCAATAGGTTGTCCTCCAGATTGGAGGAAGAATTCGCTATGATTTCCCATATACCTCCAAGAGTGAGGTGGGGTGACTTGGAGTTGTAGCCCTAGAGAGCTACAGATGGGCAGGATCCTTGAGGAATCCACCTCATGGATCACTACCTTGCTACGGGGGCCCATAGTATTCAGTAGCAGGATGGATCAGTGGCAATATATGTAGTTAGATACCAGAGTGACAGTTGCAGAGACTATTAGCAGTCAGATGCTGGGGAGCGCAGTGCAGAGTTGGCAACAATGCAGAGTCAGCAACAATGCAGATCCTTCAGAGACAATGCAATAGCTAGTAGCAGTCAAAGACCTGGGTGCACATGCATCATATTGAACACAGTTGATTCAATATTTTGGATGTTTTTCAGTTGCAGATGTTGCAGTAGCAGTAGCAACAAAATTGCAGTGCAGATGCAGTGTTGGCAACAATACAACAGGGTCAGCCACAGTTCAGATGCAACGTATATCAGAGTTGCGCAGTAGTTGGTGGGAAGCAACAACCAGACATCAACAACGTGACAGGAGATGATGCAGAGACAGGGTGTGCAACACTAGAACAGATTCCTTGCTAAGAGGGAGTGTTAGTTTTTGTAGTGTTATCACCAAACTGGGACTAATTGGGATATTCAATAGTCAATTTGATGTAACTATTTCAAACAACTTGTGGTTGGAAGTTAGCCCTTCCAACCAGAGAGGGCTCTCTCAAGAAAAGGTATGATATTCAATAAACAAGCTTGTAACAAAGATGGCTAACTCTTAAATGTCTTTTAGATGATTTTTTGCAGGTGGAAGATGAGTGAGGGCTACCATTGGGCAACATGAAAACTCAATTACAAACAAGTATCATTCATGGAAGCTGAGGCACATAAGCTTTTACAAAATAATTCTGACAACAAACATATACATAAATGAAGTTGAAGCATAAGATTTATGAATTCCAAGTAATTATGTATGAGCAAGCTGAATTAACATTCAAAAGATAAGGGACACAAACACATAAAAGCTTAATCAGAATCTGAGGTCTGAACAAAAGACTTCTGCAATTGTCTTTTAACTGAGTGAAAAATAGATTACAATAGTAGCTTTGGTCATTACATCCATCAACCTTCTCTAACTCTAAAACTCCTATATTTATAGAGTGAAAACCCTTTTTTATAGGTCTGCCACCTGGGCTAGACTCTCGGAATTGATCTAGAGATCCAATTTCAAAAACGAATTCATTACATTGGGGATAATTTTGTTGGAAAGAGTTTGTAATCTAAAAGGACTCTATCACTATTAACTGCATCAACAAAAAATTTAATGACCCATGCTAATGATGGCTATCGAACCAAACAACCTTGTTTAGGTAGCAACAACCATGATTAGGTGGCTCATGCTAGATTTCAGGTCCTCATATTCCGAATTTGAAGATGAGCTGTGTATTGGTGAGGTGGCAAAAGTGATGTGCTGTTAGCCATGTCAACCTTATGAAGTGTGTTGTTGAGTTGTCTTCATCAACAAGTGTCCCAATGACACTTCTCAATTTCTTTTGATGAGTCATCTCCTCCCTGACATACATTAAATGATTCAAAAAGACCAAAACTTTAGCTCGCTGGAAAAACAGAGTATTTAGGCAAGTTCGTAGCGTAGTTTTTGTAGCATTTTCATTTCACCACCTTCTGCAACTTTTATGAACTTTCTGCCTGTGAGAGGGTCTTCATTAGGTAAAATAAGGTGAACACATGCCTTCATTCACCCCTGACATGATAGTTTTTGGAATGTTTTACCTCAAAAAATTCTACAGCGAGTTCATAGCGAAAACTTGGCTTCAACCCTAGAGCTCGCTACGAACTTGCCTAACTTCACTAGAATTTGCAATTTTTTCTCTTTAACTCCAAAAACATGCTTGCAGCTTTGTAACTGATTTGATATGGTATCTTAAGAGTAAAGTGGCCAAAAAAGGTGCGTCTTACCATCTTTCAAGGGGCAACAGGGTTATCTTCCATCACAATCATCTTCAAGCCTTTTTTCTTCAAGTCTGCTTGCACCATCTCCATTTGTATTTTGACTTGGCCTTGTAATTTTCTTCTTTCCGATTGCAACCACTTGTTCCTCCTAAAGAGATGTTTCATCATCCTGTGTAGGGGTAGTGTCTTCTTCAACATCTTCCTTGACCCCTCTGCAACCTCATCATAAAAATCAATCTGTTTGCTCACTTCTTTTTTGAAGTCTGTGAGCTCTTGCCTCTCTTGTTTAAAGTCTGCTAACTCCAGTTTAGCTTCTAAAATTTCTTCTCTAGCTTCCTTAAGTTGTTCTTTTAAAAGCTCCAATTCAGACTTTTTTTGAACCTTTTCTTTGCCTTTCCTTGTCTTGATCACCTCTGCCTCTGTTGGAGATAACTCTATGTTTTCTTCCCTTGCTGGTTGTTTCTTCTTTTCTGGTTCCTTATGCAGCTTCTCAGATTTTTCTCCCTTTGATAACTGTGGCCTAGTGAGTGGCTTCCTAGGTTTAAAAACAAATCTTGAATCTTCATTGGAAAAATCTAGCTTCTTAGCTTTAAGACCCTTTTTCTTGGTTTTTGGTCCTTTAACCTCTACAGGCTTCACAACAAGAGATTCCTCAATGTCAATAGCCTGAAAAATATCTTCTAGCTTGCCTTTCCCCTCTGTCTGACTTCTAGTGATCCTTCTATGGGTTCTTGTATCAGTTTTGACTTTACTGCTGGTAGGGGTTTTCTTTGGGCACCACTGTCTCCTGCAACTGATCAATTTCTACCTCCATTGGCTCCACCATGGGCCGCACCTCTGTCTACACCTCCACCTCATGTTCAACCTTTGTTTCAACCCTAGATTCTTTATCTTTCCTTGGAGTATTTGTCTTTGATCTAGGTGTCTTTCTAGGAATGAGGACATCTACCTCATACCCACTCGAGAACAGAAAAGTGGACCAATTCCTGTTCAACTTCTTCAACTCCTCCATAAATAACAACTTAATTAAACTGTGATGAAAAATAGAAGTATCACTGCTTTCAGGTTTAGCTTGCACCTTGTCAGCCATTTTGCCTAAACTCCTAAACAGAAAAAATGGTAGATCTAGAGGTTGTTTACCTGTGAAATGAAGCAACAATCTGAAGTGGTATTGATAGATCATGTGAAATCTACCTTCACAAGTAAAATATTTTTGAATCAGCATCAGCAGTTTTGAATAGTTGTCCTTGAGGCAAATCCTGGAGATGCCTGAGCCCATGTCAATGCCTATGTGTTCCTCCTTTAGAAATTCATCACAGTTTTAAAGCTTAAACTTTGTTTCTTTAAACAACTTATCTCCAGACCTTGGAATCTCGGTTGCCTGTGCAATGGTCTCAGGAGAAACAATAAAATTGAGGATGCCCACCTTCGAACCTGTACCAATGAAGTTTATAGTGAAATCTTTGGACACCTGTGCATGATACCCTTGCAGTTTCTGGAAGAACCGCATGCAACCTGCATTTGTAAAAGCTTGTGAGAAGTTGGGGTCTTCTGCAATCAGCCTCATATCCATGGGCTCATATCTGACCACAGTGCCGCCCTTGTTTGGCTTTTTATGTGAAGCCATACCTTCAAACACAACGCTGATCAACTTCTACTTTCACACCTGCAGAATTGTTTGAGACAGCAAGCACCTTCCTTGACATAGGTAACATCTAGCCTAAGACAGCGACTGGACAAAAAACAAGACTAAAGACTGCTGGCAAAAGGTTCAAACAACTTACAAGGATGAAAGGCGAGGTGCTGCATTTTAAATTAGGGATCAAGCTAAATTAGGAAAGAGGAAATGAGTGGGAAAAACAGAATGATGAAAGGCATAATGATTACCACACATGCACATGACACATGATGACACATAACTGAAAAGTACTATGATGACCAAGTGTGCTCTGACCATTGGAATTATGACAAAATACCGCTTATCCCACCGTTAGCAGAAAATACAGTTCGTAGCGTTTTCAGTTATTGGGAAGGCAAATTTACTATGGAACTGTCAGGCACTTCCGTAGCGAAAACAGACTGTTTTACACTGAATACGCTGCAAACTCCAGAAAAGTTGCCAAGTGTCACAAAATTACCTTTATGACCATGCAATCAGATTTTTTTTTTTTGAAATTTACCTTGATGAGACATTTATTGCATGACCAATGACCATTTAGACCCCTTAAACTATTTACAATATTTGAAATTTAATGAATTTCATGACCTTATTTCATCCTAATGACCTAACCTAACTTAACTAAGACAAACCTAGTTGTTATCAAAGATAACAGTGGCTCCACTGGGGATGCTGTGCCCCTGTGGTGCAGTAAATAACTAGTAGCTCCAGTACCTTTCTTGAAAACTGAAAATTATGAACTTGATGAAATCTTCTTCAAGCTTTTATGGCATTCTCCTCGGGCTCCAACTTGATGATAATATCACCTTTATTTGCAAACAAAATAACAAAGAATGGAATATATACAGTGATGTGTATTTCTGGATAATGAATTAGGAAGAGTTGTGTTTTAGAAACCTGCCATTGATAGGTCCTCCTTCACACAACTGCCCATTTATTTCTTGAAGTAAGAATGTGTTGTTCCCATGATATGCTGCTATCATAAAAGGTCCTTTCCAGATATTTTCAAATTTTCCATGCTTCCCTTTATCTTCAATACTGGCCTCTCACTTCAAAACTACATCTTGAACTTTGAAGTTTTCCTCCTTTGTCTTCCGGTCAGAAGTCTTTTTGACTCTATTTTGTGACTGCTGATGATTAGTGAACACTTCCTCCCTTTTTCCCTGCAGAGCAATGAGCTGATTTATCCTTCTTTGGATTGCATTTGGTTCTTCTTCCAACCCCAGCAGTAATTTCATCATTGGAACTCCAAGGGAGGTTGGAAAGATTGGTTCGGTTCCATATACCAACTCATAAGGAGATGTACCTATAGACCTCTTAGAACAAATTCTGTCAGCCCATAAAGCAAATTTTAACTTCAAATGCCATGACCTTTTGTTTTCTTGCAAAACCTTCTTAATAATTTTGACTATGCTTTTGTTAGATGACTCAGCCAAGCCATTACCTTGAGGGTAATATGCTGTGGAGTGGCAAAGAGTAATATGGTATTGATTGCAAAAACTAATCAATTTTTTAGACTTGAAAGCTTGAACATTGTCAGTAATAATTTTCATGGGACAACCAAACCTTGATAAAATATTGTTTTCCGGAAAATGAATGATGACCGAGTTCGTATCTTTCCTTGTAGGGACAACTTCAATCCACTTTGTGAAGTAATCAGTGGTTGTTAAGTTCCACCAATGTTGACCTGAAGATGTAGGGTGTATCTTGCCAATAAAATCTAATCCCCATTGCTGGAAAGGAGCTTCTACAAATATGGGTTTCAGAGGTAATGGCATCAGCTTCTTTTTTCCATAAAAAATTTGGCACTCATGACAGGCAACAATCTTTTTGTAGATGTCTTTGAGCATAGAAGGCCAATAGTATCCTGCTCTAAGTATCTTGTTTGCTGTAGTCTTCCAATAATGATGACCTCCACAATCACCCTTATGAAATTCATCAATTACCCTCTCAACTTCATCTTCTAACAAGCAATTTAAGAGTATTCCACTAGTATCTCTCCAATATAAGTTCTTATTTAAAATGCAATACCTTAGAGACTTTAGCTTTACAAATCTGGATTTGGACTTGGTTAATTCAAGAGGAGCCTTGTGATGCTGCAAATTACATCCCTATACCACTCAGACATAATAAATTTTTCCTCTACAGGGATCAATTCCTCTTCCTCAACTACTTATGAAAGTTCTGCAATAAAATTCATATCTAGGCAATCAAAATTTGATTGTGCGATCAACTTTGCCAGCCCCTGGCCTTTTACCAACTTTGTAGGCCTAATATCCATATCATACTCCACAAAGTGGCAATCCACTTACCCCTTTTGCCATCTGGATCAACTTGAGTCAGCATGTATTTCACCACAGCGTTAGGCACAAAAGCCACAATGTGAGAATGTACAATGTAGATTCTGAAATCCTTAAGTGCCTTCACTAGAGCATAGGCTTGTTTTTCCATAATGCTGTACTTTAGTTCAGAATTTGAAAGTGTCCTACTGAAGAAAGAAATGGGTTGCTCATTACCTTGTTGCCTCTTCTGCAATAACACTCCCGCAATTGTATGTTCAAAAGCAAAAGTAAAAACTAGAAAATCCTTAGAAAAATCAGGACTTATGAGCACCGGAGCTTGGGTAAGGGCCTTCTTGATCTCTGGAAAAGACTGTTTTGCCTCTGCTGTCCATTTAATACCATAATCCTTCATAAGCATCTTAGTAATATGCTTAACAATTTCTGCAAAATTAGGAATGAATCTCCTAACAAAATTTACCTTGCCTAAAAAGGATTGGATCTCTTTTCTGTTTCTTGGTAAATCTATCTTCTGTATGGTCGCGACCCTACTTGGATCAATCCTTATTCCTTCTTTTAAGATTATATGACCCAATAATTTTTCATTGGTCAAAGCAAAAACACTCTTACTAGGATTGAGAGAAATACCAAATTTTCTGCATTTTTGTAGAATTTTCTCCAAGTGCTTGAGATGCTCTTCTTCTTTCTTTGAAAACAGAGTGATATCATCCAAGCAAACCACCATTGACTTGTCCTTTTCTTCAGCGAATGCAATGTCCATCGCCCTTTGGAAAGTCGCTCCTGCATTCATGAGACCAAAAGGCATTTTGGCATACATAAATGTCCCCCATGGCGTAGTGAAGGCGGTTTTCTCTTGGTCATCCGGATGCACTAGAATCTGATTATAGCTCGAGAAACCATCTAGCATAGACATCCTTTGGGATCCAACAATGTTTTGCAATATTTGGTCCATTTTTGGAAGAGGATAATTGTTTTCAAGGGATGCCTTATTCAAATTTCTAAAATCAATGCATATCCTAATCTCGCCATTTTTCTTTCTCATAGGTACCAAATTAGCAAGCCACTTAGAAAATCTCAATGGAACAATGATTTTTGCATCACACAACTTCTTAATTTCTTTTTCAATCAATGGCATAAGCAATGGATTGATTCTTCTCAATTTATGTTTAAAGGGCTTCTCATTTTCTTTGATTGGTATTGTGGGTTGAATGATGCTAGGATCATACCTCTTTAAGTCTGCATAACTCCATGCAAAAACATCAATGTACTTTTTCATCAAATCAACATACCTTTGTCTCATCTCTGGAGAAAGAAGTTTGGACAACTTGACCAACTTGGGATTTTCTGTAGTGCCAAGGTTAGAACTTTCAACCTCTTCATCATCAACTTTCATCTTTGGATTCTTAAACACATCATTCTAATCAAACAACTTTTCAAGGGGGATTAAACCTTTGGGAATACACTTATTCTTCAGCTGGAGGACATCTGAATTGGCTTTAGTTTCAGCAAACATGTTCTGTTGATCTACTTGAATGTTTTCAAATTCTTCTTTCAGCTCAAGAAAGTTTCTAACCTGTTGATCACTATCAAACACTTGCCAATTTATTATATTATCAGGGATAGGTGGTCTATTCCTAACCTCAACTTCATAGCTCTTGTTGGGATGAGTAGGGATGATAAACAAGCTACTGAGACAACCAAGGAATCAACCACAAAATCCTGGTTTCTAGCTTTAATAGTGAAACTATATTCTTTGAAATTTTCAAGGAATTCAAGGATCAAATTTCTATTAGCCCTCGTTTTGACATCTTTAGTTTGATAAGATCCTTCTACTTGCTTGAGTACTAATTCAGAATCACCACAAACTAAGATTTGCTTGGTGCCTAAACCTTTCAAGGCTTCTAAAGCCAAAAACAAAGCGTCATATTCAGCGATGTTGTTTGTACAGTCAAAGTTCAATTTGTAAGAATAAAATTTACTCTCATCGCTAGGGTTGGTAATCCACATACCTGCACCAGCTCCATCTCTTCCAGCAATGCTATCAAAGTGCATATGCCACCAACCTTCCTCATTTACCTCCTCAATCTGCTGAATTTCTACTTGCTGATTTTTTTTAATTTTCTGATTTTCTGTCTCATTAGTGATCTCATTGAACAAAATGGAAGAACCCAACTCAGTTTCTACCACATAGAGTGGGAAGTTTTGTGGTTTATGTTTGCTTCTAACCATATAGGCCATCCTAGATTCTCTATACAACCTTCTTTGCTCACCAAAGACTGGAATAGTGGCATAAGTCATGTCCATCTGCATAGTTCCTTTAATTTTAGTAACCCAAGATCTAGATAGAAGCATACCAAACTTTGGAGGGATGTCAGCCACAACTATATCCATTAACACTGTTTTAGCAGGCACTTGAGCTAAACCAACAACCAAATCCTTTATAAGAACAATACACTGAACTCTTTTGGAATCAAAGGAAACAAGTCTTTGTAAGGTCTGGTTATGTCTAAACACATTCTCTCCATGATCACCTTAAGCATTAAGTTATGGGACGCCCCTGAATCTAACATATCATTATGTAAAGTCATGTCATGGATGTTCAGACTCACATAGAAAGGTGGTACTCCTTCATTTTGCTCATCTTTCACTCTTGGTCCTAGGAAGATAGTAGGATGGTCTTCCTCTACATTTAGCATGTCAGAGGGTCCAGGCTGAGTGTTAGGCATCTTGACAATTTGACTCCTATACTCAGTGACCTTAATGATCTCACCAAAAGGGACAACAATCTTGATCTTTGTAATCTCATTTTCTAGATTGAAAACCGACAGTGTTTTTTCAATCTCTTTACCATGGGGTGGTGTGTCTTTCTTCTATTCAACCGACTTTGGAGCATCTTTCTTTGGCTGACTTTTATTGGCTGTAATAAGAACATTTCTATTCCTTAGGTTATATTGTTTTTGCATCTCAAAGATAGCATGCTGGTAGCCTTTCAAATAATCAGATTGCTTTTCATCTTCATGATTCCCTATGTCATGGCTAGATTTGGTGGAGATGCTAGAATACATGAGATCTCCAAATACCAGAAATCGATTATGGAAATTCCACCTAGAAGTGTCTCAATTAGATTATTAATCGTTTTTAAAAATATTTCCTATGTCTAAACTTAGGGAATATGGTTAATTAATCAATATTAATTGAGATAATTGAGAATCATCTAGAAAATCACACTGATCGATCCAGAGATGATCCTAGCAATTGATTACGTTTTAATCTTGGCTGTTGGTGCTCCATTAGTGGATTATAAGAGGAGATCAATGTGGTGATGGAGAGACCACTTCAGACACTTGAGTAGTTTGATTTCTTGGCATATCGATTTCCTGAGTAGCAACAGTGAGTTGCTAGAGAGATCGAGAGATCGAAGCAGTGAGGGGCAGGGACAGTGATATGGAGGAAGTTTTCCAGATCCGGAGAGGCAACAACAAGAGGGTCAAGTTATCCCAGTGAGGCAATGCAAAGGTCTGCGCAGTAGCTTCAGAGAGGGCAGTTTGAATTGCTGGAAAGAAAATCGTTATCAGATCTAGAGGCCATACATAGGTTCGAGAGGGTCGGAGAGGCGAATTTCTCAACAACAGAAGGTATAACGATTTCATCAGTGACCAGTAAGAGGCTTGAGGTCATAGTGATTGTGCAAGCAACACAGAGGGTGACACAGAGGCTTCAAGAGGCTGAGTTTTTTGTAGGCAAGTTGTGCTGGGATTGCTTGTGGAGGAAGGGTAAATGCCTTCAATATTTTTGCCAAGATTTTCTTGCCGTGGATTTCCAGTTTCAGGGATCTAGATTGTACTTAGAATTTCACTATTGCATAATAATAAAAACCCTCACTGCTGCACTGATTTTCCCGCATTGGGTTTTTCCGAGGACTTTTGTCCAAAAATAATTGTGTTATATTTTATGTGTGCTATAGCATTTCTCAGCTTCCAACATCTTATTTTTTCTGCAGAATTTTATTTGTGAAGGTTGCAGTGTGTTTATTTCGATATTTGCAGTAGCAGATAAATTGTTAAACTGATTAACAATTGGAGAAATAATACCAGTTGTTGCAATAAGATTCCAGATTTGGGAATTTTCACAAAAGAGCTCACAATCAATATCAAAGAAATCACAATGCATACCCAAAAGTGAGCTCCAATCCTCATTTTATAACTTTTATTATTAGAATACCATGGGTCATTGGCATACAATGGGCCCCCAAAATACCATGGATCTCTCCCTTTTACCTTTTTCTCGCTCAATAATATAAAACAACTTTATAACGTTTTATCCTTTAATTAATCAAAAGTCACTTAATACTCACTTTCGGTAAATCCAATGATTATTAAAAACAGTGTGATGTCGCTTAGTGTAATACCCAATTAGTCAAAAAAAGAACAATAGCAATTAAATTACACTTAGGGACATTTCGTCAAACAGTTAAGTTACTAACACTTTGTCAAACCCTTGTAAGCAAATAAATGCAATGATTACAATAGGGAATTTTTTAAGCATTTACACAACAATTTGAATACAATACCAAAACAAAGTTATTGATCAAGCACCCAAACATCAGGACTTTTTAATAATATTTATCATTGTAAAGCATATTTCAAAATTTCTTTTGAGTCAAAGTCCCATTGCAACTTTTTAAAGATGAAAATTTGAATTTTTGAAATGTAATTTTTGGCTCCAAAAGTTGTTAAGTCGACCTCCCTCTAAGAAAAGTCGGCCCTGGCTAAAGGCACACACATTTGACCTAGACAGACCACTATATAATGGCAGTTCAATCTCTTCCACTTGGGCATTCAATCTCACTCACCCAAGACAATTTTTGGGAAGCTAGAAATTGACAAGATGTAATATCCCGTTTCGAGGATATCTCTAAAACACGGCAAACTCCAACCAGAGATGGACTGGGAGGGCATTTACCAGATATTCCGCCTCTGAAAAGAGAACGAGATCCGGAGGCTACCTGGCCCTTTCCAGACTCTGTCTAAGAGTGAGAGATAAACACACCAAGTGGTATAGAACTAGAATGCTCAAGAATATATAAAAATAACAGTGCAGCAGACATATAATAGCAGAGAAAGAAAATACGGCAACTCATCGAAAACATGAGAAATGCTAAGCGTTTTATTAATGCGAGAAATATATTAGTACAATAGGTGATCGAGTGATGGCACCTAGTCTTTCAAGGCAAGTGGAAAAATACTCTAGAATATGGGAAATGGTGTGCTGCGGAGACCTGCCATTAAGTTTAACAGATCTCCTAGTGTAGGCACACTCTTTTCTTTGGAATGAGCGAACTAAAGGGGCAAGTCCTTGCCGAAATGAGCTGAAAATCTGCAATCCTCCTCTACTCACCAATCCCGACAAAACCCAGAAACCATATCAAAAATGGCCGACCCCCGAAAACCTCCAGAAAACACCCGCTTGGGGAATTACGCTGGCCTCCAAGGCTCTGCGCAGAGTCTAAATGAGATTGACTAAAACACCGCCTCAAACTCCACCAAAATCCTCCTACAGGCAAAGGCTGATCCTCTACTCAAAATCTTGGCTCAATTTCCTGCAGAAATCTCGATCCGAAGCACCTAAAAAATGGACTGCGTCCTCTCTCCTAGTGACTGCGCAGTCTCTATGAAAGCCCAGCTCCGCAACAAACCCAAACAACAAAACCTCTCACAAAATACTGAAGAAATAACCTTGCCCGAGCAGGCACTCGAAGTCCCCCGGGGCTAAGGGCGAGATCTCCGACCGGAGACACTCAATGCACTAAACAGTGCTGCAGACAAGCTAAACAGCCAGCGTGCTCAAGAAGACGAACGTCTAGCTCAATATCATCATCTCCAGAATGAATCAAATGAGAAGGCTCCTCCATCTTTTATAACGTTGGTTTCCCTCCAAAACCCCAACGTAGCCTCTCTCTCCTCCACGTGCTCATCCTCATCTGCGCAGTAGCTTCTAGAGTGTACGTGGGCCCCCTTCTCTATGTGGTGCTTGGCCCCCTTGGCTCCCCCTTAAGTCACAACGTTGTGCTACTAGGAGGGTGTTTTATTCCACTTAAGTGAGTTAGACCCTCTCCACTCACTTTTTATTTATTTATAAACTATAGACGGCAAAACTAAACAAAATCGAATATTCCAATTAGCTGTCGCTAATTAGGAATATTATAGTCTCCCTCGGCAAAATGTTGCTTGTCCTCAAGCAACTGAAGTGATGGATGGTGCAAAATCTTCTCACTCTCCCAAGTGGCATCCTCGTCCGGCAAATTCTTCCACCTCACCAAGAATTCCCGGACTGTCCTGCTTCGTAGCTGCCTCTCCCAGGTATCAATAATAGCCTCTGGTTGCAACACCAAGTGCCCCTCATCATCCGTGGGTGGTAGCTCCTCTGTCACTGTCACCTGCTGCCCCAACGCCTTCTTCAGGCATGATACATGAAAAATGTTGTGGATCTTGCTGCCTTGGGGTAGCTCCAACTCATATGCAACCTGCCCAATCCTGCGTATCACCCTGTATGGCCCGTAAAAGCGAGGCTTGAGCTTCTCAGCTCCCTTCTGCTTCAGTGACGACTGTCGATATGGCTGTAATCGTAGGTAGACCAAGTCCCCTACCTCAAACTGTCTCTCCACCCGACCTCTGTCGGCATACAACTTCTGCTGGTTTTGTGTTGTAGCCATATTGTCCTTGAGAGCTTGGAGGATGTTCTGACTCTCTTGGATCCAAATCTTGGCTCTAGGAGCCTTGCTAGCACCGAACATCACATCAACAAAAGATAAGGAATGATACCCATACAAAGCATAAAACGGTGACATACCAATGGACATGTGATGTGTCGTGTTGTAGCAGTACTCCCCCAAATGCAACCATCTCAACCATGCTCGCTGCTGCCCACTGACATAGTTACGCAAGTAGCCCTCCAGCCACTTGTTAACTATAACTGTCTGTCCATCCGTCTGTGGGTGATAACTGGTACTCGGTGTCAACTCCGTCCCCACCAGCCGGAAAAGCTCCTGCCAAAATCCGCCCATGAAGCGGCTGTCCCTGTCACTGATGATGGTCTTAGGAAGACCATGCAACCTGAAAACCTCTTTGAAGAACAGCTCGACCACCTGTGCTGCTGTGTAATGCGCGGATATGGCGAAAAAATGCGCATACTTTGTCAGCCGATCAACGACGACAAAGATACAATCCTTCCCCTGCACCATGGGCAACCCTGTGATGAAGTCCATCGATATGCTCTCCCATTTCCCCTCCGGAATGGGAAGAGGCTGCAACAGTCCCGCGGGATGACTCATCTCCCCCTTGTTCCTCTGACAAACATCGCACTCCCTGATGTGCTGGAGTACGTCCTCCTTGAGGCCCTTCCATTAGAACCTCTCTCTAATGGCCCTGTAGGTTTTGGTAAACCCCTGATGGCTTGCCAGTGGAGAATCATGTGATGCTTGGAGTATCTTCTTCTTAAGCTGAGATCCCTCAGTCAAGAAGATCCTGTCCTTGTAGTAGATGATCTCATCAACCACCCTGTACCTGTCATCCGCCACTTGTCCATCCAGCACCTCACATGCAAATTTGTCCTTGGAGTACTCCACTAAAAGTCGAGCCCTCCAATCTGTATCCAAGCTCATAAGAGATAACGTGGCTGGTCTACGTGAAAGGGCATCTGCTACCACGTTATTCTTACTCTTGACATACTCAATGTCAAAGTCATATGCTTGGATCTTACTGATCCACTTCTGCTGCCTCTCCTGTAGCTGCTTCTGCTCCAAAAAGAATCGGAGGCTGTTGTGATCAGTCCTCACCCTGAACCTGTTCCCTACCAAATATTGCCGGAATTTGGCCAAGGCATGCATGATGGCCAACATCTCCTTGTCGTATATAGAATACAAACTCTCGTGCGGAAGGAGCTTTCGGCTCTCAAAGGCTATAGGGTGTCCCCCCTGCATCAATACTACGCCGATCCCCTCTCCCGACGCATCACACTCCAAGACAAATGGCTACGTAAAATCTGGCAATGCAAGCACTGGGCAGCTACTCATCACCTCCTTGAGCCTATTAAAGGCTCGCTACGCTGTATCTGACCAACTGAATGCCCCCTTCTTCGTCAAATCTGTAAGGGGTGCAGCAAGCTGTGAGAAACCTCTGACGAACTTCCTGTAATAGGTACATATCCCAATGAACCCTCGAAGTTCCGTCACGTTCCTCGGCTCCGGCCAATCTCTGATGGCTCTAATCTTCTCCTCATGGACCCTCACTCCGTCCACTCCAATAATGTGACCCAAATACAACATCTTCGTCATCCCAAACTCACACTTGGAGAGCTTAGCATAGAACTGTTGCTCTTCCAAGATATGTAGTACTACCTCTATATGCTGGAGATGCTCCTCCCAAGTCCTGCTATATATGAATATGTCATCGAAGAAGACCAATACAAACTTCCTCAGATGACTGCGGAAGATATGGTTCATGCAAGACTGAAAAGTAGCTGGTGCATTGGTTAGCCCAAAAGGCATAACCAAAAACTCAAAGTGCCCATAATGACACCTGAAGGCGGT
Organism: Pinus albicaulis; assembly: GCA_034641835.2. NCBI lineage: Eukaryota > Viridiplantae > Streptophyta > Pinopsida > Pinales > Pinaceae > Pinus > Pinus albicaulis. Next base: position 669,849,253 of record CM076582.1, on the reverse strand, counting down.
CTTGGGAATGTCTTGTTCCCTCACGCGAATCTGATGGTACCCTGATCTCAAATCAATCTTTGAGAAGAACTTGGCTCCTCTCAGCTCATCCATCAACTCATCGATCCTGGGTATAGGATACCTGTTCTTCAGGGTCTTCTTGTTCAGGGCCTTATAATCAATGCACATCCTCAAGGTGCCGTCCTTCTTCTTCACCAACACTACGGAAGAAGCAAACGGACTTGTGCTTGGTCTGATGTGCCCAAGAGCCAGCAACTCCTGGATGGCCCGCTCAATCTCATCCCGATAGGCTTTGGGATGCCTATAGGGGGTAGCTAAGTCACATGACACAAGGACACGAGACACGGAGGACACGTAAATACGAGTATTTGACACGAGACACCGTGACCCTGTGACCTCGAAAACAGGACACGAAGGACACGTTTTATTTATATTTAAAATATATATATATATATATATATATACACACAATTATACTTTCTTGAAATTTTAATTTTGAAATTCAAAATTCCCTCTCATTAGTAAATTACAATTATACAACTTACAAGTTACAACTTACAACTTACAACTTCAAGGCTACAAGCACATAAGAAATACTAAATACTAAATAGTCATTAAAACCATGGTCATTAGTCAATAAGTCAATGACTTGTGACTCATGAGTCATTAAAATGGAACTTCATCAAGGATTCGGATCACTGCTTCTATTGAAGCTAGGAGAGGTTGCATAAGTATCCAACATAGATGTGAAAGTGTCTCATGAAGCTAATGCAGCAAGGTAAAGAAATGATCCTCTTGCTAGGGATAAGCAATATTGTTAGAAATCATACACCATGTTTTCTATAGAGCACCTCAGCTTAGACATTAGAGTTGGCATAGCATTTAGACATGTAAAGAGGGAAAAGCCTTGTTCATTTTGATATAATTGATAAACCCAGACATGAATTCTAAATGGGATCCCAGTGAAATAATTTTGACTCAGGGCTGCTATGTGTACTAGTTGGTTTGTTTATTCTTTTGTTCCATTCTCTTGTTTTGGCCATAATCCTGTAAACTGTGTCTGAAAGCATGGTAAGTGTAATTGTGTAAGGATTCTGTGGCATAACAATGACAGAGTAGGTGTTTTCTATGAAAGTTATGTGATTTCATGAACTTTTACCTCTTGACTTCTGACTGACAAGTTTTACTTATCCTCCCTTGAACAACATTTAGGACTTGTAACAGATCCTCCTCAGCCCACGAAGTAGAAGAACTAGCTATACTTCCCACACAAGTCCATTGTCAACATGATGAAGAGATAATCATTCTCGATTAAATAGGTAGTAAGGATAGTGCTGAAGTCTGAAAGCAAATTTCAATGTCTTAGGATCCATTTTTATTAGAAGTTGTCCCTTTAAAAAACTATTCCAGAGAAAATATAGATAAAATAATTTTATTAACATCCATAAATGAGCAAAACGGTAGGTCAATGGGAACGAGATGTATAATTAATAGTAAAAAATTGTAAGAGTGCCTGAGCAACTCCTAAAAGCTAAACGCTAAAAGTAAGGCATAAGCTAAAATAAGTTAACACTTAAACTGCAGAATGAGAGAATTACCAAAATAAAAGGTAGGCTCAGATATACATAGTAATGGTTTTATGGGTGCCCTAAATAGAATTATAGAACCCAAAAGCAACAGGTAGTGTTTAGCAAAAAACCCAATGATAATGGTGTGTAATGGATTGGGAGTCGGGACTGTGGAATAGAGTCCAAAATAATGCTATAGCCTATCAATGATGTTGACCATTTCTGGCAGTATAGCAAGAGACTGTAAATGAGATTAGTCATGTTGCACTGAGGGATCAAGGCATGCCATCAAACTGTACATGGGACGTCCTCAAACGGAGGACACGAATGCTAAAACGGAGGACACGTATTCGGTTTCGGAGGACACGAAAAAAACGTATTGGACACGTTTTAGGTCGTATTTCGTGTCCAACACGTAAAATACGGGACACGGGACCCTGGAGGACGTGTCCTGTGACTTAGGGGGGTAGTGATCAATGCCTGAATACCCTGCTCAAGCTCAATGGTGTGCTCAAATCCTCGGTCCGGTGGCCGACTTGGTGGTATATCCCCAAACACTACATCGTACTTGTCAAGGATGGCCTGTATATCTAGATGAATTGCTCGACTAGCGGTCTCTGCCTCTGATGCCCGCAACTCAACTGCCCACTCTATGTCTAGCTTCCGGAAGTCTGCCTCCATCCGGTGTGTCGAAACTGTCTGAGGTGGGTAAGTGTGCATCCCGCGGATCTTCTCATGCTTCTCGGTCTTATTGTCATCCCACTCCATCTCTAAGGCCTCCCAATCTGTGGTGACCTTCCCCAGAGTAATCAACCACTGAACACCCAATACCACATTGGTATCTGGTATGTTGACCACGAAAAAGTGATCGGTCACGGTGTAGGTACCCATCGTCATTGCCAACTCTGGAACATACCGGGCACACTGCATCGTCTGGGCTCCTGAGACCAAAACTGAAAATCCGTCAAAGCTCTCGGTCGGTATACCTCTCCGCTCGACCATCTGTGCATCAATGAAGTTGTGGGTTGCCCCACTGTCAACCAAAACTAACACTCGCTGGCCACGTACTTTCCCTCATACGCGCAACGTCAAATACTTGGGAACTCCTCGCAAGGCTGCATCCCTCCTGTGGGTGCAAAAGCTGCACCTCCTGTCCCTGGAGGTGGAGGCGGCAACTGATCCTGGGCCGTCTGACTATCTCCTGCCTCCTCATCATCCTCCTCATCCTCTTCCCCGCTGTCATCAGAGAAGACCTCAATGAAGTGTGCTTTGCCAGCAGCACACCTATGCCCTGGTGCCCATGGCTCCTGACAAGTGAAGCACAACCACTTCTTTCTCAACTCCCTCCTGGCATCATCATCTATCTGTGCCCGTCCCGAATTCCCCTTTTGAGGCGGAATCCTCACATCCTTCCCCTTGGGCTGGAAACCCTATCTCTGGGGGTAAGGTGTCCGAGTCCTGGGCAATGCATCCTGTAAGTCTCGGGTCCTGCTGATGGCATCTTGAAGTGTCGCTGGTCTAGTAGACCTGACTAGACCCGGAAGTGGCTCTGCTAACCCCTCCACAAACATATGGATCATCCGTGTTGCGGATAGATCTGGCACCATCACTGAAACCCTCAAGAAATCTGCAATATATGTCTCTGGGCTCTCAGTCTGCTTGAGCCTCGTCAGCTCAACAAAGTGCTGTTCCGGATCCCTCCGATCAGATTGCTCCATCAACCTCCTGGTAAACTCGGCATATGTCGTCACTGTAGAATGCCCGAGTGTGACCATCCCATGGAACCACCAGTCTTGGGCCTCACCATCCAAATGTAATGTCGCCACCTTGATGGCCTCTGTCTCCGACATCTGGTTAAGCTGGAAATAGATGTCCAGCTTCTCCACCCAAGACTTTGCCGAACTGTTTGATGAGCCATCAAACGTAGGCAAATGGAATCTGCTAGATGTGCGGTGGGAATCTCCATCATGATAATGTCGGTGCCCTCTATGATGGTCGCGAGGTCTACTATCCCGCTGGAGCTGAACGAAATCCCGAAATGAGAGAGCATCTCTAAACTCCTGCCCATAGGCCTGATACTCTGCAAAATACTCGCCCATGTGTCCAGGCTTTGCCTCTTGCTGGGCTCCTGCCCCTATGTCTGCTCCCAAGAAAGTGGGCATGGTAGAGCGGGTAGGTGCACGTGAAGCCATCGGCTGAGGAGTATCACGCTGAGCAGCACCATGCTCCGGCAAATGGTGGGATGTACCTGATCCCTCTCCTACCTGGAAAACCCGTGGGGTCTCACGCTGTCTAGCCTCGACAGCAGTGAATCTTTGACCCATCACCTCAATCTGTCTGGCTAAATCCTGCACTGATTTGAGGAGTGCCTCCCCAAACTGTTTGGCCTCTGTGTCATCTGCCATCGGCCCTCTCTGCTTTGAATCTAATACAGGCTCCTCCTGTTCTGCGTCTGTCACAGGCTCTCTCTCCTGCTCTTTGTCCACCACTCGAACACAGTCTCCCTCTCCGTAGGTGTTCTCCAACCTACGCTCACGGTCTCTGTACTTCTTGCCTCTGTAACAAATATATGGTCTCTTACCTAGTGTCATAGACCACAGGCTGAGCCAGACTATGCTCTGATACCATTGTAATATCCCGTTTCGAGGATATCTCTAAAACACGGCAAACTCCAACCAGAGATGGACTGGGAGGGCACTTACCGGATATTCCGCCTCTGAAAAGAGGACGAGATCTGGAGGCTACCTGGCCCTTTCCAGACTCTGTCTAAGAGTGAGAGATAAACACACCAAGTGGTATAGAACTAGAATGCTCAAGAATATATAAAAATAACAGTGCAGCAGACATATAATAGCAGAGAAAGAAAATACGGCAACTCATCGAAAACATAGAGAGGAAATGCTAAGCCATTTTATTAATCTGAGAAATTTAATGAAGTACAATAGGTGATCAGAGTGATGGCACCTAATCTTGCTCAAGGCAAGTGAAGAAATACTACTCTCAGAATATACAGGAAATGGCTATACTCTGAACTGCGTTCTAGCTGCTGGAAAACTATCGTGTAGCTGCTACTGCTGGAATGAACTGAAGACTAGGGGCTGATCCCCTTGCCAGAATGAGCTGAAAATCTGCAATCCTCCTCTACTCACCAATCCCGACAAAACCCAGAAACCATATAAAAAATGGCCGACCCCTGAAAACCTCCAGAAAACACCCCCTTGGGGAATTACACTGGCCTCCAAGGCTCTGCGCAGAGGCTAAATGAGAATGACTGAAACACCGCCTCAAACTCCACCAAAATCCTCCCACAGGCAAAGGCTGATCCTCTGCTCAAAATCTCGGCTCAATCTCCTGCAGAAATCTCGATCCGAAGCACCTAAAAAATGGACTGCGTCCTCTCTCCTAGTGACTGCACAGTCTCTATGAAAGCCCAGCTCCGCAACAAACCCAAACAACAAAAACTCTCACAAAATACTGAAGAAATAACCTTGCCCGAGCAGGCACTCGAAGTCCCCCGGGGCTAAGGGCGAGATCTTCGACCGGAGACACTCAATGCACTAAACAATGCTGCAGACAAGGTAAACAGCCAGCGTGCTCAAGAAGACAAAACGTCTAGCTCAATATCATCAACAACAGAATGAATCAAATGAGAAGGCTCCCCCCTCTTTTATAACTTTGGCCTTCCTCCAACCCTAAGGCCATCTCCTCAACGTAGCCTCCATCTCTTGCCATGTGCCCAACCTCTCCTGCGCAGAAGCTTCTAGAGCTAACGTGTGCCTCCTCTCTACGTGGTGCTTGGCCCCCTTGGCTCCCCCTTAAGTCACAACGTTGTGCTACTAGGAGGGTGTTTTATTTCACTTAAGTGAGTTAGACCCTCTCCACTCACTTTTTATTTATTTATAAACTATAGACGACAAAACTAAACAAAATCGAATATTCCAATTAGCTGTCGCTAATTAGGAATATTACACAAGAAGTATGAAATAGGGCAAAATCTCTCTCTTCTCTCTCTTTTGCAACTCACACATGTGGATTGGTTCATCTCTCTATGGTTTGCATTTTTTTGGGCATTTTGTTGTAGGGGGATGGAATTTTCTGGGTAACTGGGCAGTTGCTGCAGGGCCAAATTTTTTGGGACAACTGGTAATTACAGGAGGGCCAAAATTCTGGGTCAAATAGACAAAACAAGTTGCTTGATCAAATTGGGTGGCTTGACTTGGAGGGGAAGTCCAGGTTTGACCATAGGTCTAGGTGTGTCTCTCATTGAACAATAATAATTTCTCTTTTGAAAAGTGTTGTTGGGTTTTAAGTTTTTATTAACTAAGTTCATGGATTACATGCACATATTTATTTGAGGGAGCCTGGTAATTTTTGCTCCAGTGCATGGCACTTAAGCCTGCAAATAAGTTTCCCCAGTAAGTGCTTGTGAGGATCTGTGTGATCCCTCCTCCTTCGATCTGAAGCACAATTGAGAGATCTAAATTGATCTCTCCTTGTCGACTGGCTAGGGTGTGTACTTGCAACATTGAAACCAATCTAGTCGGATCAACTAGGGTGGATCTCGCACCACCGAAACTATCCTCCCTACATGGGTTCACACCCTTACATTCAAGCTCAAAGCTCATAATCAATATCAAAGACAATCACCAATGTATACCCAAAAGTGAGCTCCAATTCTCCTTTCATGACTTTTATCATTAGAATACTATGGGTCATCAAAATACCATGGATCTCCCCTTTTTACCTTTTCTTGCTTAATAATATAAAGTGACTTTATAAAGTTTTATCCTTTAATTAATCAAAAGTCACTTAATAATCACTTTTCAATTTAATTACTCAATATCACCTTAGAGATGACATTAAATAATTAAATTAATTGACATTTGTCTTCTGTTCTCAAAAAGAGACATTACAACTAGGTATCTTTGGTGGGGTAGTGGAAAAAAGTGGAAAAGATTTCATCAAGTCTTGAAATAAGTAGTAGTGTTGTTGTTTGATTTCATAGGAGATGGGGCATTGCAAAAAGTGGTGCTCCTCTGTCTTTGGCTTTTGTAAGTGGCATTACTGGGAAATTAGTACAAAAGATGTGGTGATTCGTCTTAGTCTGGTGCTTGTGGGAGCCCACTCAAAACTAACCAAGGGGACCTAAGGGCATGCATCCATTTTCTTGTGTATGCACATGAGACGATGAGATCATATCTCAACTCCAATGAGTCACGAGGCAATAGAAATCCATCTTTGGCCCAAGATCCTCTGGAGGCACAATCCAAGTGACTTGGAAATACTTTCTATAGATGTTCTCTTTGATTGCCCAATTCAAATCTTGTGTAGATTGTAGGAGCTGACGTGGTGCATTTAGGGTGTACTTGAAAGGGGGTAGATGGTTTGGAGAGATGACCATAGACTGAAGTAATCGAGAGAACTCAAAGAACCAATATTGATGATGCTCAAAGGGGGTTGGTTGAGGCAGTGGGCTTGGACAGGGGGTCAAATTCCTAAAATTTTAGACTTCGTGAAGGAACAAGATTGACTAGAATATAGGCTTGAGGCAAAATGGCTAGGCATTGAACTCTGCCTAAACAAAGGGCCGAGGGATAATTTGCTTGCATTATATGATGAGCATGAAGAATAGGGTCTAGAATCCCTCCATCTTAGCTCAATCACGTGAAATAAGCTTGAACCACAAACCTTAGAGACAATGGGTCCAATGCTTGTGTCCAAGAGGTGCATCTTGTTTGAACTATGATTGAAATGCTTTTGGAAACATTGTCTTTCAAGAAGAGTGAGGTAATTGTATCTTTTGCTGATTCGAGGCTGGAGTGTATCTAGCAAACTGAAATGTGGCCTTATGAACTAAAACCCCAATTATTTGTATGCTGTAGTGATTTCAATCTCTTTCCCTTTGAAGTATACAAGGTAATTAGATAGAGCACCCTTTGACAAATTAAATTAAGGGCAGGCCACCATGAAGTGCCCCATAGATTCCATGACTTGTAAGCTCTTTTACTTGACTATTCTAATGATTTTTTGTATTGGAGGGCAAGGTGACACATTGGATCTTATGCAAGATTGCAGGTGGGTTTCCATTTGGGCTTTAGTCTCCCTATACGGGGTCCTAGCCCTCCAGAGGGCCACATTGGCACTTGTAGGGTGAGCATTGAGAGCCATGGGCCTCCACCATAGCAGAAAGTAGTTCATGGATCCCCAGAACCACTCATTGATTGCTTGTGTTCCACCTTTTGGATGAGAATGATGCACCTAGTTCACCATGCCCAACCGACTCCACACTTCCACCATACACTTGGCAGATGATCTGGGGTCCAGATGAGAGCTTATGTCATCATCCTAGACCTTACAGATGGTTTACATGCGTTTTCGATCCACTTGGAGACCCATGAGGATGTCTTTGTGCCCCTCACACCCACTTGGGGGCACCACAGGGATTTGCTTGGAAAACAAGGGGCCAACCCCTTGTCCACTATGTTTGAGGTCCATTCTCACATAATGGCACACTCTGAACTTCATTAGGCCCCCGCAAAGGCCCAACAACTTACCTCATTGATCATTCTACCCTCTTGAGAGACTTATTATTGTGTTATTGAGCTGTCTTGGTGGGCTTGTCACCGAGGGATATTATTATTTCATATTATTTTATTATTTGGGCTCAATTAGGCCAAATTAGGCAAATCAAACTCATTAGTGATTGTATAAATACAAGTGAGGTGATTAATTTTCATGATCATCACTTGGATTGGGATTTAGTAGCTCTTGAGAATTTTACATTTTCTTTTGGAGGACGAGTTTGGATCAAGGTTACTTGGAAGCGGGAGCGGGAGCGAAGCGCGGAGCGCCATTTTTAAAAGCTTCCGGTCCGGAGCGTTTTCGGGAGCGTTTATATATATATATATATATATATATATATATATATATATATATTTAATATTTTTAATATTTTTTATATTTTGATGCATATATGTCAACAAAAACATGTAGAATGATGAATTAGACATAAAAAACATAAAAACATAGATTGAATCATATAACATCAATCATCTAGAAGTTATAATCTTCATCAACCACGCTCACGAGTTGGAAGCATACAACATATTGACTCTTGAGTCTCGCAAATCATCAATATGAAGGTTTCAAGCTTTCAAAATTCAATATATAACATTTATCATCATTGATATATAACATTTATCATCATTGATTTCAAATTTCAATATCTAACATTTATCATCATTGATTCATTGATTTCAAAATTCAATATACATTTATCATCATTGATATAAAACATTTATCATCATTGATTTCAAATTTCAATATCTAACATTTTTCACCATTGATTGATTGATTTCAAAATTCAATATACATTTATCATCATTGATATATAACATTTATCATCATTGATTCATTGATTTCAAAATTCAATATATAACATTTATCATCGTTGATATTATATAACATTTATCATCATTGATTCATTGATCACCATATAACTTTCATAAAGCATCATATTCATAATTCATAATGACTTGTAAACAGTAAACTTATAAATGCCAACTTCAAAGTTTCACCTTTCAAATTCAAACTTCAAACTTAAATTGTCATTAAATATATGAAATTAGAAAGAGTCAAGTTTCAACTGTTCAACTGTCAACAAGAAAATAGAAAAGACTAGTAAACAAAAAATCTATTTTATCTGGCTGGCCCCTTGCCACGCCCACGAGAAATGTCTAATTTTTGTGAGCCACGAGGAAATGTTGGTCTTCTAGTACTCTCAGGAGTACCACGACCACGACTAGAAGGTGGAGGCTGGATCTGCAAAGGAACAACAGTGTGATATCGAGGAGTGGCACTAGCACTGGCACCCGCACTGCTACCAGTAGATGGTGGGACTGGCCCTGTGTGTGGCGGTGCTGCTGATGCTTCATCATCATCCCTATAAAGTTCTACTTCCAATTCTTCTAGATGTAACGTGCCGTCCTCCAAATTATCATCCTCTAGGTTGTTGTCCCAGACTCTGTATGATTGATCCTCATTTGCCCGATCACAGTAATGGCTCAACAACCTCAAGTTATAATGCACATAAACCAAGCTTTCAGCTCGGTTTTCATTCAGCCTGTTTCTTCTCACATTGTGTATAAAGCTGTAGGTGCTCCAACACTTCTCTGCAGAAGAAGTGTTCACAACCTGTGAGAGAACTTTTTTAGCCAACTTTGGCAAAATTCCCATGCCGCCATATGCTTCCCACCATGTGAGAGCATCAAATCTGTCATTGTCTTCCATTGCATGGAAAGAACCAAAGTTAGCAGTGCAACTGAAGTATTTGCCTAATTCAAGGCGCAATCTAGCACACTCTTCCCTGTCAGGTACCAATTTGTCCAATGCCTTCATGTACCCCTCTTGTACCTCTGGATCTGTGTGAGGTTTCACCCTAACCGCACCTCCAGGTGCAGGTTGGCCCAACCAAGATGGAGAGTAATATTTTGGCGTAAGGATATATGCCAAAGCATGTAGTGGAACATTGAGTTTATTCCACCGTGTACACACACAGTCATGAATCATAGCATACAAGTTGGGATCATTATCCTTAACAATATCTTTTATTTGCCCCAACATGCTATCCATCTGCTCATAAACCTCTCCAATCACTGGTTTATCAGTATCTACAAAGCGAATCATGTTATAAATGGGCTTGGTAAAACTCACAATTTCCCTCATACGTGCCCAAAACAGATGGTCAAGGGCGGTCTCCTCCACATGTTCGAAACCTTGCCTGTCAACTATTGTTGCCGCCCCGTCCTTTAATAGCTGCCAGTGTGGGCTTGATACCATTGCAGCCAATGACTCTCTTACCTTCAAAAGGCGCCTGAAGATGAGGTAATAGCTAGCAAATCTAGTTTTTGCTATTTTCAACAACTCCAATTTGGAGTGAGTACGGAAAAGCCCATGGGTATTGCTATGATTTGTAATAAATTTTATCATTTTTTTACCTCTCTTGTACAAATCACGAAGCCATTTGAATTGAGGTTGTTTGTTTTTGATGATATCATGCATCAAAAGGTTCATTGTGTGAACCAAACACCTAGACCAAAAAATGTTGGGGTATTTATCCTCAATAATTGCTCCTGCTGCCTTACAGATAGCAGCATTATCAGTGATGACCTGTATGACATTGTATGGCCCAGTCTTTTCAATTATATCAAGTAATGGTTCTGCAATGTTAATGCCGGTTTTGAATTTATCTGAATAATCATAAGTTGCCAGGAAGACTGCACCACTAACCGACACAGCCAAAACATTTATCAATGGTTTTCCTTTTACATTGGTCCATCCATCAGAGACAATGGACAACCCATGCTCATTCCACAAACTTGTCATTCTAGCCAAAGAATTGTTTATTTTAGCTCTTTCATGATTAAGACCCACGGTTCTGGCCTTGTCATACCCAGGGCTTTTGTATCCTTTGGGGGCATCATTAATGGCAGAAACCATTTCATGCCAATAAGGTGAGCGAAGAACATTGAATGGCACCCCACATGCATATAGAAACCGGTAAACTTTTGAATCCACATCATTCCTACACCCTTTGTTTAGGAAATCGGATATGGTTCTACGCCTTAATCCAGTGCCACTGCTTCCAAAACCACTGGCATGGGTGGAAGTTGAACTTGTTTGTCCATGATGTGTTGGGCCCGAATCAACGAAACCCCTAGATCTTTTAGATGATCTCTGTAGGGCAACCCCCTCTTCCTTCCTATATATCTCTCTCTGTGGTGCTGGCACAAAAGTACAAACTTTGATTCCAAAATTTTTAGTTCCATCCCTTGGCATTATCCCACAAAGGTGCCTTCTTAGACGGGTGTATGAACCATGGTATTGTTTATTGCAATGGGGGCAAATAAATTTAGTGGTTCCACCACCTTTCCCTCCTTCCATTTTCTGAACATATTTTCACAAAGGAGTTTGGTCTTGTTTAGTTGGGGAATCTATGTTCTCAGGTTCTCCACTCTCCACTTCCTCCTCCTCTTCAGGATTTTATTCAGATCCACCATAACCCTCCTCTTCATCCTCCTCTTCTCTGATTTGCCTCTTTCTTCTAGCACTCTCCAACACCATTATCACAAAGAAAGGAACCAACATGAGGAAAATTCCTAGCCATATAGCCATGTTGGAAACAAGTTTCAAGTTTCTAGCCTGCAAAACAAATGGAAAAATGCCAAATGGGAATAGGAAATGCAACATAGGAAAAAAACAATTCATTTTTAAAGTTTTAAATCCAATAAAATGCAACATTCAAGAAAAATTCAAGTTTTCATTTTTAAACAATTTAACAATCTACAAATTCATCCTAGAAAATACTAAATTGGATTAGAAGGCCTATCTCTTTCTTGCAATTCTCTTGTTGCCTTGCTCCTTACTCTCCTTCAACTCTTTCTCTTGCTCTCCTTCAACTCTTGCTCTCGCTCTCTCAACAGTGAACAAACAATAAAAACTAAAATGAAACTCCCCCCCCCCCCCCCTTTTAAACAATTCGATTTTTCACATAAAAAAATTTCCGCGTGGTGGGAAATGTTTTTTAAAAAAAAATAAAAATAAAAAATAAAAAATTTCGGGGAGCGTTCGGGAGCGAACGCTCCCCTGATTGCTTCCGACGTTTAAAAAACGCTCCCGAAGCGTTTTTTAAACGTCGGAAGCGCTCAGGGAGCGTTCGCTCCCGAGCGCTTCCTGAAACGCTCCCGAAAAGACAGGGAGCGTTTTAACAAGTTCGGAAACACGCTCCCGAAAACGCTCCCCTCAGGAAGCGTTTTCGGGAGCGCTTTTCCGAGCGTTTCCGAAACGCTCCCGCACGGAGCGCGTTTCGGAAACGGGAACGCAGGGGGTTTGAAGCTTCCCCGCAACCTAGGTTTGGATGTTATGGATGAGTTTTGATGTTTGGATCTATTTCTCTTGTCTTGGAGCTTCGTTATTGGCATAATATGATGATTTGATATACTCATTTGTACATGTAAGTAATCTTTTCATGCTTATTCTTGTTATTTACTTTATTACATGAATGTTGCTGGGATTTTCGCTATACAAGTCTCAAATTTATTGCTTTCCTATGCGAAATTGTGGGAATTTTGATCTTTTGTATCGTTGCATCATTGCATGGGCCATGTATGAATCGGTGAATGTTCCTAGAGATTTTTTTGACAAAATACATCTTGATAAGTCATCAATTATTGCATTTCGAAGTATAAAGACCTCAAGTAGCTGCTCTCATGCCTTAATCCCATGTGAAGTTGCTTGAAGACCTCCTTGATTGGGTAAACCTCTTCCAAACCATAAATTCTCCGTGACTCCATCTCTCCCAAAGGATAAGGCACTAGTCCTCCCATAGGTGATCACTTTCAACGAATATTTCTTTCACCTCTCCTCTTTTTAGGCCTAGCCTCCATAGGTCACCTAGGGCATCATTTTTCTCTCATTACAACAATAAAAAAAGTTCGATCTCCTGCCCATAATTGTGTTAGGATTTTCTCTAGAGGCCCTCCAAATTTCAAGAAATTTCGACAGTGGGATCCTGAGATATTGCAAGCCCTAGCTCAAGGATCATTTCTTGCCCTCGGTTTCCCTTGGTTAGTGTCCTCGTTTGGATTATTGCTTTCATTTTTCAAAAGAAAATTTATCCTTTGATCCTCTTCTCTTCCATAATTAGGTCAAGCCCTTCCCCTCCTTAGTCAATCAACTCCACATCCTTGACGTAATTCTGGGTCCACTTGGTCTCGTGTGGTCCTGCAACCTAACAACTCCAATTCCACAAAGATCACATAAAGACCAATCCTCCATAAGGATTTCTAGGCCTAGGAATCATCTTTACAAGATATATTCCCAAACCCTAGCCTTGAGAATCCTCTTAGCCCTTCCTAGAGAGCTTGTCACCTTGCTTCCTGAGAAAGTAAGCCATATAATTGAGTCTCTCTTGTGAATAGGCCTTAGGAATCACACTCCTTATCCTCTTATTGATTTATTCATCTAGTGATTCCCCTTGTACCGGATCTCCTCGCATCGGTGAAAGTTCATAAAAATCCTTAGCCGAGGTGACAGTCGGATATCGCTCCATTGTTGCCCTTGACCTAGTAGTTGTTCTATAGGACCCCCTCCTCAGACCCTTGCTAGTTTGAGTGGTAACATTTTTGGTGCCGTTGCTGAGGACGCGAAACGTGTCTTGTTTCCCTTATGACATCATTCTTGGTGACTCCATTGGAAGAATGAAGCCCTAGTTCTTCATTGAACTTCAAAGTTAATGCTTGTAGGGTGAAGCAAGAGTCTATCAAGGCATTTTTTTTAATTCACCTTGGCGACTCCATTTTGATCCTAATATGAAAAATCATGAAAAATAGATTATTGTCAAAGAGAAATTACCCTTGGCTCTCCATTTGCAAAGGTCATTGATCAAGATCTTCAAGAACTACAAAAGAATGTGGACAAATATGCTGAGTTTTATGAATATTTATTGGAGAACATGGATAAGGAATTCATGCTCTGGTTTCATAGGTCAACACAAAAACAACTCTATATAATAATGTGTGCCTATGAGAAGGATCCTAGTCGTCTCTTTGTGTAAATTTTTGTTGATGTTCTATGCTTGGAGCAACTTTACTTTTCTTACAACAATCACACAAATAGTTAAGTAAAATGCAGATAGAACATATAAGTGGATCTTATAGAAGACAAACCAGAAACATAAAATTTTTGGTGGTGTGTTACGGCGGTCAACAGGGTGCTTCAACCAGCAAAGTCTCCTTGGTCAGCCAACCCAGAATGTGTCACAACAGTCCTCCAATCAGCAAACGAGTCAACCCAAGTCAACTCCAGAAAAGTCAACGCTGTCCAGAAAAGTCAACGCAGGGCAGCAAGCTAAAAGTCAACGCAACAGCAGATTGGTCAACCCTTTGACCTCGATTTCTGTGCCAAACAGTACGGCCTTCCAAAATCGAACTTCTCACCAAATTTCAGCCCAATTGGACCATGCGTTGACCAAAGTCAACGCCGGTCAAACTTTCTGGAAAACCCTAACTGCAGAAATTCGTCCTTCAGCTCAGCCGTACAGATTTGTCCTTCTTCTCCTTCACACGTGTGGGCTGAACTCGTCCTCCAAGGAGCTCGTACTATCTCAGATGAGAGAAGAAGATGTGAGTTGTGTTGTAATGAAATGCTCTCCAACTTTGCCTGTATTTATATCCATCATTGGGGTGTGTGACACATCTGCTGGGGGTGTGAAACCTTAAGGCCGACTTGCACATATAATTTATTATAAATAATAAATTCAAAATAAATGTTCTGCTCATCGGATTAAGATATATTTTATATGGATTTTACACCTCTCCGAAAGAGGAATCCAACAAAAATATTAGCCTCTTAATCCGAGCATCACAACATGGAGTTTGGACCTAGTTGTCCAAATTTAACACTCCCTCTCAACTAGGGTGAACTCCATCCATCAGTGCAATCAAACATCGTGCGTCATCCCGCCGTAACTTGCTTTGCTGGCCTCTTTATTTCAGAACAGAAGTGGGTCAGTCACAAAGACATCATCCCCTGACTGACATAATCAGTCCAGAGGTTCAAAACCTCTATCAAACTCATAAAGAGTATCCAACCAACCCAAAGTTGGTTCATCTGACCCGAAGTCAGGCAGAGGTCCCAGACCTCACTAAACTTGATCCCAGATCAAGTGGTTGGACCGTGCTATCCTAGATAGAGAGTACGGCAATCTCTGATGCGTCCATCAGTCTTTGCTAATAGTCTCTAGCTTTTCCCACCTCATTGGCCAAATGAGAGGTACTTCCCATGAGCCCTGAACTCAATGGGTAGGATGCATACGGGGCACAGATAAATGAGAGGCGAACCGGCTCAATAATCACAAGGGTGGGGCAGAAGCATTATGAGTGCTTATAGCTCCGAGAAGCTATCCCCAAAGCCCCCCAGAGCTCCCAGAGCTCATCGTCCAACAGAACCCACATCATAGGGTCTTTCCACGACACCAAGACTCTCACGGAAGGTTAGGAACTTGACCTTCCCCAGGGGCTTAGTGAGAATATCCGCGACCTGCTCATCAGTTCCTATATGATCGAGCCTTACGGCGCCTCGCTGTACCATATCCCGGATAAAGTGGTACCGATATCAATATGCTTGGATCGGTCATGGTACACAGGATTCTCAGTCATACGAATCCCACTCTGGTTATCACAGAGTATCACAGTGGTATCTAGCACATGTCCAAACAGCTCACTAAAGAGCTTACGCAACCAAACTGCTTCACAACAGGCCATACTTGCAGCAATGTATTCGGCCTCAGCGGTGCTCAAAGCCACCAACTTCTGCTTCCTGCTCATCCATGAGATCGAAGCAGAACCAAGATTGAAGCAGCATCCCGATGTGCTCTTACGATCCACCACACTGCCAGCCCAATCGGCATCAGTATATCCACGGAGTGTCACACTCCCGGCAGTGTATCTCAACCCATGGTTTATCGTGCCCCGAAGATATCTCAAAAGATTCTTGGCACCAACCCAGTGAAAGTGACGAGGCTCAACCATCTGTTGACTCAAAGTGTTCACTGCAAAACATATATCCGGTCGGGTGTTCACTAAGAACATCAAAGCTCCTATGAGTTGACGATACTCAGTAGGATTGGCCAAGATAGGCCCCGCAGCGCTGCCACTCAACTTCTTAAAGTTGAGTTCCATCGGTGTCGACACGGACTTACAGTCCACCATCCCAAATCTTTCCAGAAGCTTCACAATGTATTTTCCTTGAGAAAGGAAAATCTCTCCAGGTCTCTGCCAGACCTCCAGGCCTAGGAAGTAGTGCATCAGTTCTAGGTCCTTCATCTCGAACTCAGCAGCGAGCTCCCTCTTACATTGATGAATGAGAGGGTCAGCACCTGTCAGGAAGAGGTCGTCCACATACATCACTAGAATGAGAGGCTTCCCCTGCACAACCTTGAAGTAAAGGTTCGGATCAGCATTACTTCGAGTGAAGCCCAGCTTCATCAAGTAACTATCCATCCTCTCGTACCAAGCTCTGGGTGCTTGCTTTAACCCATAGAGGGCTTTCTTCAACCTGCAGACATGAGTGTCTCGATCCCGAACTTCAAATCCCAGAGGTTGTTCCACATACACCTCTTCCTTTATTGCACCATGCAGAAAAGCGGTCTTGACATCCATCTGATGAAGACTCCATCCTTGCGTAGCAGCAAGGGCTATGATTGATCTAATGGTGGTATATCGTGCCACAGGTGCAAATATGTCATCATAGTCTATTCCTTCCTTTTGAGAGAAGCCACGGGCAACAAATCTTGCCTTGAACTTTTCAGCACTTCCATCAAATCCATGTTGGATCTTGTAGAGCCATTTCGCGGTGACAACTGATTTGTCCTTCGGTCTTGGAACCACATCCCAGACATCATTCTTCATTATGGACTCATATTCTTCGTGCATAGCATCCTTCCAGACTTGATGCTTTACGGCTTCCTCAAAAGATCCAGTTCGGGGACACAGGCTAACAGTACTATGCGCTAGATACCTGGAGAGCCCAGACGGCTTGCTTTCTAATGTCCTCTTTGGGCAAGATGACCTCAAAGATCTTCGAGGGTGTCCCTGAGCCATGATGGTCTCTTTCCCAGTGAAGGAGATGGATCGATAGGGTCCATTGATCCTTCAATATCAGGCATTGTCTCATCCTGCGGTTCTTCCAGATTTCCAGGCCTTCTTTCATGATTTTCTCCAGATCTTGGAAGATCTACCACTCTCTTCAGGGAAGCATCTTCGTTAAAAGTGACATCATGGCTTATCTCTACTTCCCTTTGACCAGGTACATAGACTCTATAGGCCTTAGAAGTCTCACTGTAGCCCACAAACATTCCTTTCTTCCCAGAAGCATCCAACTTACTTCTCTTTTCTTTCGGCACATGAAAATAGACAAGACATCCAAAAATTCTAAAATGTGAGACATCAGGTTTCTTACCAGAGAAAACCTCTTCGGGAGTTTTGGAGTCCAAAGCGGAATGAGGGCATCGGTTTTGAATGTACACAGCAGTATTTGCAGCTTCTCCCCACAGAAACTTCGGTAGACCCTGGTCACATAGCATGGCACGGGCAGCTTCCACAATGGTCCTATTCTTGCGTTCAGCAACACCATTATGCTTGGGAGTATATGCAGTGGTAGTCTCCCTCTTATTGCCAGCTTCTCTGCAGAAGTCTTTGAACTCATTTGACTCATATTCAGTGCCATTGTCGGTCCTAAAAATCTTGATCTTCTTTCTGGTCATATTTTCCACCAAGGCTTTGAAGGTACGAAACCACATGAAAGCCTCATCCTTCTTCTTCAAGAAGTATATCCAGGTTTTGCGAGAGAAGTCATCAGTAAATGTCATGTAGTAAGAACATCCCCCCAGGGATGTTACAGGCAACATACCAGATAGATCAGAATGGACCAGTTGCAATATATCAGATGTCTTTGTGACACTTGAGGGGAAAGGTCCCCTTGTATGTTTTCCTTCAGCACAACCCTTACATACACCTTCATGATTATTTCCAAAGTCAGGCATCCCTGTCACCACCTTCCTAGCTTCGGGAAGGGCCTTGTAATGAAGGTGTCCAAATCTTCGGTGCCATAGTTCGGTTTGACAGATAGTATTACAAGTCATAGCTCCCAACGGACTCCCTCCAACCTGGTAGAGTGTACCAACTCTAAAACCAATTGAGATAGCTTCCTTGAAGCTCTCCTTCCACATGAGCACCTTTCCATCAGAGAAAGTTACATTGAATCCTTTGTCTTCCATGGCAGATACGGACACAAGGTTCTTCTTCAATTTAGGTACATAGAGTACATCTTGCAAACGTAGGACTTGTCCTTGAGACAAGTGGAGGGTCACAGTCCCTGTCCCTTTCACAGGATAAGTGGTATTATCCCCAAGGATAATTTCTAGATTAGTATCCCTTTCAACCATGTCAGAAAGTGCTTCCTTGAATCCGGTGATGTGTCTTGAGGCACCACTATCGATTAGCCAGACATCCATAGTGTCGGGCGGAGATGCAGCTGAGAGAGCAGATACAAGAATATACTCATTTCTTTTATCAACAACATTAGACTCCTCATACTTGGTATTTCTGGACCTTTTAGAAGGTTGATTGTTTCCACCAAAGTGAGCCTTCCTCTTTCCTTTGGATTTGTCATTTCTTCGATTCCCATTCCTTCGGTTGTTGTTGTTGTCATCACTATCAGGAGAATCCTTCTTGAAGGGGCATTCTCTAGCATAGTGACCAGGCCTATGGCAAGTGAAACACTTGCCCTTCTTTTCTTGAGCCTTCGTTCTTCCTTTGTCCTTAGGACCACCAGAGTTCTTCTTTTGAGAATGAGCACCATAGGCAGCATTTCTGTCATTATCGAATTCCTTCATCCTTGTTTCTTCTTGCATACATCTAGACAGAAGCTCATCAAAGTTAGGAATGGTATTATTGTTGAGAATGGTAGTTGTGAATACTTGCCATTCATATGGAAGTCCTCCAAGTGCTGTGAGAACCATCTCACGATCAGCTATTGTCTCCCCAATAGCTAGCAGATTGTTCCTTGTTTCGGTCAATTTCAGAAAGTAAGTTTGAACAGACTCATCCCGGCCCTTCTTCATATTCTTTAACTTGTTCTTGAGGAATAGCACTTGGTTCACATTGTTTACCTTGAACATAAGGATCAATTTGTCATACATCTCCTTGGATGTGCCTAGTTCAGATATATAGGCAACCAGGCTTTTATGTATGGATTCCCTGATCATCAGCTTTGCTTTGATCTCTCCCTTCTTATACTTGTTTCTAACAGCAGCGGTAGCATTGGATGGAGGTTCTTGAATCTTACCCAGCACATGATCCAAGAGATCATGATCTTCCAATTTGAGATCTAATATCATCTTCCAGGCATGGAAGTCATCCCTTCCAGTCAGCTTGTCATTCTCCTTGAATTCAAGACTAGTGGAACCCATTTCTTCCGGTGGTGATTGCTAAAGATAGAGTTTGTCTTCACCTCAACTTTGATACCATGTAAATTTTAGTAGATGTTCTATGCTTGGAGCAACTTTACTTTTCTCACAGCAATCATACAAATAGTTAAGTAAAATGCAGATAGAACATATAAGTGGATCTTATAGAAGACAAATCAGAAACAGGAAAAATGTGGTGGTGCGTTACGGCGGTCAACAGGATGCTTCAACCAGCAAAGTCTCCTTGGTCAGCCAACTCAGAATGTGTCACAACAGTCCTCCAATCAGCAAACGAGTCAACCCAAGTCAACTCCAAAAAGTCAACGCTGTCTAGAAAAAGTCAACGCAGGGCAGCAAGCTAAAAGTCAACGCAGCAGCAGATTGGTCAACCCTTTGACCTCGATTTCTGTGCCAAACAGTATGGCCTTCCAAAATCGAACTTCTCACCAAATTTCAGCCCATTCGGACCATGTGTTGACCAAAGTCAACGCTGGTCAAACTTCCAGCAAAACCCTAATCGCAGAAATTCGTCCTAATGCTCTCACCAGACAGATGAAACCTCTTCTCTCCTTCACACGTAGGGCTGAACTTCGTCTCCTCCATGAGCCGATTAAATCGATGAGAGAAGAAGATGGAAGAGTTGTTGTGAAATGCTCTCAACTTTAAACTTTACCTCGTATTTATATCGACCATCATTGGGGTAGTGACACATCCGTCGGGGGTGGGGAAACCTATGCCAACTCAGACATATAATTTATTATGAATAATAAATTCAAAAGCTCATCTCATCGGATTAAGACATATTATATATGGATTTTACACCTCTCCGAAAGAGGAATCCAACAAAAATATTAGCCTCTTAATCTGAGCATCATAACATGGAGTTTGGACCTAGTTGTCCAAATTTAACACTTTGTCTTTGCTGGCCTGACCCGTGCTTTTAATATTCCGACTGACCTAATCAATGAAAAATATTATAATCAGTCGCAAAGCCCCACACAATGTAATCAATTGGATGATCAAGGTGACATTAAAGAAAGTTCAAGTGTGAAGGACCATCATGAAAGTGAGGAACATATGGAAGAAGGGGATCCATCTAAAGAGGATCATGATAGCCATAATTCCACGGAGAACCTTCATGATACATACTTAAGGATTGAGAATGTGCATGAAATGAGTGAGAGCCCCATTGAAGATCATAAGGATGAACACAATGAAGTGGGGACTTTCATTCAAGAAAGGGTGCTTGTGGATATGAATATTGTAGCTCCTCGTGAAGATGATATTTCTAATTTCTTATGCATTAATGAGGGAAAATGGGATAGGGGCAGCCATCATTTTCACAGTGACCCTATTTATGATACTGACACGGAAAATGAGGTTGAAATTGAATCTCCCTTTCTCCAAGACATCACTCATAATGATATGAATAGTCACACCATTGAAAAGGGGGGTCATTGTTTTCCCATGCATGAAGAAGTTTTATTAGAAATAATGGGCTCCATTTATGACATCAATGATGACACTAACAAAGGCCCTGCTTTCCCATGCCTTCTCCAGGATCCCAATAACATAGTTCCGTTATCCACGACCCCTCGCCTTGGCCATTCTCACATCATCACAATTATTAATGATCCCTTTTTCTCTCCTAGGTATGATGCCAAGGAAGAACTATCCATTAGATGTATCCATCCTTCCCCTTCATACCCTCAAGATTGTGAACATGATTATCATGAGCAACCTGCTTATTGTGTCTGCCCTTGTCATCGGTCTCCCTTTCCTCCCATTCATGACCCTATGGTGGTAATAAAGCATGATATTAATGGTGGGGACCATAATGGGGATGATATGCCCGAGGTTGCTATCCATCAGAGGTTTATGAGCTTAATTTTTGGTATCTCTATCTTTTGGTTGGAAGAAAGGATCCTGTGGAATATATTGCATCCCATGACTCCCTCTTCCCCCATCGTACTCCATGCGTGGTCATTTCATTTTCCCGCCTCCCACACTTGTGACCTTTCATGTTGTCATTCCTACCCCTGCCTTTGGATTTGTTGCATGAGTAAGCAGAAGGACAATTGTTTTCATATTGATTGGATGATATGTTGGTTGCATTGGGTCTATGACTACACTTAGTGTTTGGGTGCTGTAACATGCATGTTAGGGTAATATGCATTGCATGTTGATTTTCTCATTACAACTATCATCATATGATATTTTCATGATAGGTTGGTTGCATTTAGATTAAATTTGCATTTTACTTTCTTATTTATCTTATGGCCTAATACTAAGCATGGGTGATCATAAGACACCACAAAAACATGCCGCCCCTTGTGCTTGGTCTTTGATATGTGCAGGTAACAGGTTTGCGGTATCAAGAGATTGTTGGTGTTCTCATGACCTCCCGTTCGAGTAGCTTGGTGCACCTCTCCGAGAGATCATGTCCCAATTGGAGCCAAATGTTACTCACCACCTATGGGTAGTGTATAGGAGATTTTTTTTCTCTCCTAGATGGTCCTCAGTTGACAACCAACAACCCCTTGCAGTGATTAGATAGCTCGATGTGCCATTATCTCCGCCACCTGAGCCAACCATGTCGTCCCTCATCCATTTGTTATGATTGTATGTTTGAAGGTGGGCCTTACAACCCCGAAGGTATGACATTCATTGGTATAGTTGAGTAATATTCCTTACTTGCCATGGGCACTTTTGGGCATGGATTGGTGGGGGGAATTCAATGGAAAGAGTGGGTTAGGTATGTACTCTTCTCTCCACTGCTCGATTTTGTGGTTACCCTTGTATCCTAGTCCTATGGGATCTCCTTATTGGCCATTAGCTTTAGGGTTGACACTACATGGGAAATCTTGATTTTGGTTGCAGAGTCCTGCTTCCCGACACCATATACATCACTTCCTTCCACTCATTTTACCCCCATTCATATCTTTTCCCATCTGGGTTCACATGTGTCCACTAGGTCCACATAGGGTTAGCCTCCCCCTCCCCTTGTCCACACCTTGGGTAGGGCTTGGAACGATGCCCGAAATTTGATGTAGCTAAAAAGAAAAGAAAAAGCATAATTTGGCCACTCTCAACAGGAAATGTACCACAAAATGCAAAAGATGGTCGACACATACAAATTTAGCACGTGGGAAAAAGCCAAACATGAGCTCTACCCTTTATCCATGGCATTCACCCTCGTTCCTATGGGCCCTGTTACCCACCACTTTGTGGGTGATATCCTTAGGAGAATTTTTTTCTCCAAGATGGTCCCCAGCTGGCAGCCAGCAACCCCTTGCAACCACCAACTAGCTCGTGCCATTTCTCTGCCACCTGAGCTGGCCACGTGGTTCGTCACCCATCTGTCATGATCGTATGTTTGAAGGTGGACCTCTCGAACCTAAAGGTATGTCTTGTCATTTTGTAATTGAGTATTGAGTTTACTTCTTATGGACACCTCTGGGCTAGGTCTGTGCTTCTGTCCCTTAGATCTATTTTGGACGTTACCCTTAGATCTTAGTCCTGTGAGATCTCCTTTACTGACCATTTGGTTTTACGGTGTTACTACACGGGAAACCTTGATTTTGGTTGTGTGGTCCCGCTCCCTCATCCACATATATCACTCCCCTTCCACTATTATTACACCATTCATCATCTTTCACCTAGGTCCACATTTCTTCACCGCGTCCACATAGGGTTAGCGTCCCCTTCCCCTTGCCCCACCTTGGGTCAAGCTTGGAACGATGCCCCAGAGGTTGAAGCCGCTGAAAAGAAAAAGTAAGAGCATAAATGGCCACATTCAACAGGAAAACCTAACGCAAGATGCAAAAGATGGCCCATACCCATAGCCATCACCCTGGTTCCATAAGCCCTAGATGAGCCTCCTTTATCATTCTGGAACCCATGATTGTCCCAACCCTTGGTGGGCAATGAACTGCCCCATCTTAAAGGGTATCCACTGCTATATCTTACACATCATGTGCTTATCCTTTGAGCCCCGAGCAGTTAATTAAAGAAAAATCATAAAAGGCAAAAGACATATAAAGAAGGGTGGAAAAATCAAGGTCGGGGCACCTCATGTACCACGATTGCTCCCTCGTATACATTATATACCTAGGTGTGGGCTTCCTTTCTTCTAGCCACCCTTGTACCCCGATATGTGGCTTAGGGTTTTCCCTTTCATTCCCTATTCCATCTACCTCTTTATCACATGCCACCACCATTTGAGGGATGTACCTTGGACATACTATCCCCTCTAAAGGTAGAAACCACCAAATAAGGTACTTGGTTAACCCCCTTTGGAGCTTGGAGACATTAGCACATGTCAAAGCCCATTTTGGAAGGGCATGCCATTGTGAAGTGTCCACTTGTTATCCATGGATTGTAAGCTCTTTTTACCTGATTACTTTAATGACTTGTTGTGCTGGAAGGCTAGGGGATGCATTGGATCTTATGCAAGCTTACAGATGGTGTCCATTATGAGTTTGATCTCCCTATACGGGGTCCTAACTCTCCAGAGGGTTACATTGGCACATGTAGGGTGTGTGTAGAGAGCCATGGGCCTCCACAACAACAGACAACAATCCATGGATCCCCAGAGATGTTCATAGATTGCTAGAGATCCACCTATTGGACGAGGAAGATGCACTTGGTACACCATGCCCAACCAACCCCACAACTGCACTATACACTTGGCAGGTGACCCAGGACTTGTACACTGATGTCACATCCTTTATTCCATCATCTGAGCTCTACCCTTTATCCATGGCCATCACCCTCGTTCCTTTGGGCCCTGTTACCCACCACTTTGTGGGTGATATCCCTAGGAGATTTATTTTTCTCCAAGAAGGTCCTCAACGAGCAGCCCCTTGCAGTGACCAACTAGCTCGTTGTACCATTTCTCTGCCCCCTGAGCCAACCATGTGATCCCTCACCCATTTGTCATGATCGTATTTTTGAAGGTGGACCTCTCGAACCTAAAGGTATGTCTTGTCATTTGGTAGTTGAGTATTGAGTTTGCTTATCATGGACACCTATGGGCATGGATTAATGGGGGGATTTGGCGAAAAGAGTGGGTTAGGTCTATGCTTTTGTCCGCTAGACTTCTTTTGAACATTACCCTTGAATCTTAGTCATGTGGGATTTCCATTACTGACCATTTGGTTTTAGGGTGGTACTACATAGGACACCCTAATTTTGGTTGCGTGGTCCTACTCCCTCGTCCACATATATCACTCCCCTTCCACTTATTATAACCCCATTCATCATCTTTCCCACCTGGGTCCACATTTATTCGCCGAGTCCAAATAGGGTTAGCCTCCCCTTCCCCTTGCCCCACCTTAGGTTAGGGTTGGAACGATGCCCCAAAGGTTGAAGCAACTGAAAAGAAAAAGTAAAAGCATAAATGGCCACATTCAACAGGAAAATCTACCAAAAGATGCAAAAGATGGCTGGGACAAACATATTTAGCACGTGGGCAAAAGCCAATGCATCAGCTCTGCCCCATACCCATGGCCATCACCCTGGTTCCATATGCCATAGATGAGCCTCCTTTATCTTTGTGGAACCCATGATTGTCCCAACCCCTAGTGGGTAATGAATCGCCCCACCTTAAAGGCGGTATTCAGTATCCACTGCTATATCTTACACATCATGCTCTTGTACTTTCAGCCTCGGGCAGTTAATCAAAGAAAAATCATAGAAGGCAAAAGGGATATAAAGAAGGGTGGAAACATCAAGGCCGAGGCACGTCATGTATCACGATTGCTCCCTCCAATACATTATATACCTAGGTGTGGGATTTCTTTCTTCTAGCTACCCTTCTACCCCGATATGTAGCCAGGGTTGCCCCTTTCATTCCCTATTCCATTCACCTCTTTATCACATGGCACCACCATTTGAGGGATGTACCTTGGACATATTATCCCCTCTAAAAGTAGAAACTTTCTAATAAGGTACTTGGTTTACCCCCTTTGGAGCTTGGAGACATTAGCACATGCCAAAGCCAACTATGGAAGGGCATGCCATTATGAAGTGTCCACTTGTTGTCCATGGTTTGTAAGCTCTTTTTACTAGATTACTTTAATGACTTGTTGTGCTGGAAGGCTAGGGGATGCATTGAATCTTATGCAGGATTGCAGATGGTGTCTATTATGAGTTTGGTCTCCCTATACGGGGTCCTAACTCTCCAGAGGGCTACATTGGCACATTTAGGGTGTGTGTAGAGAGCAATGGGCCTCCACAACAACAGACAACACTCCATGGATCCCCAGAGATGTTCAGAGATTGCTCGAGATCCACCTATTGGACGAGGAAGATGCACCTGATGCATCATGCCCTGCTGGCCCTGTAGTTGCACTATGCACTTGACAGGTGACCCAAGACTTGTACAGTGATGTGGCATCATTTATTCCATTTTCTGAGCCCTTACAAATGGTCTACAAGCATCTTCGACTGATTTGGAGATCCATGAGGTTATTAGTGTGCCCCCACACCCACTGGGAGCACCACAGGTTTATTGTTTGGAGGACAAGGGGCCACCCCCTTGTCCATCACTTTTGAGGGTCTTGCTCATCATTATGGCACTTATGGACCTCATCAGTTCTCTTGGAGGGCCCAACGACATGCATGGTTTATCATTTGACCTCTTGAGAGGCTTATTATTTCATTTTTGAGCTAGTTTGATGGGCTTGTCACCAAAAGTTAGTTACTTTGCACATTTTTTTTATTTTAGGGGCTAATGTAGGCGCAATTAGGTAATTTAAACTCCTAAGAAGTGTATAAATAGGAGTGACATGAATTCATTTTGTATCATCGCTTGATTTGGATCATTCTTTCTCTTGAGAACTTCGAATTTCCTTCTTGGAGGACGAATTGGAGCATGGATGAATTCTGATGTTTGGATTGGATTTTCTTATCTCGGAGTTCCTTTATTGGCAAATGTATTGATGGTTGGATATATTCTCTTACATGTAACTACGATATTAATGCTATTTTCTTTTACTTTGCTGCATACATTGATCATGGGATTTTCGTTGTTTTAGGGCTAATTGCTGCATGCATTTACTACTTCATTGTGGAATTATGTTTCTGTATAGCATATCTTTATGTATGGGCCATGTTTGTTGAACGAATTGTCCTAGAGATCAAAGTTATCTCGACTAGCCATCTTCATTTGCAAAAGTATAAACGCTTTAAGGTCACTTTCGTTTTTGCCCCAACGTTGGACGAAGTTGCCCTTAGAGCTTCCTTGAGCTAGGAACGAGATCCTTCTTCATAATTCTTCTTGACTCGATATCCCCAAAAGGAATTAGGCACTGATCCATCATAAGGTGATCACCTTAAAACCTTTTTCTTCACCCTTTTCCCCTCTTTTCTAGTTCTAACCACACTGGGCCACCTAGGGCATCATTTTGCCGACAAAGTAGCCATAGAAAAAGTTCGATCTCGTATCCCCTGCTGCGCTGGTGTGTCCTCAAGGTCTCCAAATTTGAAGAAATTTAGACAGTCGGATTGCGAGATATCCCAAGACCTAGCTCTGAGATCAAACTTTGCTCTGGTGTTGTAATATCCCAAAAGGGAAATAGACAGCAATACAAGCATACGATAATATAGAAAATGCCAGAAATAGAACATAAAGCAAATACTCATAAAAATGCCGGGAATGCTAAGCCATTTTATTAATCTGAGAATATAAAGAAATAAAATAGATGATCGGAATGATAGCACCTATTCTTGCTCAAGGCAAGTGGAGAACTCTCTCAGAAAGATAGAAAATGGCTGCTCTAAGAAACTGCGTCCCAGCTGCTGGAAATCTGCCGCAAAACTGCTGCTGCTGGAATAGACTGAAAACTAGGGGCTGATCCCCTTGTCGGAATGAGCTGAAAATCTGCAGACCACCTGTACTCACCAACCCGGACAAAACCCAGAAACCATATCACAAATGGCCAGCGTCCGAAAATCACCAGAAAGTCCCTCCTCAAGGAATTACGCTGCCCTCCAAGGCTCAGCGTAGATGCCAAATGATAATAGCTGAAACAGTGCCACAAACTCCTCGGGAAACCTCCTACTGGCAAAGACTGATCCTCCACTCCGGATATCAACTGAAACTCTTGCAGAAACCCCGCAACGGAACACCTCCAAGTAGAACTGCGTCCTCTCTCCCAGGGACTGCGCAGTCACCAGAGAAGCCCAGCTCCTTAGCAAAACAACCAACCAAACCTCCCGCTAAAGACTGAAGAAATGACCTTACCCGAGTAGGCACTCGAAGTCCCTCGGGGCTAAGGGTGAGATCTCTGACCGGCGACACTCAACGCACTAAACAGTGCTGCAGACAGGCTAAACAACCAGAGTGCTCAAGAAGACAAAAGTCTAGCTCAAATATCATCAACAACAAGAATGCCAAATGAGAAGGCTCTCCCACCTTTTATAACGCTGGCCCCTTTCCAAAACCCTAACGTGGTCTCCCTCTCCTCCACGTGCTCCTCCATCTGCGCAGAAGCTCCTAGAGGCTACGTGGGCCCCCTCCTCTGCGTGGTGTTGGACCCCCATGGCTCCCCATAAGTTATAACGTTGTGCTACTAGGGAAACACTTTATTTTATTTAAGTGAGTTAGACCCCTCCTCTCACTTTTTATTTATTAATAAACTATAGTCGGCAAAACTATACAAAAATCGAATATTCCAATTAGTTGTTGCTAATTAGGAATATTACAGTCTCCCCCGGCAAAATGTTGCTTGTCCTCAAGCAACTGAAGTGATGGATGCTGCAGAATCTTCTCATTCTCCCAAGTGGCATCCTCATCCGGCAAATTCTTCCACCTCACCAAGAATTCCCGGACCGTCTTGCTTCGTAGCTGCCTCTCCCTGGTATCAATAATAGCCTCTGGCTGCAACACCAAATGCCCTTCATCATCCATGGGTGGTAGCTCATCCGTGACTGTCACCTGTTGTCCCAACGCCTTCTTCAGGCATGATACGTGAAAAATATTATGAATCTTGTTGCCTGGGGGCAGCTCTAGCTCATATGCAACCTGTCCAATCCTGCGTATCACCCTGTACGGCTCATAAAAGCGGGGCTTGAGCTTCTCAGCCCCCTTCTGCTTAAGTGACGACTGTCGGTATGGTTGTAATCGTAGGTAGACCAAGTCTCCTACCTCAAACTATCTCTCTATCCGACGTCTATCAGCATACAGCTTCTGTTGGTTCTGCGTTGTGGCCATGTTATCCTTGAGAGCTCGGAGGATGTCCTGACTCTCTTGGATCCAAATCTTGGCTCTCGGAGCCCTGCTAACACCAAACATCACGTCCGCAAAAGATAAAGGATGATACCCATACAAAGCATAGAACGGTGACATACCAATGGACATGTGATGCGTTGTGTTGTAGCAATACTCTCCCAAATGCAGCCACTTCAGCCATGCTTGCTGCTGCCCACTAACAGAGTTACGCAAGTAGCCCTCCAGCCACTTGTTAACTATCTCCGTCTGTCCATCCGTCTGTGGGTGGTAACTAGTGCTCGATGTCAACTCTGTCCCCACTAGCCGGAAAAGCTCCTGCCAGAATCCGCCCATGAAGCGGCTGTCCCTGTCACTGATAATGGTCTTAGGAAGACCATGTAGCCTGAAAATCTCCTTGAAGAACAGCTCGGCCACCTGTGCTGCTGTGTAGTGCGCGGATATGGCGAAAAAATGCGCATACTTCGTCAGTCGATCAACGACGACAAAGATACAATCCTTGCCCTGCACCATGGGCAACCCTGTGATGAAGTCCATCGATATGCTCTCCCATTTCCCCTCTGGAATGGGAAGAGGCTGCAACAACCCTGCGGGATGGCTCATCTCTCCCTTGTTCCTCTGACAAACATCGCACTCCCTGACATGTTGGAGTACGTCCTCCTTGAGGCCCTTCCATGAGAACCTCTCTCTAATGGCCCTGTAGGTTTTGGTAAACCCCTGATGGCCAGTCAATAGAGAGTCATGTGACGCATGGAGTATCTTCTTCTTAAGCTGAGATCCCTCAGTCAAGAAGATCCTGTCCCTGTAATAGATGATCTCATCAACCACCCTGTACCTGTCATCTGCTACTTGTCCATCCAGCACCTCGCATGCAAACCTGTCCTTAGAGTACTCCACTAACAGTCGAGCCCTCCAATCTGTATCCAAGCTCATAAGAGATAACGTGGCCGGTCTACGTGAAAGGGCATCTGCTACCACGTTATTCTTGCCTTTGACGTACTCAATGTCAAAGTCATAGGCTTGGATCTTACTGATCCACTTCTGCTGCCTCTCCTGCAACTGCTTTTGCTCCAGAAAGAACCTAAGGCTGTTGTGATCGGACTTCACCCTGAATCTACTGCCCACCAAATACTGCCGGTACTTGGCCAATGCATGCATGATGGCCAACATCTCCTTGTCGTATATAGAATACAACCTCTCATGCGGAAGGAGCTTCCGGCTTTCAAAGCCTATAGGGTGACCACCCTGCATCAATACTGCGCCGATCCCCTCTCCCGATGCATCGCACTCCAAGACAAATCGCTGCGTGAAATCCGGCAATGCAAGCACGGGGCAACTACTCATCACCTCCTTGAGCCTATCGAAGGCTCGCTGTGCTGTGTCTGACCAACTGAATGCCCCCTTCTTTGTCAAATCTGTGAGGGGTGCAGCGAGCTGTGAGAAACTCTTGACGAACTTCCTGTAATATGTGCAAATGCCAATGAATCCCTGAAGCTTGGTCACGTTCCTCGGCTCTGGCCAATCTCTGATGGCTCGGATCTTCTCCTCATGGACTCTCACTCCGTCCACTCCTATGATATGTCCCAAGTACAACATCTCTGTCAACCCAAACTCACATTTGGAGAGCTTGGCATAGAACTGCTGCTCCTCCAAGATGCGTAATACTGTCTCAATATGTTGGAGATGCTCCTCCCAAGTCCTGCTATATATGAGTATGTCATTGAAGAAGACCAATACAAACTTCCTCAGATCACTGCGGAAGATATGGTTCATGCATGACTGAAAGATTGCAGGTGCATTAGTCAGCCCAAAAGGCATAACTAGAAACTCGAAGTGCCCATAATGACATCTGAAAGCGGTCTTGGGAATGTCCTGTTCCCTCACGCGAATCTGATGGTACCCGGATCTCAAATCGATCTTTGAGAAGAACTGTGCTCCTCTCAACTCGTCCATCAACTCATCGATCCTGGGAATGGGATACCTGTTCTTCAGGGTCTTCTTGTTCAGAGCCCTGTAGTCAATGCACATCCGCAACGTGCCGTCCTTTTTCTTCACCAACACCATGGAAGAAGCAAAAGGACTCGTGCTCGGCCGAATGTGCCCAAGGGCTAGCAACTCCTGAATAGCTCGCTCAATCTCATCCCGATAGGCCTTGGGATGCCTATAGGGTGTGGTGATCACTGCCTGTATACCCTGCTCAAGCTCAATGGTATGCTCAAACCCCCGATTCGGTGGCTACCTTGGCGGAATATCCCCGAATACTGTGGCGTACCTGTCAAGGATGGTCTGTACCTCTGGGTGCACTGCCTGTCCCGTAGTCGCTGCCTCTGATGCCCGCAGCTCTACTGCCCACTCTATGTCTCCCTTACGGAAGGTTGCCTCCATCCGATGAGCCGAAACAGTCTGAGGCGGATATGTGTGCTGTCCCCGTATCTTCTCATGCCTCTCTGTCTTGGCATCATCCCACTCCATCTCTAGGGCCTTCCAATCCGTCGTGACCTTCCCTAGAGTGATAAGCCATTGAACACTCAGTATCATGTTGGTGTCCGGAATATCGACCACAAAAAAATGATCTGTCAATGTATAGGTGCCCATCGTCACTGATAACTCGGGAACATATCGAGCACACACCATGGTCTGATCTCCTGGGACCAAAACTGAAAATCCATCGAAGCTCTCAGTCTGTATACCTCTCCGCTCAACCATCTGCGCATTGATGAAGTTGTGGGTTGCCCCACTATCGACCAAGACTAATACTCGCTGGCCACGCACTATCCCCCGTACGCGCACCGTCAAATACTTGGGAACTCCCCGCAATGCTGCAAGGGCTCCTCCAGTAGGTGCAAACGACGTACCACCTGCTGGTGGTGGTGGAGGTGGCAAAGTATCCTGCACTGCATGACAATCTCCTGCCTCCACATCATCCTCCTCATCCTCTTCCCCACTGCTCTCGGAGAAGACCTCAATGAAATGTGCTTTCCCAACAGCACATCTATGTCTTGGTGCCCATGGCTCCTGGAAGGTGAAGCACAACCGCTTCTTCTTCAGCTCCCTCCTGGCATCATCATCAATCTGCACTCGTCCAGGATTTCCCTTGGGAGGCGGAATCCTCACGTCCTTCGCCTTAGGCTGGAAAGCCTGTCTCTGGGGATAAGGTGTCCGAGTCCTGGGTAAGACATCCTGTAAATCTCGGGTCCTGTTGATAGCATCTTGAAGTGTAGCGGGTCTAGTTGACCTGACTAGGCCACGAAGTGGCTCTGCTAATCCCTCCACAAACATGTAGATCATTCGAGCTACGGATAGATCTGGCACCATCACTGAAACCCTCAAGAAATCCGCAATGTAAGTCTCTAGGCTCCCAGTCTGTTTGAGCCTCGTCAGCTCAACAAAGTGCTGTTTCGGATCCCTCCGGTCAAAACGCTTTATCACCCTCCTGGTAAACTCGGCATATGTCGTCACTGTAGAATGCCCGAGTGTCGTCATCCCATGAAACCACCAGTCTTGGGCCTCACCATCCAAATGTAATGTTGCCACCTTAATGGCCTTTGTCTCCGACATCTGATTAAGCTGGAAATAGATGTCCAACTTTTCCACCCAAGACTTTGCCGAACTGTTTGATGAACCATCAAACGTGGGCAAATGAAATCTGCTAGCTGTGCAGTGGTTGTCTCCATCATGCTGATGCCGGTGCCCTCTGTGATGATCGCGGGGTCTACTGTCCCGCTGGAGCTGAACAAAGTCTCTGAACGAGATAGCATCTCTGAACTCCTGCCCGTATGCCTGGTACTCTGCAAAATAGTCACCCATGTGGCCAGGGTCTGGCTCCTGTTGTGCTCCTGCCCCTGTGTCCGCTCCTAGGAAGGTGGGCATAGTGGATCGCGTGGGTTCATGTGATGCCATAAGGGGGGTAGTCTCGCGCTCCGGCATATGGTGGGATGTGCCCGATCCCTCACCAGTCTGAAAACCCCTTGGGGTTTCACGCTGTCTAGCCTCCACGGCAGCGAATCTCTGCCCCATCGTCTCCATCTGTCTCGACAGATCCTATACTGATTTGAGGAGCATTTCCCTATATCTCCTCGCATCATCATCGTCCCCTGCCATAGGACCCTGCTGCTCTGCATCCACCACAGGCTGCTCCTGCTCTGTATCTGTCACAGGCTGCTCCTGTTCCGTGTCCACCACTCGAACACAGTCTCCCTCTCCGTAGGTGTTCTCCAACCTACGCTCAATGTCTCTGTATTTCCTACCTCTGTAACAGATGTAGGGTTTATCCCTCGGTGTCATAGACTGCTAGCTCCACAGGCTGAGCCAGATCTATGCTCTAATACCACTGTAATATCCCAAAAGGGAAATAGACAACAATACAAGCATACAACAATATAGAAAATGCCAGAAATAGAACATAAAGCAAATACTCATAAAAATGCCGGGAATGCTAAGCCATTTTATTAATCTGAGAATATAAAGAAATACAATAGATGATCGGAATGATAGCACCTATTCTTGCTCAAGGCAAGTGGAGAACTCTCTCAGAAAGACAGAAAATGGCTGCTCTAAGAAACTGCGTCCCAGCTGTTGGAAATTTGCCGTAAAACTGCTGTTGCTGGAATAGATTGAAAACTAGGGGCTGACCCCCTTGCCAGAATGAGCTGAAAATCTGCGGACCACCTGTACTCACCAACCCGGACAAAACCCATAAACCATATCACAAATGGCCAGCCTTCGAAAATCACCAGAAAGTCCCTCCTCAAGGAATTACGCTGCCCTCCAAGGCTCAGCGCAGATGCCAAATGATAATAGCTGAAACAGTGCCACAAACTCCTCGGGAAACCTCCTACTGGCAAAGACTGATCCTCCACTTCGGATATCAACCGAAACTCCTGCAGAAACCCCGCAATGGAACACCTCCAAGTAGAACTGCGTCCTCTCTCCCAGGGACTGCGCAGTCACTAGAGAAGCCCAGCTCCTCAGCAAAACAACCAACCAAACCTCCCACTAAAGACTGAAGAAATGACCTTACCCGAGCAGGCACTCGAAATCCCCCGGGGCTAAGGGTGAGATGTCCGACCGGAGACACTCAATGTACTAAACAGTGCTGCAGACAAGCTAAACAACCAGCGTGCTCAAGAAGACAAAAGTCTAGCTCAAATATCATCAACAACAAGAATGCCAAATGAGAAGGCTCTCCCACCTTTTATAACGCTGGCCCCTCTCCAAAACCCTAACGTGGTCTCCCTCTCCTCCACGTGCTCCTCCTCCATCTGCGCAGAAGCTCCTAGAGGCTACGTGGGCCCCCTCCTCTGCGTGGTGTTGGACCCCCATGGCTCCCCATAAGTTATAGCGTTGTGCTACTAGGGAAACACTTTATTTTATTTAAGTGAGTTAGACCCCTCCTCTCACTTTTTATTTATTAATAAACTATAGTCGGCAAACACTATACAAAAATCGAATATTCCAATTAGCTGTTGCTAATTAGGAATATTACAGGTGTTCCCTTGGCTAACACCTCATAGGATCATTTTGACCCCTTTGAGTGAAAATTCTTGTTTTGATCTTTTCCCCTTCCTTGTTTAGGTTAAGATCACCATCGGTTGCTAAACTCCCTCCCCTTAACCTAGGTTAGGTCCACTTGGCCCTGTGTGGTCCCATTTCTTATCAAAGACAATTCATCAAGGACAACTCGGTAATCCATGTTTTATAAGGATTTTAGGGATTGAGAAACTCCTTTACAAGTCACATTCCCTTAACCTAGCCACCTCCTTCCCCTAGAAAGCCTTGTACCTTGCTTAAAGAGCAAGCAAGCTCCATTCATAATCTTCTTCTAAGGAAAGGATCATTGAGGTCACTTCACATCCATTTGTTGATCCATCCTTCATAAGTGACTTCCTATATGCCGAGTCTACTCCCATCGGTGAAAGTTTGTAAAGAGTAGGGAGTCATAACTGAGGTGACAGTGGGCTAAGTCTCCATCATTGCCCTTGACCTAGCAATTGTCCCTTTAGGTCCCCGCTAGTTTGAGTGGTAAAATTTCTGGCACCGTTGCTGGGGACACGAGACGTGTGTTTTGTTCCCCATACTACATATTGACAGAACATTATTGGTAACTCCATTGGAAGAACGAACCCCTAGTTCTTCATTGAACTTTAAGGTCGATGCTTGTAGGGTGAAGCAAGAATTTTTCTAGGCATCTTTAAATTCACCCTGGTGACTCCATATTTTTCATGTATATCTCCAATAGGTTGTCTTTATTTGATAAGTTCCTCACTTTGGACATTGCTTGCATCCTTGGGCACACTAATCATGTCATGGGAATGATGGTATGTGGGGTGCCTGTGTTTGATGGTGATCCACTCTCTGCAATTGATCACGTAGAAAGATTTAATTCACATGCTTCAAAGGAGAAAGAGGTCCACCAAGATGTCCTTATGTTGTTATTCTTTAGTACTATTTATGGTCATAACTCATGGTTGCAAAATCACAAACCTAGGAGCATCTCATTTATTGAGGAGCTTGTTGATGGATTTTGTAGACATTTTCAAGTATGCCCTGCATTAAGCATTCAATTGGAAGCCTTCATCGAGCATCATCAAGATTCAAGACCTTGAGAATCTAAGTGATGAATATGAAGACGAGTCCTCCTTGGGTCCACATGATGAAAAGGGTGATTTTGAGAAAACTTGTTGGGGAGGATGAATCTATGAAAAGTGAAGTTGAGGCTAACCTTACCTTGCTCAGGGATATTAGTCCTGATGACTCTCCTTTTGAGAACCTTGGGGAAGGTAATCCCATTAGCCCTGTGGAAGTTGATATTGGAGAATACTTTCATATTGAAAAAGAAAAGTGGGAAATTGTTGGTCCTCAATTTAATTGTGCTCCCATTTATGATACTGACAAGGAGGATGAGGTTGATATTGGCCTTCCCTTTCTCTCGGGCATGATTTATGATGACATATCCATTGATACCCTTGGGAAGGAGAATTATTATTTTCCCTTGCATGAAGTGGGGAATTTGGAAGGAATTGATTCTTCTTTTAGGGGAGACCCAATCTTTGATACTAATAATGAGGAAATCGATAGGGCTCCTACCTATCCTCCTTATGACTCCATATTCAAAACTATCGAGCCTTTAGATTATGATTTTGGAGAAAAAGAACCCGTTGAATATAATTCTTTGCCCTCCCATTTGCCGCCTTCTCTTATTCATCATTTTGAGAGTGATACTCGTGCTTTTTCTCATATGATCTCAAGTGACCTCGATCCCTCTCCCCTTTCTTAGTATAGGGTCAAGAAAGAACCCCTCACTGAATATTCTTTGTCTCCTTAGGCACCCCCTCCAGACCATGATCAATCTATAATCTCCCTTTTCCATTGTGATCAACATGGGCAACCTACTTGTGTTTCTCCATCTCATTAATCTTCCTTTCCTACTAATCATAACCTTGTAGAGGCCATAAAATATGACATAAATGATAAGAACCATAATGGAAATAATATGCCTGAGATTGCCATCTATTAAAAGTTTATTAGCCTAATCATTGACATCTCTATATTTTGGTTAGAAGAGAGGGTCTCATGGACTAGATTACATCCTTTCCTTACCTCTTCTCACGTGATCATCCATGTGTGGGCATCATATTTTCCCACCTCCCACCCACTTCATCCTCCATATAATTGTATCCGCATTCGCTTTGGGAT
The DNA here is from genome assembly GCA_034641835.2 of Pinus albicaulis. Taxonomy (NCBI): domain Eukaryota; kingdom Viridiplantae; phylum Streptophyta; class Pinopsida; order Pinales; family Pinaceae; genus Pinus; species Pinus albicaulis. The sequence continues at coordinate 669,812,733 of CM076582.1, read as the reverse complement.
TTTCTACATGAGTAATCATATTGGTAGACAGATTTATATTGATATGACGATATGTTGGTTGCACTAGATTTATGATTACACTTAGTATTAGTTTCACACCATATGCATGTTAGAGAAGGATGCATTGCATGTTGATTTTCACATTAGAATTAATGTCATATGATAGTTCCCCTGATAGACTAGACGCATCTAGATAAAATTTTGCCTATTTTATTTTTTGTTGATTTTACGGCCTAATATTAAGCATGGGTGATTATAAGACATCGTGAAAAACATGCTGCCTTGTGGGTTTAGTCTTTTATATGTGTAGGTAACAGGTCTACAGTGACCAAGAGATTGCTGGAGTTCTCGTGACCTCCCATTCGAGTAGCTTCGCCCACTTATTCGAGAGATCATGTCCCAGTTGGAGACAGATGTTACCCACCACTTTGTGGGTGATATCCCTAGGAGAATTTTTTTTCTCCAAGATGGTCCTCAGCCTGTAGGCAGCAGGCCGTTTTAGCCACCAACTAGCTTGTTGTGCCATTTCTCTGCCACCTGAGTTAGCCATGTGGTCCCTCACCCATCTGTCATGATCGTATGTTTGAAGGTGGTGTTGAAGATTGTAACTAGGTTTGGTCTTCATAAATTATATTTGAGTCAATATTTAATGTACTTGTCAAAAGTATAAAGAAAAGAATTTTATATTATTATTAAATGACTTATTAAAGCATGGGTTTCATGCTTGGGTCATATTATTTTAGGTCAAAGTCCCCATGTGGACTTCTAGGATTTATTCTGAGTTTATAGAGTCATTACAAATTTAAATTGACCCATACTGGGCTTTTGAATCATGTAATTAGGTTAAGTATTGAGTCAAATATGATTTATGGATCCTCCACATCAAGGCGGCCTCACATGCAAGAATTCGAGCTCATCACAAGCCTATATATACCAGTGTAACACGGGGTCGCGTCCCCTTACCTAGGGGTCGAGTTTCCTCGCCCCTTCCTGTTTCGAGGTTGTGGGGACGTCTGAAGGCCGTTTCTCCATGCTCCAAAAAAATAGGAAACTCAAGTAAACGTCAGAGGGGGGGGGGGGGGGGGGCGGCTCCTCCAAATCTGGGGTCGTACGGGGGCATTCGGGGGCGTACAGGGGTCATATGTGGGTGTTCGGGGGCGTACATGGTTCGTTTAGGGGCGTTCGGGGGCGTGCGAGGCCCAAAAAATGAATTTTTTTAATTAAAAAAAAAGAATTTTTTTAGGTTTTCTTTTTTTTGTTTTATGTTTTAACTTTCAAGCCTCGACGTCGCTGCTGCCTCCTGCCTATGTCATCGAGCTGCGAGCTGCTTGCCTCTGTTGTCGAGCTGCCTTTGCCTTCGTCGAGCTGCGGGTTACCTGCCTCCGTCGAGCTGCTGCTCGTTGTCGCTGCCACTGTCCAGATTCCACGTTGTTGCTGTTGCCACCGTCCACATTGTCGCTGCTGCCACTGTCCAGAGTCCAACGTCCCACGCTGCCTCTCACGCTGCCTCTCATGCTGCCTCCAGAGTCTGCTCAGCGCTGCCCTACCATGTTGCCAGTAAGGTAAGGCTCGGACCATGTTAATACTAAATAGTATTATAAGATTAATTTTAATCTTAATTTTAAACAGTGATATTAGTTTTGATATTAATTTTAAACTGTAATACTAATATTAATTTTTAAATAATAATTTCAATTACTGTGACAGGGATAATTTCAATAATTTCAATTAAAATGACAGGCATAATTTATAAATGATAACAGTGAACACAGTTACTGTGTTACAACCCTGCAAATATCTTTTTTGTAGCCTTTGTAACACAGTAACTACTAATTATTTTTTTTTTTTAAATTTTGAAATTGAAAATTTTAATTTATTAAATTATTTGCAATTGTAGCCTACAAGTTTGAAGTTTGAAGTTACAAGTTAATATTTATTCCAAGCCGAAACTATGAGCCAAAGGCAGTCCAATAACAGTGGTAATGTAAATTTTTGTAGATGTTCTATGCTTGATGCAACTTTACTTTTTCTTCAATATTAGACAACAATCACATAAACAATAAAGTAAAACGCTGATAGAACATACCAGTAGATCGACAGAAGACAAGCCAGAAATATATGTGTGTTGGTGTGTTACGGCGGTCAATAGGATGCTTCAACTAGCAAAGTCTCAATATGGTCAGCCAACCAGCAATGTCACACAACCCTCTAGGACAGCCAAACAGTCAACTCAAAAGTCAACATTGTCATTCAACGGTCAACGCAAACAGTAGCAGTAGCTAGGTCAACACAGAAAAGTCAAAGTCAACGTCTTGCCTCAGGAATAGTGCTAGAAAATGTGGATTAGGAAAATCGAACTTTTGGGAGAGTTTCAGCCTTTTGACCTTGTGTTGACCAAAGTCAACGCTGGTCAAAGTTTGCTGCAGAAACCCTAGACCGAAATCGGAAATGTGCTGCTGCTGGAATTTTCGCACATGTGGAGAGAAGAGCCACCAAGGTCATCGAACCAATTAGATGAGGAGAGAGAAATGTGTGAGGATGAGATGAGTGAAAATGTCCTCCAACATTGACCAATATATATCCATCAATGAGGGTGTGTGACACAACTGCTGGGGCACAAAACCTTAAGGCCAACCTGCACATATTTGAATAAATTCAAAATAAATGTTCTGCTCATCGGATTAAGATGATCTTTAGATCGATATTGCACCTCTCCGAAAGAGGAATCCAATAAAAATATTGGTATCTTCATCTGAGCATCACAACATGGAGTTTGGACCTAGTTGTCCAAAATTAACACTCCCTCTCAACTAGGGAGAAATCCATCCACCTGTGCAATCCAAACATTGTGCGTCATCCCACCGTAACTTGCTTTGCTGGCTTCTTTATATTAGAACATAAGTGGGTCAGTCACAAAGACATCATTCCCGGCTGACAGATTCAGCCCATAGGTTCGAAACCTCTATTGGAATCACAAAGAGTGTCTCATACCAACCCGAAGTTGGTTTACCTGACCTGAAGTCAGTTGGAGGTCTGAAACCTCACTTGGACTCAAGAGAGTCACATACTAACCCGAAGTTAGTGTCACTGACCCGAAGTCAGTTGGAGGTCTGAAACCTCACTATACTTGATCCCAGATCAAGTGGTTGGACCGTGCCATCCTAGATAGAGAGTACGACAATCTCTGATGCGTCCATCATTCTTTGCTACTAGTTCTAGCTTTCACCACCTCACTGGCCAAATGAGAGGTACTTCCCATGAGTCCGGAACTCAAATGGGTAGGATGCATACGGGGCACAGATCATGAGAGGTGAACCAACTCAATCATCATAAAAGTGAGGCAGAAGCACACCAACAAGGTTCGACAAGCCTAGCTATGTGGTTGCTTATAGCTCCGAGAAGCTACCCCAAAGCCCCCCCAGAGCTCCCAGAGCTCATCGTCCAACAGGTCCCTCAACATAGGGTCGTTCCACGATTCCAAGATTCTCACTGAAGGTTAGGAACATGACCTTCCCCAAGGGCATTGTGAGAATATCCGCGACCTGCTCATCAGTTCCTATATGATCGAGCCTTACAGCGCCACACTGTACCATATCCGAGATAAAGTAGTACCAACCATCAACATGCTTGGATCAGTCGTGGAACCCGAGATTCTATGACAAACGAATCCCCCTCTGGTTATCACAAAGGATAATGGGCGGCATCTAGTACATGCTCGAACAACTCACTAAAGAGCTTTCGCAACCAAGTGACTTCACAACAGGCCATACATGTTGTAATGTATTCGGCCTCAACAGTGCTCAAGGCTACCGACTTCAGATTCCTGCCCGAAGCAGATCTATGTGTGAAGCAACATCCAGATTTGCTCTTGCGATCCACCACACTGCCAGCCCAATCGGCATCAATATATCCATGGAGTGTCATGCTCCCGGCAGTGTGTTTCAGCCCATGGTCTATCGTGCCCCAGAGATATCTCAAGAGTTTCATGCACCAACCCAGTGAATGTGATGAGGCTCAGCCATATGTTGACTCAAAGTGTTCACTGCAAAACATACGTCTGGACGGGTGTTCACTAAAAACATCAGGGCCCCTACGAGTTGACGATACTCAGTAGGATTTGCAACACGGGCCCAGTAGCGCTGCCACTCAACTTCTTAAAGTTGAGCTCCATCGGTGTCGACATGGACTTACAGTCCACCATACCAAATCTTTCCTGAAGCTTCACAATGTATTTTCCTTGAGAAAGGAAAATCTTGCCAGGTCTCTGCCAGACCTCCAGGCCTAGGAAGTAATGCATCAGTCCTAGGTCCTTCATCTCGAACTCAGCAGCGAGCTCCCTCTTGCACTGATGAATGAGAGGGTTAGCACCTGTCAGGAAGAGGTCGTCCACATACAACACCAGAATGAGAGGCTTCTCTCTATCAACCTTGAAGTAAAGGTTCAGATCAACATTACTACGAGTGATGCCCAGCTTCATCAGGTAGTTATCTATCTTCTTGTACCAAGCTCCGGGTGCTTGCTTCAAGCCATAGAGGGCTTTCTTCAACCTGTAGGCATGGGTGTCCTGATCCTGGACTTCGAACCCCAGAGGTTGCTCCACATACACCTCTTCCTTTATCGTAGCATGCAGAAATACGGTTTTCACATCCATCTGATGAAGACTCCATCCTTGCATAGCAACAAGGGCTATGATAGATCAGATGGTGGTATATCAGGCCACAGGTGCAAATATGTCATCATAGTCTATGCCTTCCTTTTGAGAGAAGCCACGGGCAACGAATCTTGCCTTGAACTTTTCAGAACTTCCATCAGATCCATGCTTGATTTTGTGGAGCCATTTCGAGGTGACAACTGCTTTGTCCTCCAGTCTTGGAACCACATCCCAGACATCAATCTTCATTATGGACTCATACTGTTCGTGCATAGCATCCTTCTAGACTTGATGCTTTACAGCTTCCTCAAAAGATCCAGGCTAAGATTGTACAATAGTACTCATGGCTGCTAGATACCCTTGGTATCTATTCGGCTTCTTGCTTTCATGGAATGTCCCCCTTGGGGGCCATATGTCCCTTGGCATCCTCGAGAGTGTCCCTGAGCCATGATGGTCTCTTCCCTATCGAAGGAGGTGGATCAATCGGGTCCATCGGTCCTTCAACATCGTGCATCGTCTCATCCTTCGGTTTTTCTTGATTTCCAGGCCTTGCTTCGTGATCTTCCTCAGATCTCGGAAGATTGACTACTTTTCTCATGGAAGCATCTTCGTCAAAGTTGACATCGTGGCATATCTCCACTTCCCTTTGACCAGGCACATAGACTTTATAGGCCTTCAAAGTTTCGTTGTAGTCCACAAACATTGTGGTCTCCCTCTTGATGCTAGCTTCTCTGCAAAAGTTCTTCAACTCGTTCGTCTCATATTCAGTGCCATTATCGGTCCTCAATATCTTGATCTTCTTCCCTGCCAGATTTTCCACCAAGGCTTTGAAGGTACGGAACCACATGAAAGCCTCATCCTTCTTTTTCAAGAAGTATATCCAGGTTTTGCAAGAGAAGTCATCTATGAATGTCATATAATAAGAACATCCTCCCAAGGATGTCACGGGCAACATCCCAGACAGATCAGAATGCATCAATTGCAAGACATCAGATGTCTTTGTGACACTTGAAGGGAAAGGATCCCTTGTATGCTTTCCTTCGGCACAACCCTGACATACACCTTCATGATTATTTGAGAACTCGGGCATCCCCGTCACCACCTTCCTTGCTTCGGGAAGGGCCTTTTAGTGAAGGTGTCCAAACCTTCAGTGCCATAGTTCAGTCTGTCGAATAGTATCACACGTCATCGCTCCCAGTGGACTTCCTCCAACCTGGTAGAGTGTATCAACTCTAAACCCAATCTTGATAGCTTCCTTGAAACTCTTCTTCCAGATGCACACCTTCCCATCAATGAATGCCACATTGAAACCTTTGTCTTCCATGGCTGAAATAGACACAAGGTTCTTCTTCAAATCAGGTACATAGAGTACATTCTGCAAGCGGAGGAGTTGACCTTGAGACAAGTGGAGCGTCACAGTCCCTGTCCCTTTCACGGGATATGTGGCATTATATCCAAGGATAATTTCCAGATTAGTATCCTTCTCAACCATATCAGAAAGTGCTTCCTTGAACCTAGTGATGTGCCTTGAGGCACCACTATCTATCAACCAGACATCCATAGTGTCGGGTGGAGATGTAGCAGAGAGGGCAGATACAAGAATGAATTCATTTCTTTTATCAACAACATTTGATTCCTCATATCTGGTGTTTCTCGACCTTTTGAAAGGTTGACCATTTCCGCCCGAGGGAGCCTTCCTCTTCCCCTTGAACCTGTTGTTCCTTTGATTTCCATTCCTCCGGTTGTTGTTGTTGTCATCATCATCGAGAGAATCCTTCTTGAAAGGGCATTCTCTAGCATAGTGACCTGGCCTATTACAAGTGTAACACTTGCCCTTCTTTCCTTGGGCCCCTGCTCTTCCTTTGTTCTTTGGACCACCAAAGTTCTTCTTTCTAGAATGAGCAGCGTAGGCAACATTTCCTTCATTTTCATACTCCTTCGTCCTTGTCTCTTCTTGTACGCATCTTGATAGTACTTCGTCAAAGTCAGGTATCACATTGTTATTGAGAATGGTAGTGTTGAACACATGCCATTCGGATGAGAGCCCTCCAAGTGTGGTGAGAACCATCTCTCGATCAGCTATTGTCTCCCCAATAGCCAACAGATTGTTCCTGATCTCGGTCAGCTTCAGAAAGTATGACTGAACAAACTCATCCCTGCCTTTCTTCAGATTCTTCAATTGATTCTTGAAGAATAAGACTTGATTCGCATTGTTGGCCTTGAACACGTGGACCAACTTATCATACATCTCTTTGGATGTGCCCAACTTAGAGATGTAGGCAACCAGACTCTTGTGAATTGAGTCCCTGATCATCATCTTTGCTTTGATCTCCCCCTTCTTATACTTTGTTTTGGCAGCAACAGTTGCAGTGGATGGAGGCTCTTGGATTTTACCCTGCACATAGTCCATGACATCTTGGTCTTCCAAGTTAAGATCCACTGTCATCTTCCAAGCATGGAAGTCATCCTTCCCAGTCAATTTTTCATCGGCCTTAAAGCCATTGTAGTTTGAGGAACCCATCCTCTTCTTCGGTGATTGCTACAAATTAGGGCTTTGTCTTCACCTCAGCTCCAATACCATGTAAATTTTTGTAGATGTTCTATGCTTGATGCAACTTTACTTTTTCTTCAGTATTAGACAACAATCACATAAACAATAAAGTAAAATGCTGGTAGAACATACCAGTAGATCGACAGAGGACAAGCCAAAAATATATTAGTGTGTTGGTGCGTTACGGCGGTCAACAGGATGCTTCAACCAACAAAGTCTCAATATGGTCAGGCAACTAGCAATGTCACACAACCCTCTAGGACAGCCAAACGACCAACTCAAAAGTCAACCCAAAAATCAACGCTGTCAGTTAACGGTCAACACAAACAACAGCAACAACTAGGTCAACGCAGAAAAGTGCAGATTGGGTGATCGAGAGCCTCGATAGGTGCAGATCTTGCAGTGATTGGATTGGGCATCATTGGTCTAGTGGAGGGCAGCGTGTTGATAGCCCAAAGTAGCCCAAGACAAACTATCTTGAGGTGACGAAGAAGCGCTGAAGGTTGGGTGAAGATTAGTGTCGAAAGTGCAACACTTTGATGGACAGAAGTGATTGCTAGCCTGGCAAATTGGAGTTCGGGAAGTGGCCAGCCTAGAGAGTAGATTGGATCAACACGTGTACATGCAGCAAAAGTGACTTGCAGCAGTGTTAGGTGGCAGCGCTCTTGGGGTCTCGATGTGTTGTCCTTTGAAGGACTAAGGGGCAGCTAATGAGCAGTACGGGGAAGGACCGACAAGACAAGATACGACATCGAGTCTCTGTAACGTGTTTGCCATTGTATCTTGTATACCATAGTCTGTTCTATTATTCAGATTGATTTAATATAACGAAGATTGGGTTGTACATTATTGTACAATTTTGTTAAAAATTGTGTATACTTGTGCATATGTGATTCACTGCTTTATATTTTCCTTTGTGCAAAGTAGTTTTGGTTGAGATTCTTGGTTTGGTAGTGTCAGTGGTTCTAAGTCTCTAACCTAGACCCAAGATCGTGGAAATTCAACATTCAGTAGAGGGAGTACATATCACCCTCCTTCACCTCATCATTAGGTGGAAATGGACAATCCCCTAGCCCATCGCCTTTGCAGAGCTTGGTGCTTGTTTGTTTTAGCTTAAGATAATGCTTTGTCCTCTCTCCCTCTTGCATAACATTCGAAGTTTCATGGATATATCAGAGGGACGGGCTCAATATCCCTACTCAGCCTACCGTTCATCGGAGCCCATTACATCCATTGGTTCTTTGGTCTATTCTCGTTGTTACTATGGTGTGATGTAGTACCTCCAAGTATTCGTTGGCATTACGATGGATCGACTCCTTGCTTTCAAATATTCCCTTGGCGCAGTTGCCCATATCTTATCTACTTGACAAGAGATGAACATGATCATCAGGCAGGGCATCTATAGATAGTTTGTTCTAGTCTCTTGGATAAACTGTCAAGGTGGGTTGTGTTTGAAGATGGCCTTCTATGTTGAGCACTTCCTCGATATGAGGGTGGACTTATTATTAGACCCCATTATACACTTTGTGATTGAATGCATGCTCTTTGAATCCCCTAGGGCTAGTTAGAGTTGTATCTCATAGGCTATGGATTGAGATTGATTACCAGAGTAGCAGATCATTTAGGATTTGCCAATTGTGCCATCTCTGCGAGGTGGAGACTGAAGAGCACTTCATCTTCGTTTGCGATGAGATCCAGGGATGGTTCCGATCTCTTTTTTGAGAGTTATAGATGCTTGGAAGTTTCTTTAGGTACCCTGACTAAATGCTTAACATTTTAAGTGTAGGAGGCCTTCCATCTTTTTCTCTTCTATCCTCCAACCACATCCAGCCACCGGATCAATTTCCACTGAACAAATTACTTCTTTTTTCATGGTGCTCTCAAATAGGGGAACCAAGTAGTAGATGATTAGAGATAACTCCTTGCCACTGAGGACACAAAGCTTCATTTCCTCCTCTGTGAGACCTTAGTGGCATTTCTAGAGTAGACCTCATACTAGTGGTCAGTATAGTCACCAAATGATATCTTCCTGACCATAGCCACATATTTTCCTCCAAGATGGGCACCTCAGAAGCCACCATCTACTGAGACAATATATCAATATTGTCTAAGGAAATAGCATATGGACCCATTGGTTTCTCTATTTGCTTCACTCGAAGTCAGTGATTGTAATGCACATACACTGAATCATTGAGACGTCAAAACTATAACTTGTAAGAGTGTAAAAAAAACTAATGAGTCTTGACTCTTGACACTTGAGGTTCGTAAATTAAAATTTCAATTAATGTAATTGCTCAACTGAACGCTGAAACTCAAAGTTATACCTTTTGCGCTTTTTTGAGTGTATTTTGAATTTTCTCAAATACACTCCAATTGTGCTCACAACCTGAAGAGTTATAAGTTTGACTCTTGTTCTTATGGCCATTTTTTGCAAATTTGGTGCCCTTGTACCATAACTTTTCCACCAAATATCTACAGCAAAATAAAGAAATAAAAAGTTAAAAACTTAAAACATAATTAAACTTTCAAATAAAACATAATTGAATTTAAAAAATCTAGAATTATAAAAGAGTAAATTCTAAGTTGAAAATTCTAATGAGTCATGACTTGTGACTTATGTGGCATGAAGAGGGTCCTTTCCCAAATAGCATCATCAAAGCCAAATAGGCCAACAAAATCCCAATAAAACTATATCTCGCGATTGATTTTGTTACAAAGCTCAAGATCAGGTACCACCCTATGAATATAAAAATGGATACCTTCCATCACCTTGCCATCAAAATCAAAGCTGAATTTGTATGAAAATGTGGGGTTGAGGAAGAGTGTTGCTGCATGAATGGGTTGATGAAGCATCCTTGTCCACCGTCTATCAATTGCATCCCATAACATCATTTGTCTATTAAGCCCAACAAAACCCTTGTCTGCAAAATAAGCACGAATGGCCTCCTTGGCCCTATCCATGGTCTCATTCAAATAAGCCATTTCAAGCTTCTTCCCACATACCAATCTCAAAACCTTTACTATAGGTTCACTAACTTAGCACACTTCTTCTACTCCTTGCCAAAATGCGTCAATGTACACCATTTTGGAAATGGCTCTCCCATCCTGTCTCCTACTGTATCTACAATCATGCCACTCATCAGAAACAAACATTTGTATCAACTCAAACTAGCATCGAAGCAAAGACTGAAGAGTAATAAAGTTGGTGGAAAAACGTGTGATTGTAGGATGCCACAACTCCTTGTTTCTAGTGTATCTACTCATGAGGCTAGGAACAAAAGCATGGTTATATATAAACTTGGGGACGCTCCTAGCCATATCAATCACCTCCTTGATGAAGGAGAGTTTGGCCATATCCTCAAGCAACAAATCGATACAATGTGTTGCACATGGAGTCCAAAACAATGTGTGGTGCCTCTCCATAAGCATCCTTCCAGAAGACACATAATTAGCTGCATTATCTGTTATGACTTGCACTACATTCTGCACACCAATCTCTCGGACGAACCCATCTAACAACTCACATATCAATGCTACATCTTTTAGATGTGTTGATGCATCCATTGATTTAATAAACATGGCACCTTTAACACAGTGTACCAAGAAATTTAAAAGGGACTTACCCTTCCTATCTGTCCAACCATCAGACATCATTTTGCATCCCGATTCTCGACAACTCCCATGTCTGTTTCAGCTCTGCCAATCTAGAGTTGATGTCCTACTTTTCTGCTTGAAGGATTGCCCCCTACAACTTCTCATATGTAACACTTTTGTATCCCAGGCCCACAATAGCAATAACATCACACATTAGCTACCAAAATGGATTGGTTTTGGTGATGCTAAGAGGCAAGTCGCTCCGGAAAAGACACCTCCCCATAATTCTATCTGCTTCTTGCTTCTCTTTTTTTCTAACAATTGATTTTATGGAAGGTTGTGCTCCATGTCTGATTCGTGGAACAAAAAAGGATGACCGCCCACTCCCAGTAACATTAGCACTAGCAGGTGGCACTGTGGAGCCCCTCTCACTACCCTCAGCCTTAGAATCAGAAGAAGATATCCCGAAAGATCTACTTGCACGTTCAACCTTGTTTCTTTTCGCCTCTTCTTTCTTTTTGTCCTTTTCATCAATTGCTTCAAGAGATTTTTGTAGAAGCTACGCACTAGATTTCATACAAATCCCAACATCATGTTCAGGGAGTCTAGCCAGATGGTATTTCAATTCCGTAACCCCTCCAGTCATCTTGTCCCCACACAATTTGCATGTTAGATATGCTTGATTTATCCCACCCTTAGGTTCCCTATACTCTCAAAATGCGTCCAAGGGCTTTGGCATATTTGTAGTGGATTAATTCAAACCTAGGGCACTAAAAAAACAAAAAATTAGTATTAAACCCCCATACACAAAAAATAACAACCACCTCATTTTAAAAAATAATTTTTTTACTACATTTTTTGCAATGAAAAATGGCAATACGAGAGTGCATAAGAAAGTTAAAAAAAATGAAGCTTGCTGTCCAAATATGGAGAAAACCCTTGCATTGGCTCATGAGCATGAAAATCATAGCAATGGAAAAAAATAAAGAAGCAAAATGTTGGTAGGCAAAGAGGCAAGCAAGCATAACCCTAAATATATGAAAAAAACATTAACATGGGGGTTTTTAAGAACATGCCTATTAATGGAAGAAGTGAAGTTTGTCTCACTGTTCTCGAATCTTTGATCCACAATTTTTTTTGGTTGGTAATGATAATGACCGTTTGATCCTTAATCCCTCCTTGAAAACCACCACAAAGCTCTCCCACTTCCTTCTCCAAGACTAACAAAGCAAAATGAGCAAATGAAAGTCAAAGTTTTGGTTTTGTAGCCGCGACCCAGCTTGCCTGATGATAAATTCAATCGCCACGCGATATTTCGCCGAGAGATCGGTGATATTTCGGAAATATCGCAATATTTACTTAGTGATATCTCGTTTTGCTGAAAATATCGCGATATTTACGAATATCGGCGATATTATCAACACTGGTTACCACCTATATCACATGAGGACGCACATGTGATGATTCATATTTTTTATGCATTGGCATTATGATCCTAGCCTTCAAATGGTTGGGATGTTGGTAGATGGATTTTTCAATTCTGCACCATGGAGATCATTGATTGAGTCTCAAATCTCCTTGATGGGATGGTATTGTGCTTGTTGCTTTTGTGGTGGGTTGTCATACCTGATTCTCTCTTCATGTTGGCACATCTTTAGTTTATGAAGCTTTCACGGTGAGGAATTTATGCTTTTGTTTGAAGTGTTGATTAATGGTTATGTGATTCTCCTTGCTCCCATGGCATACCTCTGGTGGATGTCGCTCATGGTTAACCTAGCATAGTATCCTTACATTTTGTGATCTCTTTTATTATAGTTGTGGCTAGGAAACACCATTTCTATTATAATAATATAAAGCATTGAGTGGTAGACTCCTCATGTCCCTTTGAGCCATTTCTTTTTTTATACCATAATAAAGTAACTAATACAAATTAAAGCCCCGATCGGGGTGCCACGAGGAGAGCGATAGGAGAAGGTTAGTGCCACGCGGAGGTGGGCAACTGACCATCCATCATGATTAAGGTTTAATGCGTGGAGTACGCTGTCCTTACCACGATCGACATTAATGCAAATGAATACCGCCGTCCTCAGCGAACAGAGCATGTCAGGAGGAAATGGGAAACCATGCCAGATGCGGGAAGGAGTAAGGAATAAAATGTGTTTCCAACAGAGGAATGTCATTGCAAACCACATAAGAGTTCAGTTCAATGACGCAGAGGAAGGATTGCTGCAACGCCGACGCTGGGATCATTGGTATGTTATGGCTCTTGTGACCCTTACCTCCCAATTCATAATTCCAGCTCTAAATTCGACAGTTGAAGATGATGGCTCTAATGGAATCTCTGCAATGTTCCGTGTCTTAAATGGAATTAATTACCAATCTTCTGTAGTCTTTTGTTCATTTGGTTTTAAAGCAATGGTAGAGGTCGTAGGTGAGGCTTGCATGTTTCATTTCTTCTATAGAGCTCAGGATATCGAACCCTGTTTTCGAAGCCCTCCAGCCCAGTTTCTTTCTATTCTTTTGTAATTTAAATCAGGTTGGTATCAATATCAAACTCTTCACCCTGATTTAAGAGTTAAGTTGTATGGTCTTAATTCATGGTCTCTGTATTTCAATGATATGAAAGGTCAGTTTAGGGTAACTGAAGCTTGGAAAACTATTAAGGGTAACAACGTTTGGGTTCACGAACAAGCCTACATGCATCATCAGTATAGTTGGAATGATGTCTGTAGAGGTCATGGTAGGTGTAGTCGTCTTCAGAGTTGCGTTTCCCCCAATTTCTATTTATGTTAAACTGTTATATGTGGGTCATAATTTGTAACCGGATGCAAATGCAAATCCCCTGGGGTAATCTGGACTATGGCATGCAAAATCTATTTGCTCAAACTACTGTGCATGTAGTAAATCCTAAGGAAGCCGCCAAAGCTTATCAGATGTATTTTACTGATCAATCTCTAGTATATACAAGACTACTATATAGTTTTACAGGGGAACTTGTCTGCCAAGCCATTATGGCCAAAGGTCAAGCAGGAAAAAGAAAAGGCACAGGCAAAGGAAAACAACAACAAACAATACAAAGTGCAGGACCAAGTAAGAGAGGAAGGAAGAGTAATAAGCAAGCTCTGGAAAATATATCTTCTCTTTATGAATTAGGAAACCCAACTCATATTCGCAATACCATCCAGGGTTGGGAGAGAGAGAGTAATGATGAAGATGAGGATATCAAGGAACAGGAGGCAACAATGGATTTCATTACTGACCCGGGAAATACAAGAGGTCGAGTATCTCTATTTCATCAATCAGTCAACACATATTGGAAATTAAAATGTGTCTTAGCAAAAGCAATGTCGAGCATGTATGAAATGGAAGGCAACCCAACAGTGATTTTTGAATTACAAGATCAAACAGGATATTCGTGAGATGGCCAAGTCATAGTTTCAAGCAACGACACGAATTGGGAGGATTGAGTGCCAACTCCAGAGCATGTAGCAAGTAGAGATGTCGGGTTCCACTGCAAAGGACCCAACTCCTATGGATTCTTCTGATGGATAATATTAGCTTGTCATAGTTTTAAATGTTTTTTGTGGATAAGGTTAATAGTTTCTATTTCAATTGCAACTTTTATGGACACAGTAAAGTAGTTAAAGTAGTAAGTAGAAGGAAAAAACAATTTTAGTTTTGGTTGGCTTTTAACTCTCTGAGGTGGCCAACAGACTTGGTTTCCTTCGGGCAGGTTGAGGCTACCACATGCAACAGAATATGTATAGCAACTTGCTTTTTGAAAAATAGAAAATAGAAAGGCTCTACGAAATTTACAAAAAAAAAAAAAAAACTAATACAAATTAAAAGAAAGTTACTTCTCCTAAGTGGTGTGATCCCCCTTTATTCATCTAAACCCATTTCCCATGTGCTTTAATGGGCACATATGTTGAAGGGAAATTATAATATTGTTGTAGACTTTGTAGTAGTGGAGGGGCCTTTCATGTTCATATAAAACATTTTGTGTAAGAAGGGTGGCCGTTGCATATTACGTATGTGAGGTGGTCGAATCATACACCTATTTAACAATCGTATGTACTATGGACCCACCTTCACCTGAGTCAATAGTTCACGGTTTAATGATATAGTGAAAAGGGCTGCTCTCTATTGGTGGGCTAACGAATTATGGATACTTCTTTCGCTTTGTTCGAGCTCGATAAAACAAATCTTGCATACCACAATTGGCAGCTGGGATGGGGTGGGGTGGGGTGGGGGAAGGGTCCATTCTCTATGGTATTTAACCATTCAATGAAGAAGCTTTTATGAAGCAACTGTATTCAGACGACATGGACAACACTTCATACACAACCAATTTTCTAGAAGCTGCGCATAGCCAACATTGAGCCATGCTATCCAACCACTTTGAGATTACGTCATGAGCCATTTAAACAATGGAGCCACACTTGGCCCTGTGATTTGATTTCTTAAGGGATAGCTTACTTGGGATGCAACCATATTCATATTATTGGGGCCACACACTTCATTTATTTGATGGTTACTTTACACATATGGATGTGGATGTCTTCACCTAACAAGCTGAACCATTTCCCATGTGCTTTAATGGGCACATATGTTGAAGGGAAATTATAATATTGTTGTAGACTTTGTAGTAGTGGAGGGGCCTTTCATGTTCATATAAAACATTTTGTGTAAGAAGGGTGGCTGTTGCATATTACGTATGTGAGGTGGTCGAATCATACACCTATTTAACAATCGTATGTACTATGGACCCACCTTCACCTGAGTCAATAGTTCACGGTTTAATGATATAGTGAAAAGGGCTGCTCTCTATTGGTGGGCTAACGAATTATGGATACTTCTTTCACTTTGTTCGAGCTCGATAAAACAAATCTTGCATACCACAATTGGCCGCGGGGGGAGGGTCCATTCTCTATGGTCTTTAACCATTAAATGAAGAAGCTTTTATGAAGCAACTGTATTTAGACGACATGGACAACACTTCATACACAACCAATTTTCTAGAAGCTGCGCATAGCCAACATTGAGCCATGCTATCCAACCACTTTGAGATTACGTCATGAGCCATTTAAACAATGGAGCCACACTTGGGCCTGTGATTTGATTTCTTAAGGGATAGCTTACTTGGGATGCAACCATATTCATATTATTGGGGCCACGCACTTCATTTATTTGATGGTTACTTTACACATATGGATATGGATGTCTTCACCTAACAAGCTGAACCGTTGTTGCGAATCCACATCATAAACCATGGGTCATATGCTACTCAGTATATGAAGTTGTGTGACTGCCTTATGTTTTATATTCCTCCAGTGTATGGATTGGAAATTTGACTTTTCACTATGGGATGCTTTGATCCACACTTAATAGTTGGTTGTGTGAAAATTTCACACTTGGGATCCTACTGCAATATCTGATATTATTTCTCCTACTTATTATTCAGAAATAAGTTATTTACAAATATCTCTTCAGTAGATATTGAAATAAATTCAATTGCAGTCTTCACCATACAATTACTAAGCAAAATAATAAGGAAATACTAGCACAAAAATGACAGAGATTTTTGGACAATTGTCCCCGGAAAAACCCAATGTGGGAAAACCGATGCCGCAGATGAGGGTTTCTATTATTCTTCAACAATAATCTTCTTGTACAATTAACAATCAACAGTAATAAAGAGAATTCTCTATGATAACACTGGAGAAATTTCTCACACAATTTCCAGATGAGAAATGACCCTAGAAGGACCCTCCCGGGCCACCTGCGTCACCACTCCGCTGGATCTGCGTGGGTACTGCGCAGAACTACGTCACCCCTCTGCGCTGCGCCCTTCCTGCCTCTGCGCTGTCTCTCTGTCATTGCGTCACCTGCTCCTACACCCCAGATTGATGCTGAACCCTCTCTGTCTGTCCTCCACTTGCAACTATCCCTCTGGATCGATTTTCTCTTGCCAAACTTCAGCCACTAAGAAGATCGATTTACTTGGGCAATTGAGTATCTGGACTGGTGTTTTTTCCAAATGACCCTCAAGCTTTCTTAAATAATCTTCTTGTTGACATTCAACGACCCAGATTAGAAGCTAATCAATGGCTGAGATCATTTTGACTTGATCCTCGTCTTCTTCTAGAAGTTACACCCACAATTTAGATTAGTACCCATTAATTATTTTAATTTCCTGAGTTTAGACTTAGGGTCGTGTTAAGAATAATTAATTTATCAAATAAAACTGTCTCCGGGTGGAATTTCCCAAAACGATTTCTGGGTTATTTGGAATACATGTGTCTAAGCCTCTCCACAAAATTTGAGACTTAGAGCACAACCGATGCTACCACATATCAACACTCCCTCTTAGCAATACACCCTGCTACACATTGCTCTGACTTTGAAGCATCTCCCTCTGCGCTGTTGATGTCTGACAAGCTGTCCACCAACCACTGCGCTGCTGCTGCCAATGACATTGCTACTGCCACTGCTGCATCCGTACTACAACTCCCTCTCAAGTGCTGCATCATTCGTTTCTGTTATTGAAACATATTTTCAACCATCCCCATCTTTTCCCTGAAGTGAACAAACTTTGTTCTCCCTAGGGCCTTGGTGAGAATATCTGCTACCTGATCTCCTGTGGGAACGTACTGCAACTGTACTGCCCCCCGCTGAACACAGTCTTTGATAAAATGACACCTGATGTTGATGTCCTTTGACTGATCATGAAAAACAGGATTCTCAGAGAGCTTAATGCAACTCTGATTATCACATAGAATGTTAGTCGCCTCCATCTTCCTTCTGAATAAATTCACTAGCAATTTACTAAGCCATATGGCCTCACACGAAGCTGTGCTAGCTGCCATATATTCAGCTTCAGCTGAGCTCAGTGCTACGGAGTCTAGACTTCTGCTTCCTACTGCACCAGGAGGTCATTCCTGATCTAATATTGAAACAATACCCTGAGGTACTTTTTTGATCTACCGAACTTCCTTCACAATCTGCATCTGTGAATCCACTCAATCTGATATCATCGCCTTGGATTTATTTTAATCCATAATGGACTGTTCCTCGCACATATAGGAGAACATGCTTAGCAGCTGCCTAGTGAGCCCTCTTTGGTTCTACCATGAACTGACTGAGGGAATTGACAGCGTAGCCAATGTCTGGTGTTGACCAGATGCATGAGAGATCCTATGTGCTGCCTCTATAAGGTGGGGTCCACTTTATCTTCAAATGCATCAATTTTCTTCCAATTGGTAATCATTGGAGTAGCTATGGGTCTACAGTCCTGCATTCTGAATCTCTTTAGAATTTCTCTAGCATATCTCCTGTGCCCAGGGAAGATTTTTCCCTTCCGCTGCCAAACTTCCAATCCTAAAAATTAGTGAATCAGCCCCAAATCCTTCATTTCAAATTCTTCTGCCACATTTTTCTTGCAGTCCTTGATGATCTGAGATGATCCTATCAAAAACAAATCATCTACATACAAAAACAAAATCAGAGGCTCATTCTCTACTGTGAGATAGTAGAAATTGGGATCAGCGTCACTCTTGACAAATCCCATCTGCTGCAAGTAACCATCAATTTGACCATACCATGCTTTAGGTGCTTGTTTTAGCCCATACAAGGATTTCTTCAACCTGCATACATGAGTTTTCTTCTCATGTGTTTCAAAGCCTTTTGGTTGTTCGATGTAAACCCTTTCTTCTATCACCTCGTTCAAGAATGCTGTCTTGATGTCCATAAAGTCAATCTCCCATCCCATCTGCGCTGCAAAGGATATAACGGATCTGATAGAAGTATATCTGGCTACAAGGGCGAAGGTTTCTTCGTAGTCTATCCCTTTCTTTTGAGCATATCCCTTAGCCACGGACATGGCCTTGTACTTCTCTACAGTGCTATCTGCAACATATTTGATCTTGTAGATCCACCTAGAACCTACAACTGATCTGTCGTGCAGTCTGGGTATGACTTCCCAGACATCATTAGTCATGATAGAGCTGTACTCCTCTACCATAGCATCCACCCAAACTTGATGTTGTTCGACCTCCTGAAAGCTAGAGGGTTCTTCAACCTGTGCAACCAATGCTTGGTATCTGTCAGACTGTCTACGTTGCCTTTTCCCGGTTATAGGAGCCCCAACAAACTCTTGTGTCGGTCAATGTCTGTCGTACTTCTCTGTTAATTCCGCCACTGGTGGTGGGTGGCTCAATCAGTTCTTCTTCCAGTTGTCCCATTTGCTGTGGGCTACCTGGATTTTCTTCTCCTGAAGAAATGTTGGTACTGGTCACAGTGCTTGACCCTGATAGCTGTCCATTTGTTGGATCTTCTCCGTGGTGCTGCTGTACAAGAGGAACATCCTTTGATCTCTCTCCAGGAGGCATCTCTTGGGATTTCTTGAAAGCTTTGTCTTCCATGAACTTTGCATCCCTTCTAACTACAATCTTCTTGCTCCTAGGAAGGTAGATCCTGTATGCCTTCGAGGTCTCGTTGTATCCTACAAGATATCCCTTCTCTGTAGTCTGATCTAGTTTGCTTCGTTTTTCATCTGGAATGTGACTGTATGCCACTCTTCCAAATATCCGGAAATGACTTACTTTTGGCTTCTTTCCAGTGAAGACACTCTCTGGCGTTGTCTTGCCCAAAGCCCTATGTGAATTCCTATTTTGGATATACACAACTCTGTTGCATGCTTCAACCCATAAGAATCTAGGCATATCCAAAGCATACAACATGGCTTTCGCCGCCCCAACAATGGTCCTGTTCTTCCACTCTGCAACCCCATTCTGCGCCAGATTATACGGATCAATCCACTCTCTCTTGATGCCTTCTCTAGCGCATAAATCTGTGAAGTCCTTGTTTGTGTACTCTCCACCATTATCTCAACACATAACTTTTATCTTCTTCCTAGTCAGGTTCTCAACCAGAGCTTTAAATTCTCTGAACCGATCAAAGACCTCATCTTTGGTCTTTAAGAAGTAAATCTAATTCTTCCTGGAATGGTCATCAATGAATTTGACAAAGTATTCGCCACCACCAAGAGCTCTTGTGTACATTGGTCCGCAAATGTCTAAATGTATTAGACCCAATACACTCTTTGCCCTCTTGTTGCTTCTGGAATATGCTGCTTTAGCGTACTTCCCTAGTATGCACCCTCTGCACACGTCATCATGCTTCGTGCATAGGACTGGAACTCCCGTAACAGTTTCTCTGAGCATTCTCAGAGCTCCATGATGTAGATGCCCTATACGTCTGTGCCATAGCTCATTTAGATCTGTTTCGCCACTTAGACTGCTGCCTACCAGTGCCATTGGAGACTCGAGCTGCAACTTGTATAGTCTGTTGCTTCGAGTTTCAATCTGAGCCTTCTTCTACCAACTTAGATGCTTGACGTACACTTTCCTTCCAATGAAGTGTACATCATATCACTTGTCCTGCAATTGAGACACTGAAAGTAAGTTCATTCCCATTCCAGGTACATGCAACACATTTGTGGCTCGAAGACTATCTCTTGCTTTTGTTTGAAATGCTACGGTCCCTTTTCGTACAGGGGTACACTATGTTTGGTTTCCCATAGTAATTTGGAAGTGCATCCGTTCCTCTTGATAGCTGGAGAAATGATCTCTTACTCCAGTCATATGGGCTGAAGCCCTGCTATCAATATACCAATCATATGATGATGCAAAACTAGATAAACACGCACATTCCCATTTCAGCCTAGAGGCCAACTCTGAAATAACGTGATCTTCCATCTTCTTCGTGCTTTTCCTTTTCCCGACAGCTTTTGCAGAAGGAATGCGTAAGCCCTCAGGAGTACGATTTGCTGCTGGAGCAGCACCACGAGTTCCCTTTAGCGTAGACCCTCTTGCTTTCTTGTCCAACCTTGCTCTGATACCATGTGAAAATTTCACACTTGAAATCCTACTACAATATCTGATATTATTTCTCCTACTTATTATTCAAAAATAAGTTATTTACAAAAATCTCTTCAGTAGATATTGAAACAAATTCAATTGCAGTCTTCACCATACAATTACTGAACAAAATAATAAGGAAACACTAGCACAAAAATGACACAGATATTTTTTGGACAATTGTCCCCTGAAAAACCCAATGTGGGAAAATCGGTGCAACAAATGAGGGTTTCTATTATTCTTCAGCAATAATCTTCTTGTATAATTTACAATCAACAATAATAAAGAGAATTCTCTATGATAACACTGGAGAAATTTCTCACACAATTTCCAGATGAGAAATGACCCCAGAAGGACCCTCCTGGGCCACTTGCATCACCACTGCGCTGGCTCTGCATGGGTATTGCACAAAACTGCATCACCCCTCTGCGCTGTGCCCTTCCTGCCTCTGCGCTGTCGCTTCCTGTCATTGCGTCACTTGCTCCTGCACCCTGGATTGATGTTGAACCCTCTCTGTCTCTTCTCCACCTGCAACTCTCCCTCTGGATCGATTTTCTCTTACCAAACTTCAGTCACTGAGAAAATCGATTTACTTGGGCAACTAAGTATCTGCACTAGTGTTTTTTCCAAATGACCCTCAAGCTTTCTAAAATAATCTTCTCGTTGACATTCAACGACCCAGATTAGAAGCTAATCAATGGCTGAGATCATTTTGACTTGATCCTCGTCTTCTCTTAGAAGTTACACCCACAATTTAGATTAATACCCATTAATTATTTAATTTTCCAAGTTTAGACTTAGGTTCACATTAAAAATAATTAATTTATCAAATAAAACTGTCTTCGAGTGGAATTTCCCAAAACGATTTCTGGGTTATTTGGAATATATGTGTCTAAAACTCTCCACAAAATTTGAGACTTAGAGCACATCCGATGCTACCACAAATCATGATCCAGGTGGATATTGGTGGCCACCCGCCTATTCCACTTGGGGCCCCACCATTGTCTCTTTCAGTTTTTCAGTTTCGGCACAACTTACTAATTTTAGCAGTTTTTCGGGTCTTGAACTTCCAGAGCCATTTTGAGGCCCTAAACGACGTTTTTTGGGAAAACGGAGAGCAACATGGGTTCATGGACCGATGTTGCTCACATCAAAAGTTGTAGTTTTCGGATAGATCTTTCTAACGAGGTATGGTGCACGTCAAACGGAGATCATATGCCAAAGTTACGTCCCCGGGAAGTTGAAACACCAATTTACCCAAATGGGGCCACATAGTTTTGGTGCTTCATCTCCTAGGGTTAGGGTTTTGGATGTTTAGGGTTTTCCATTGTTTCTAAATAATAAATAGGCCCTCGAGCCTCATTGTAACTCAGTTCAGAGGCCTGTAGCCGCCACATCTCTTCTCAGAGATAAGCTACCAGTGCCCTAGCTAGTTTATTTCCATTCTGTCTGTAAGCAAATTTTAGTTCTTTGATATTAATGAAATGAAGTGTTATTTCTGCTGCACCTTTGTATTTATGGTTACATGTGTATTCTGTTGTGTTTCTGCATAAATCTGGATTAGTGGTATCAGAGTGGTCTGTTTTTTCTCGTTCCTTCTTTGCATGTCTCCAACGAGGTCGGGGTATAAGGAGTTGGGGCTCGATCTAGTTGAACCTTTGCAAGATCAGCCTCGCAAACCCCGACGGCCGCCCATGGGGGACGAAAAGAAAGATGAGGGAGCAGGAGATCCTCTCAAAATATTGCTCGAGGAGGCCCTCGAAAAACAAAGGACACCTCGAGCAATATGTCACCTGGGACACCTTTGTGTTCCTTCAAGCGAGCATGCGAAGATGATATGGGAAGCACACTTCAGTCGAGTCGCTGGGCATTTCGTGGTCGAGAAAACAGTGGCAGTACTGCAGAAGTATTTCTATTGGCCTAACCTTCGACAGGATGTCGGGAAGTACATCAGATCCTGCACTGCTTGCTCCATTGCCAAACCGACCATCAAGAAACAAGGCCTTTATACTCCGCTACCTACCCCTAGTCGACCTTGGGAATCTATCTCCATGGATTACATGTCAGGCCTTCCTTCTACTAAGCATGGAAACTGCTGTGTTTTCGTGGTCGTCGACAGATTCTCGAAGATGGCCATTATGGCAGCCTACAAGAAGAATATCACAGCAGAAGCCACTGCTAAACTCTTCTTTGAACGAGTGTGGGTGCACTTTGGGATCCCACAGTCTATCATATCAGATCGCGACAGCAGGTTTCTCAGCACATTTTGGTCCAGCCTTTGGTCAATGTTGGACACCAAGCTCACCAAGTCCACAGCTTTCCATTCCCAAACCGATGGACAGACAGAGGTTGTCAACAGGATGATTGTACACATTCTGCGCATGTACAATTCAAAGCATCCACGCACATGGGATGAGAGCCTCCCTTATGTACAACACAATTATAACCGGGCTGTCCATAGCTCAACCAGCCACAACCCCTTTCAAGTGGGCTTGGGATTCCAGCCACTATGTCCCATTGATGTAGCCATGCCATTTGCGGCTACTCAGGCCGATTCGGCTCATGTCCAGTCTGAAGCTGACAAAGCGAACAACTTCATCGAGCGTATTCAACACATCCACCAACAAGTTCATGACATATTGGACAGAGCCAATGCTAAGTACAAGCAATGACATGATCAACATCGGGTGCCACACAACTTCCAGGTGGGCGACAAAGTGTGGCTACATTTGCAGAAGGAGCGCCTCACTGGACCACAGCGCAAGCTTCGCCCGCTCCGATATGGGTCGTACACCATCACCAAGGCTGTAGGGAACAATGCCTTCGAGCTCAGTATTCCACCATTCCTTGGTCTGCACCCAGTATTCAATGTGGACCGCCTTCGTCCTACTTCCCAACTCTATTGGACACCTCTGACATTGCAAAACAACTCACACCAACAGAGTTAAACCCAACCTGCATGGAACAGGCCACCATAGATTGTATCATGGACATGCAAATCAAGAACACTCGCCAACAGAAGATTCAACTGTATCGGGTTGTCAAAACTGGCCAACTCCTGCACCAAGGCAAGTGGTTCACCAGGGACCAAGTTCAACAGAAGTTTCCTCATCTCATGGAGGAAATCAATGTAATGGGGACCATTGCTTCCTAAGTGGGGAGGAATGATCCAGGTGGATATTGGTGGCCACCCGCCTATTCCACTTGGGGCCCCACCATTGTCTCTTTCAGTTTTTCAGTTTCGACACAACTTACTATTTTTAGCAGTGTTTCGGGTCTTGAACTTCCGTAGCTGTTTTGAGGCCCTAAACGATGTTTTTTGGGAAAACCGGGAGGACCCATGTTGCTCACATCTAAAGTTGTAGTCCTCGGATAGATCTTTCTAACGAGGTATGGTGCATGTCAAACGAAGATCATATGCCAAAGTTACGTCCCCGGGAAGTTGAAACACCAATTTACCCAAATGGGGCCCATAGTTTTGACGCTTCATCTCCTAGGGTTAGGGTTTTGGATGTTTAGGGTTTTCCATTGTTTCTAAATAATAAATAGGCCCTCGAGCCTCATTGTAACTTAGTTCAGAAGCCTTTAGCCGCCACATATCTTTTCAGAGGTAAGCTACCAGCGCCCTAGCTAGTTTATTTCCATTCTGTCTGTAAGCAAATTTCAGTTCTTTGATATTAATGAAATGAAGTGTTATTTCTACTGCATCTTTGTATTTATGGTTACATGTGTATTCTGTTGCGTTCCTGCATAAATCTGGATCAAATCAACAGGTTGTACATGTTTGAGGAGGGTCAATGATCAATGGACCACAAGTTACTCTGCCATGATACCATGACTTCTTTGGGGTGTTTCATGATACCACAAATTTCAAGGCTTGTTTTATTTTATTTTTATTTTTTATTTTATTTTATGCTGTGGTTCACGAACACAATGTGCCCGCACACATATGTACCCCTACGTCCACGGGAAAATCTCGGCAGACCCTCCAGATTGGATCTAACCGTCTGCCATACATGCGAGGCCTAACCCCAAGGGCGTCATGGAGATTTGATCCCGTGACCTCCCAATTGGCAAAGTACTTAGCAGCGAGGACTCAACCAGTTGAGCTAACCCTTCGAGCTTAATTTCAAGGCTTTTCTTAATTAAAAGCTGAGAGGATTTTTTAATTCTGCTTCTATAAATTTTTTTGGTGTCAATAAATATAGGAAAAAGGCTTTGAGATGAACTCCTTTTGGACTATCTCATATATATATATCTTCTTCCTCTGGAATCAGGAGATGAGTTCTTACAATATATCTTTAAACTGAGATTCATCAAAAATGTCTAAGCATAGTCTTCTTGATTTAGGAAGTGGAATTTATCCCCTGCAGTGGCACCAAAATGTTGCCTGGCTTAAACACACACCCAAGTTGTTAAAGTCCTAATTCACAAGGAAAAGACTGAAGTGAAGCTTGGAGTGGTTGTCCAGTTCACCTGAATAATCCTCTTCCACTTTTTAGGTTGGTTCTTCTCCAACTCAAAAGGGGAATTTATAAACAACTCTAAGTCTAATAACGATGATCACAAAGTATGGTATTTTGACATAGGGAGGGAAATCCGAAATTTGATTTTGAAGATTATATTATTCAGATTTTTGGACAGAGAATCTTTGGCTAGGAAGTTGAAATCTAGATTTATGGATTTTTAGTGATAATTTGTAGATCTATCAATTGCAAAAAGAAAGATCCCTTTTGCTTATGTAAAGAAACCTGAATTCTGATTTAACGTTTATAATTCCAGATTTCAGCTCAGAAAGTAAATGAGTTAATTTTATTAGTTTTAGATGGTTGAAAAGCAGGATTAGTGCCTATTATTGGGAAATGGGGTCTATGAGGGAGTAGTTATTGAACTATATCTTGTGAGAAACATGATAACTACAGCTGGCATTAGCATGCTACAGCCATCAATTTCTTGCTGTTTTTCAAATTAAGAATTCAGATCTGAAGTCCCAATGAAGGAATATTCATCAAATATAGAATGAGAGCCAAATACAATGGCCTTCAATGTGCATATCAGACCTGAACTTATATGGGTCTGTGCATAGGTGGGCTTCTTCAATGGTTTCAAAATGTTATTATCATTCTTTAAATGAAGTCATATAATCCTTTTCAAATATTATCATTCAAATTTATCAAGTTCCTTTTGGTTCGAAATCTATGCCATACTAACTTAATGCTTTCTGAATCTTGTTTTTGAATCATTAAACAGATATTTGGAACTGGACACGATAGAGTTCACATTGGGGACAGTACTTGATGCGGTTGTAAGTGAGGGGATGATTCTATGCAGGGAGAAGAGTTTGCAGCTAATACGTGATTCACCAGAAGCAATCACAACAATGTGCCTTTATGGTGATCAGTTGAGGCTTCAGCAAATTTTGTCAGATTTTTTGATAAATGCACTGCGGTTCACTCCATCAGAAGGATGGGTTGGAATTAAGGTTGTTCCCACTAAAAGACATCTGGGAAGTGGTGTGAATGTTATGCGTATGGAATTCAGGTATGTGGCTAGCTGCACCTTTGCTATGAAGGGGAGTAATTTTTGTTCCATGTGTCAGATTCAGCTGCATTTATAGGCTATAGTTGTTTTTTTCTATATTCATTGGATTTGGTTCCATTCCCAGCATGTTCAACTAAGCTATTAGGCATCTTCCTCTAGTCAGCTTCCTTCAGGTTGATTTATTAAAAAGCTGCCTGCTTTGGGGACATGCTGACATTTCTCTTTCTCCTCAAAAGATTAATCTCGCAATTGAACAGAAATAACCTGCACAATTCTTTGAAAATTGCTTCTTCTCGCAATAGCATGTTCAACTAAGCTATTAGGCATCTTCCTCTAGTCAGCTTCCTTCAGGTTGATTTATTAAAAAGCTGCCTGCTTTGGGGACATGCTGACATTTCTCTTTCTCCTCAAAAGATTAATCTCGCAATTGAACAGAAATAACCTGCACAATTCTTTGAAAATTGCTTCTTCTTGCAGTGGAATTATTACATTCCTGTTGACGTTGTAAGTCCTCTCTGTGCACATGAATTTATCCAGTTTGCTCATTCCATTTTCTAGCTTTGCATGTTATGTCTTGAAAGTTGAAGGTACTTGGATTTCTAGACATTGATCAGAAACTGTGCAGCCTTTCCTCGAGTATAGCCTGGGCCAAGACAAACCTTGTGACTTTTGGAAAAATCATTATTTTTCATCTTGAAATGGTCAATCCACATGAACTAAAATGCTGCAAGAAAAACTGCAGACCATGATTAGGGTCTGAAAGTGCATTGTCGTGTGATTTATTTTATATGTTATGGTGTCATGTTCTTAAATGGATTCACAAAAAAGGATCTGTTGAAATACCATAGTTCATATATCCCACCTTTGGAAGTTGCCCTGTTCTCTCAAAATATTCGTGCAGGTTCCAACTTCCAACCTTTCAGAGAAATTATGCTCACTCAGACCCAAAGAATCACCTTTCCACTCTTCCTATTGATAAACAATTTTTTTCCATATGATGATGTTTGGCAATTGCCACTGCTGCCATTCTTTGTCAGTAATTTTATCCTCAGAACCAGAATTGGTATAGGCTGCGAAAGGTGTCTTACAGAGTGAACTTGCTAGAGGAGAAGAAGAAGAAGTTACATTTTATAATTATACAAAGAATATAACTGATATATCTATACCACTTAATTAGAGATGGCATTTAAGAAAATGCAGGTATGCAGTTCAGCTTTTAATAGATTTCTATGTAGTTCCTCAAACCCGAAGGAGAAAACAAGCAATTGCTCCTGTATATTTCCTCTGAGTAAGGAAAGATGGTACATTTAGACAATCAAATGATCTGCCACAAGGTTTGGCTGTTGGCATTCTAAAATAGTTATTGTTAATTACCTATTGCTCTTAACAATTAATATATGTTAGAGTTGCAAAACGGATTAAAATAAAAAACTTAATTTTCTTTTCAGGTTTTATAGAAGGTGAAGTTATGAGAGGTTGGAAAAACTATAAATAAATGATTGATAGAGTTTCATCAACCGGCCTCTTGTTCCCTATTCTAGTTTCTCAAAAGGAAATATGGCACAATGTAAGTTTGCTGTAAATTCAATTTTTACGACCAGAATGGTAAAGTGACATGTCTTTTATTTTTTTGATTGAGAAGGATATGTAGATGTATTAAACTACTTTTAAATACCTGTTCAATTTAAAGGTGGATCCCTAGAGAACTATTACAATAGAAATAGCATGATTGTTATGCCAATGGGGGTGTTCACAACAGTAGTGCACTGTAATATTCCAATCTAGATTTTGCAGTAATCTTCGAAAATTTTCGTTGAAAACATTTAACAAACACTTTACAAATATGATATGGAAAATGAATTTCTTCTAATTATCATGGCAAGGACATTTCGTCAAACATATTGCATATAATCTAACACGAAATCCTTGTTTGACCGCAAGTGCAAGAAATCTTCCAAAGTAGCAACAAAACTCAGCCTTATTATGTTAAATATGGATCTGGGAAATACATGCCAAATATGATTATGAGACCCTGTTAAAATACCAACAAGATATATGTATGGCTGACAATGACTTCTATAACATTAGATATCTGTGAGAGATCTGATTGACCTCTCCTCGTGACCTCCACGTTAAACAATAGTGAGAGGATCTGGTTTGATCCCTCCTCTTCGAGTGGCTAGGGTATATGATCTCAATACCGAAGCCCCCTTGAAACTAACCCTTACCACTGAAACTAACCCTCTTTCATACAGGTTCTCACCCAGACAAGTTCCAAGAGCTCAACTCAATAACAAAACAACGATCCAGAAATGCATCATAAGGGGTGAGCTCTCATCTCTTTTAATAGTTATGGCTTATCAGAATACAATGGTCAATACCATGGGTCGTCCGAATACCATGGGTCACCTTTTGTGCTAGTAAAGTGAGTTTATAATATTCTCTTTTCTTAGTCACTTTTAATTAATTAATTCTCTCATATCCCGTGATTAATTTTGGAGTTGTCTACCGACACAACAGAATAGCCCGGACGACAGTTTTTTGCCAGAATCTGGTAAAAAAATTTTCAAAAAATCACGTAGTTGGAGTGTTTGATTTGCATTTTTGATGGTGGAAATGGATTCAGCATCATCAAAAACCCTTAGGGCATCCAAAATACTGAAGTTTAATGACTGTAACCGAGATTTTCAAAAATCTTTGCTGGAATTTTTCATAATCTTACCGGAATTTATTCTGTGGGTTTTTTAGACAACGGCATTAATTTTTAATTTGTAGCCTAGAATACTAAGATGCTCTCTGTTACCCGCTCATATGTACATGGAAGGAATTAAGGACCCCTTTTCCCAATGGACAAGGCACCTATCAAATTTTTGAAGATCAGAAATCAAGCAGGGCATTTTTCTCCTGTTCTCTCTCTTCTTCTCTGCAAATTCCATACCCCTACAGGGGAATTGTAATAAATGGCACTAGCATGATGAACTTATGTAACAGACTGACTCTTGGGACCTAGTTACTAAGTCACTCTAGAGTGTTTTTTTCACTTGATTAATTATTTTTGCTTCTAAGCGATAAATAATTAATCAAGTTTTTTCACTCATAACCTCTAAAGCTGGAGTGCATTTTAATAGATGGGCCTCGAGTGAGTTCCAAGTCTAGGGTCAATGTTTATTACCATGCTAGGCATTTCCTAGAGTCTGACAGAATTTGATTAGGTATTTCTAGGTTTTTTTAATAATTAAATTTCCCACAGAATAGGAATTAATCCAGCTGTAAATAAACTGGGGACAAACCAGGGATATGTTTTGAGCTGACTAAGTGACTCCATCTCTTAAGTTAAGTGACTTGGCATTCAAGATTGAGTTTGTTAATTTTGGACAACTATGTCCAAACTCCATGTTGTGATGCTCAGATGAAGATGCCAATATTTTGCTTGGATTCCTCTTTCGGAGAGGTGCAATATCGATCTAAAGATCATCTTGATCCGATGAGCAGAGCATTTATTTTGAATTTATTCAAAATATGTGTAAGTCGGCCTGAAATGAAATGTAGGCTTGAAGCCCCAGCAATTGTGTCACACACCCTCATTGATGGATATAAATAGGTCAACGTTGGAGGTCATTTTCACTCATCCATCCTCACACATTCTCTCTCATCATCTGATTGGTTCGATCACCTTGGAGGCTCTTCTTCATCCACACGTGAAGTAGCAAGAAGAATTTTCTATTTCGACCTAGGGTTTCAGCGCGAGAGTTGACCAGCGTTGACTTTGGTCAATCATGGTCAAGCGACCACAACTTTGAGTCCAGTGATTGACGTAGTCGGCGATTTTTTTTTTGGCACAAAAATCGAGGTTGACTGTTGACTTTGATCGGGCTATGTTGACTTTTTGTTGCTGCTATGTTGCGTTGACCATTGACTGTGACAGTGTTGACTTTCGTTGACTTTGGGTTGACTAATGTTGCTGTCCGAGAGGGTTGTGTGACACTTCTGGTTGGCTGACCGTATTGAGACTTTGCTGGTTGAAGCATCCTGTTGACCGTCGTAACGCACCAACACACATATTGTTGGCTTGTCTTTTGTTGATTTACTGGTATGTTCTATCAAAATTTTTACTTTCTTGTCTATGTGATTGCTGTTTGATATTGGGGATAAAAATTAATATTGCATCAAGCATAGAACATCTACAAAAATTTACATGGTATCAGAGGTGAGGTGAAGACAAAGCCCAAGTTTGTAGCAATCACCGAAGAAGAGCATGGGTACCTCAAACTTCAATGGCTTTAAAATTGATGACAAATTGACTGGGAAGGAAGACTTCCATGCCTGGAAGATGACTTTGGATCTTATGTTGGAAGACCAAGATGTCATGGACTATGTGCAGGGTAAAATCCAAGAGCCTCCATCCACTGCACCTGCTACCACCAAGTCAAAGTATAAGAAGGGGGAAATCAAAGCAAAACTGATGATCAGGGACTCAATTCATAAGAGTCTAGTTGCCTACATCTCTGAGCTGGGCACATCCAAGGAGATGTATGATAAGTTGGTCAACATGTTCAAGGCCAACAATGCAAATCAAGTCTTATTCTTTAAGAATCAACTGAAGACTCTGAAGTAAGGCAGGGATGAATCTGTCCAATCATATTTTCTGAAGCTGACCGAAATCAGGAATAATCATCTGGCTATTGGGGAGACAATAGTTGATCGAGAAATGGTTCTCACCGCACTTGGAGGTCTCTCATTCGACTGGCATGTATTCAATACTACCATTCTCAATAACAATGTGATACCTGATTTTGACGAAGTATTATCAAGATGCGTACAAGAAGAGACAAGGATGAAGGAATATGAAAATGAAGGAAATGCTGCCTTCACTGCTCGTGTTAAGAAAAAGAACTTTGGTGGTCCGAGGAACAAAGGAAGAGTAGGGGCCCAAGGGAAGAAAGGTAAATGTTACACATGTCACAAGACCGAGCACTATGCTAGAGAATGCCCTTTCAAGAAGAATTCTCCCGATGATGATGACAACAACAACAACCAGAGGAATGGCAATCAAAGGAACAATAGGTTCAAAGGACAAAGGAAGGCCCCCTCTGGCGGAAATGGGCAACCTTACAAAAGGTCGAGAAATTCTAGGTATGAGGAATCAGATGTTGTTGATGATAAAATAAATGAATTCATTCTTGTATCTGCCCTCTCTGCGGTATCTCCACCTGACACTATGGATGTCTGGTTGATAGATAGTGGTGCCTCAAGGCACATCACTGGGTTCAAGGAAGCACTTTTTGACATGGTTGAGAAGGATGTCAATCTGACAATTATCCTTGGAGATAATGCCACATATCCCGTGAAAGGGACAAGGACTGTGACCCTCCACTTGTCTCAAGGTCAACTCCTTTGCTTGCAAGATGTACTATATGTACCTGATTTGAAGAAGAACCTTGTGTCTATTTCGGCCATGGAAGACAAAGGTTTCAATGTGGCATTCATTGATGGGAAGGTGCGTATCTGGAAGAAGAGTTTCAAGGAAGCTATCACGATTGGGTTTAGAGTTGATACACTCTACCACGTTGGAGGAAGTCCACTGGGAGCAATGACATGTAATGCTATCCGACAGACTGAACTATGGCACCGGAGGTTTGGACACCTCCACTACAAAGCCCTTCCCAAAGCAAGGAAGGTGGTGATGGGGATGCCCAAGTTCACAAATGATCATGAAGGTGTATGTCAGGGCTGTGCCTAAGGAAAGCATACAAGGGGACCTTTCCCCTCAAGTGTCACAAAGACATCTGATGTCTTGCAATTAGTACATTCTGATCTGTCTGGTATGCTGCCCGTGACATCCTTGGGAGGATGTTCTTATTATATGACGTTCATAGATGACTTCTCTCACAAGACCTGAATATACTTCTTGAAGAAGAAGGATGAGGCTTTCACGTGGTTTCGTACCTTCAAAGCCTTGGTGGAAAATTCAACAGGGAAGAAGATCAAGATATTGAGGACCGATAATGGCACTGGATATGAGACGAACGAGTTTAAGAACTTTGCAAAGAAGCTGGCATCAAGAGGGAGACCACAACTGTCTATACTCCTGAGCAGAATGGCATTACTGAAAGAAAGAACAAGACCATTATGGAAGCTGCCCGTGCCATGCTATGTGACCAAGCTCTACCGAAGTTTCTGTGGGGAGAAGCTGCGAACACTGCTGTGTACATACAAAACTGATGCCCGCATTCCGCTTTGGACTCCAAAACTCCCGAAGAGGTTTTCTTTGGTAATAAACCTGACATCTCACATTTTAGAGTTTTTGGATGTCCTGTTTATTTTCATATACCGAAGGAGAAGAGGACCATGCTGGATGCTTCTGGAAAGAAGGGAATGTTTGTGGGCTATAGCGAAACTTCAAAGGCCTATAGAGTCTATGTGCCTAGTCAACGGGAAGTGGAGATATGCCACGATGTTACCTTTGACGAAGATGCTTCCCTGAGGAAAGTAATCAATCTTCCGAGATCTGAGGAAGATCATGAAGCAAGGCCTGGAAATTAAGAAGAATCGAAGGATGAGATGATGCCCGATGTTGAAGGACCGATGGATCCTATTGATCCACCTCCTTCAATGAGGAAGAGACCATCATGGCTCAGGGACACTCTCAAGGATGCCGAGAGAAATATGGCCCCAAGGGGGACATTCCGTGAAAGAAAGAAGCCGAATAGATACCAAGGGTATCTAGCAGTCATGAGTACAATCATACAATCTGAGCCTGGATCTTTTGAGGAAGTCGTAAAGCATCAAGTTTGGAAAGATGCTATGCACGAAGAATATGAATCCATAATGAAGAATGATGTCTGGGATGTGGTTCCAAGACCAGAGGACAAAGCAGTTGTCACCTCGAAATGGCTCTATAAGATCAAGCATGGATTTGATGGTAGTGCTGAAAAGTTCAAGGCAAGATTCGTTGCCCGTGGCTTCTCTTAAAAGGAAGGCGTAGACTATGATGATATATTTGCACCTGTGGCTCGATATACCACCATCTGATCTATCATAGCCCTTGCTGCTACGCAAGGATGGAACCTTCATCAGATGGATGTGAAGACCGCATTTCTGCATGGTGCGATAAAGGAAGAGGTCTATGTGGAGCAACCTCTGGGTTCAAAGTCCAGGATCGGGACACCCATGTTTGCAGGTTGAAAGCCCTCTATGGGTTGAAGCAAGCACCCAGAGCTTGGTACGAGAGGATAGATAGCTACCTGATGAAGCTGGGCTTCACTCGTAGTAATGTTGATCCGAACCTTTACTTCAAGGTTGATAGAGAAAAGCCTATCATTTTGGTGCTGTATGTGGACGACGTCTTCTTGACACGTGTTGACTCTCTCATTCATCAATGTAAGAGGGAGCTCGCTGCTGAATTCGAGATGAAGGACCTAGGACTGATGCATTACTTCCTAGGCCTGGAGGTTTGGCAGAGACTTGGCGAGATTTTCCTTTCTCAAGGAAAATATATTGTGAAGCTTCTGGAAAGATTTCGAATGGTGGACTGTAAGTCCGTGTCGACATCGATGGAGCTCAACTTTAAGAAGTTGAGTGGCAGCGCTGTTGGGCTCGTGCTAGCAAATCCTACTGAGTATCGTCAACTCGTAGGGGCCCTGATGTTCTTAGTGAACACTCGTCTGAACGTATGTTTTGCAGTGAACACTTTGAGTCAACATATGGTTGAACCTCATCACATTCAATGGGTTGGTGCCAAGAATCTGTTGAGATATCTTTGGGGCACGATAAACGGTGGGTTGAGATACACTGCCGGGAGTGTGACACTCCATGGATATACTGATTCCGATTGGGCTAGCAGTGTGGTGGATCGTAAGAGCACATCGGGATGCTGCTTCACACTTGGGTCTGCTTCGATATCATGGATGAGCAGGAAGCAGAAGTCGGTGGCTTTGAGCACCGCGGAGGCCGAATACATTGCGGCGAGTATGGCCTGTTGTGAAGCAGTTTGGTTGCGAAAGCTCTTCAGTGAGATGTTTGGGCATGTGCTAGATACCACCGTGATACTCTGTGATAACCAGAGTGGGATTCGTTTGTCTGAGAATCCCGTGTTCCACGATCGATCCAAGCATATTGATATCAGGTACCACTTTATACGAGATATGGTATAGTGAGGTGTCGTAAGGCTCGATCATATAGGAACTGATGAATAGGTCGCAGACATTCTCACAAAACCCTTGGGGAAGGTCAAGTTCCTAACCTTTCATGAGAATCTTGGAATCGTGGAATGACCCTATGCTGAGGGTCCTGTTGGACGATGAGCTCTGGTAGCTCTAGGTGGCTTTGGGGATAGCTTGTCGGAGCTATAAGCACACATGAGGCTAGGCTTGCTGAACCTTGTGGTGCTTCTGCCCCGCCGTTATGATGTTGAGTTGGTTCACCTCTCATGATCTGTGCCTTGTATGCATCTTACCCATTGAGTCTTGGACTCATGGGAAGTACCTCTCATTTGGCCAGTGAGGTGGGAAAAGCTAGAGACCAGTAACAAAGACTGATGGACGCAACAGAGATTGTCGTACTCGCTATGTCTAGGATGGCACGTGTCCAACCACTCGATCTGGGATCAAGTTTAGTGAGGTTTCAGACCTCCAACTGACTTCAGGTCAGGTAAACCAACTTTGGGTTGGTATGAGACTCTTTTTGAGTCCTATAGAAGTTTTGGACCTCTGGGCTAAATCTGTCAGCCGAGAATGATGTCTTTGTGACTAACCCACTTTTGTTATGAAATAAAGAAACAAAGCAAGTTACGACGGGATGACGCACGATGTTTGGATGGCACAGGTGGGTGGAGTTCTCCCTAGTTGAGAGGGAGAGTTAATTTTGGACAACTAGGTCCAAACTCCATGTTGTGATGCTCAGATGAATATGCCAATATTTTTATTGGATTCCCCTTTCGGAGAGGTGCAAGATCGATCTAAAGATCATCTTGATCCGATGAGAAAAATATTTATTTTGAATTTATTCAAAATATGTGCAGATCGGCCTGAAATGAAATGTAGGCTTGAAGCCCTAACAGTGGTGTCACACACCCTCATTGATGTATATAAATAGGTCAACGTTGGAGGTCATTTTCACTCATCCATCCTCACACATTCTCTCTCATCATCTAATTGGTTCGATCACCTTGGAGGCTCTTCTTCATCCACATGTGGGAAATTGCAGCAAGAAGAATTTTCTGTTTTCGACCTAGGGTTTCAGTGCAGAGTTGACCAGCATTGACATTGGTCAACGCATGGTCAAATTGACCCCAACTTTGGTCAAAATTCCAATTTGCGTAGTCTGCATTTTTGGCATAGAAATCAAGGTTGACTGTTGACTTTGATCGGGCTGTGTTGACTTTTTGCTGCTGCTATTTTGCATTGACCATTGACTATGACAGTGTTGACTTTCATTGACTTTGGGTTGATTGATATTGCTGTCCAAGAGGGTTGTGTGACACTTTTGGTTCGCTGACCGTATTGAGACTTTGCTGGTTGAAGCATCCTGTTGACTGTCGTAATGCACCAACACACATATATTTTTGGCTTGTCTTCTGTCGATCTACTGGTGTGTTCTATCAACATTTTTACTTTCTTGTCTATGTGATTGTTGTTTGATATTGGGGATAAAAAGTAAAGTTGCATCAAGCATAGAACATCTACAAAAATTTATAGAGTTGAATAGTGACTTGGAGGCCACTTAAGGGAGGGAAAAATTGACGCCTTATACAACCAATTAAGGCGGCCAAATCTCATGAAATGAGGGTCGAGTTCAGTTATCCAAGAGGCTGAGTTCCACACTTAAGGGTTGGACAAGTTTGTTGTCATTCAAGGATGATTTTACTTGGTTAAAGAGACTGAAAAGTGACGATTAAATCCCCCACTCCCATACGCAGATGACATGCCCATATCCTGCCAACAAAGGAGATCTACACAACTCCTAGCTTCCACACACAGCTCTTGATTGGTAGCTCATTTGACACTTGTGTGGGTGGCTAAGAGTTAGCACATGTTAATGGGGAGTTGTGTCCCCTTATTCCTCGTTTGCACACTTGTATTAGTGTTTCAGCAAAAGGAGATACACTGCCTCTCTCACAGAAACACACATCTAGTTTGAGAGCCACTTGAAGCAACACACAATCACCCTTTGGTCAATAGTCTTCACACTTGGAAATTCAAGCCAACATTGGGATCACCATTCCTTTTCCATTTCTAATTCATCTTCTTCTTGGGATCTTCTCCAAATTTCCTATAAATGTAACCCCATTTGCACATTACAAGCTAGTGTTTGAAGCTTGAGCTTGGGGAATTGTTGGGATATTGTTTGTACTTTTCATATCATTCATCAATAAGCAAAGACTTTGGAGGTTTAATGGTGTCATGTCTTGTGTGGTATTCTTGAGCATTTGAAGTAACTTGTACTTGTTTATATGTTTAATTATTTTCAATTTTGTAGCCTAGACCCTAGCTAGTGGCAGTATTGTCTAAGGAGAAGGTTGTAAGTGTTTATTGCCACCTTGGTTTACTTCCATTCTATGCTTGATTATTACATGTAATTCTTGGTTGAATTGCATGTTTAACCTTTTCATTGTGTAAGTAACCACCTAATCTACTAATGTTGTATTACAAGATCTATTGTAAAACAAATTATTGACCAAGTTATCAGATGAACAATTTTTCCTTGAGGATGCTTCACTATCCTAAATGAGACGAAAATCCTACGATCTAGGTGAGATGCAAAATCTTGGTTTATTTTAGTTTATATGTCTATTCTAAATGTATCCTCCCTCTTAACTGTTTTGAAGCTAGTCTCTAGAGTAGGCCATGAGAGAGAAGCCAAGCGGAAGCAAGCAAAGACTTGGTTAATGATACCTTCCCTTAGGTTCTAACCACTCGATACCTCCGACACTGCAGAGACTATGGCTCTGACGACTGCAAGGTCACCATGTTAACTACTAAAGAGGTGCTAAACTCGTCAAGCTAGATGAGAAAGGTGGGCCTATATATCTATCGACCAAGCTTATGCTTGGAAGTTAATTAATTAGTGCAAGAGACTAATCCTAGAATGCAAGTGCAAGAGATGAATGACTGCTCTTAAGGTGAGATTACTTAATGTTCTTAAGTACTTGATTACAATGATCTTTAATGAACAATGAGATACTTACACAATAGATAAATGGCAATCTCAACCACAAGGAGTGCTCAAAACTAAACGGTGCTAGAAAATGATGCCAATATACAATAACTCGAGTGATAAAGAAATTATCAATATGTCAATTAGATATACAAGAGAGAAAATTAGATGTCTTACAAGAGATATCCAATTTAACAATAAGCAATGCATCCACTTATACAATGACAACAATGGCAATGAGAAAATAAGAGCATTAATCCACAATGTGACCTAGAGCAATTAGCCAAACTTGTTAAACACTTATCAACTTGATTGGAGCAATTGTGTTTGTGAATGCAAGAGTGCAAATAGATGATGATTATGTAGAAGTGAAGTATGCATCAACCAATAATCATATGATTGCAGCGATAGGAAAATCACTTAATTACTCAATTAAACACTTATCCAAAATCCACAAGATGCAAGAAACGAGAGACAAGTGAGATTGGATAACTTTCAACCACTTTTATCAGCACCGCAAACTTTATATCAGATTTTTATGCAGTAAATATCAACACTTGAATTATTATGACAACCTTCAAAAACTGATCAAATATATAGAGATATAAGCCCAATGAGTGCAAGTGACCATATAATGACAAAATATGATTAAAAATGAGTTATTATGCCATTGTTATGGAATTTAATTACTGCTGTATGTATTTTTATGTGGCTGTAGCAAACATATCAGGTCTGAAGAGTACCCAACAGTCCACAAAAAACCCACTTCTATGCACTCAAATTCAACTTTAGATTAATTATAAATGCCTTAGGTTATCAATTAGTAATTTAGAGTACGTTTAGGCCCTGAATATGCTGTTGTCATATGTTGAGAATTGAATAGGGCAATGATTAATTCAATTCTCTTACTTGATAACTGCTTGTGTTATTTTTTAGCTTCTTTATCTTCGTTTCTTATTATTACGATGAGCAATACACCAAACAATTACCAAAACAATAAGAACAATGACACAATATGTAGGCTGCAAACCAGGGCCAAAACCCCTCCTCTGGTGGGGAAAACCCACAAATCTCTTTTTATAGATGCTTCAATTGACGAATACCAAGACCCTTGACAAAGACACTAGACATAAGTATTCCTCCAAGACACTTGTCAGTATCTCTTGCTCTTCTCAGCTTCCTTAATTCTGTCCTCCTTTTTCTGCACTGTCCTACACTACAACCTAGAGAAGCTCGGTCTCTACTCCGCAGCCCTTGACAAGATGCCTACTCCCTTCGACCTCCTAGAGTTCTCTTTTTCGGCCTCCTTCCAGCACCCTTCTACCCTTTCGATAACCCAAGACCGAACTATAGATGTACTGAAGTAGCCCTTAGTCTTTGCTGATATCACAGGGGTATAGGTGCAGACCTATTACCGAAACAGAGAGAAACCCTTACTCAGACTTGTCCTTACCCTTGCATACCTTGTAGCCTTCCTTCTTCGCTGTATTACCCTTACTCTTCATGTGCTGTAATTCACACTTATTATTTCAGACTGATCCTAAATTGGTGAGGCTACAATGAGGTCGAGTCACCCTTATATAGTGACTGTTCTTCTTCATTTGGGCCTGACATGATCTATTGGAGGTAGGCTGACTTCTTTTCAAGGAGGATTTCATTAATCTTTAAGCCTACTTTAAGAGGCATAGTGACAATGTCTTGGAGTGCAACTTTTACATAGATGATGTGTCTTTTACACGTGTAACATGACTTCATTTACATGACTCTAATTATCTTTATGACAAGATGACAAATTCCTAAAGATATCAAGAAGAAGTCTTTGACCTATAATAAAAACTTCTTGCTCATGAAACCCATGAAGCAAGCAACATAATACATTTATTTTCCTTTGTCTTCTTCATTACATAAAATCATAATTACAAGTCATTATGCAGACCAAACCTAGTTACACTTTTCAACACTCCCTCTTAACCAGGAAGGTATTCATAATGGTACTTGTTCATTCTCAATCTGAAGAGATCTCATAAGAAAATTCGGATTTGTAACCCATCTGTATAGCATCATATCAACCAGCATTGTCATAGTGCAAAGCCTTGACTAACAACTCCATCTCTCCACGAGATCTTGAGCCCCAATGTTGGCGAGGCCAATGATTAATAGACACCTTCATCATTGTCTCCCTTGGAACATACCCCACCCGGGTTCACTCAAAGTATGTCCAGGACTATGCTTATCATAGATTCCCAGTCCTCAAAGAATATCGGTCCTTCCACGACTACTCTTGTCTTGGATGCCATAATACATCCTCAAAGATTATCGGATGCCAGATTATTACCCAATCCTCCATTTTGTCTTTCTAGGTGAAGGCCAGAATGATGTGTCTATCTCTCCCTCTCAACTAGGGAGGACATATTCCACCAAGGAATGTACTTAAGCTCCCTCTCGGCTTAAGAACTACCAAGTTTTTTCCAAGTAAGAAATTTATTACCAGGCTCCCTCTTAATCAGGGACTTGCATCAGCTCTATAGGAAAATAATGGGACATCCAGCCGCTCTGAAGAACTCCTTCCTTCGATGTGATGAGTTTCTTCTTTGTTGAGGAGTCTTCATCTCTGGGATCTCTTCAAAGGGCACAAATCATCCATCACTTTCATCCATGAGTAATGTCTTCATTCTATCAGAAAGTAATCCATCAGTCTTCTCATCTGGTTTAACTTCATTGTAATATCCCAAAATTAGCAGTCAGCTAATTGGGATATGAATTTTGATTAATTTTGGCAAATCCTAATGTTGGGTGGTGTTGACGGGGAAATTTGTCCTGCCAACAGTAGGGGATCTCCTCGGTAAAAAAGTCCCAATTAGACTCTGAACCGTTTGTGACAGGGATCCCGTCCGGGGTCTGGCTACCGCTGAATACTCCTTCTCTTGGACACAAATGAGCCCTTCAGAGTTATAGGCATACAGTTATCGGATGATACAAGACAGAATATCGATGATTGTCAATGAGCATAAACAGTACAAATAGCAAGATAAAAGGAAACACGCAGCTGAAGGATGCTGTTAGCAGCATATCATTAAGGCCGTGTTTGTAAAAGTTGTTCGAACCATAGAAGAAACAGTTCTGCCTAGCGAGAACAACCTATGCTTACTTGGGCATTTTCGTGAAAAAGATAGATGTCAATAATGAAGTTACAAACATCTCATAGGTAAACAACATACCATCATAAATACATTCAGTGAGCTGAAATGCATGAAGAGTATAAGCAGAAAACGCAAATCAATTAATCATAAGATATCAGACATATACGGAAAAATACTCATAGTATTAACACATTGATTCTCATCGGATCCAATAGTGGATTTAAGACAAATGCTCGTATTCCTTCATAAGGGGCTGTTCAATGCTTTACAACTCTTTTTTCTCCTTTGGAGTCCAAAAAAAAAGGATCCTTTACAAGTCCCCGAAGGGAGTATATATAAGACAAAATTGACCCCTGGGTGTCTTGACTTTTCACCTTCCCGCTTGTTGGTATGCTTTGCGACCTGAATGGAAGGTGCGACCTGCGACCTGACCGTGGAAGATGCGACCTGCGACCCCTCCTGTAGGCTGTGCCTTGCGATTTGATCATGGAGCGTGTGTGTGATTGCGAGGTCGGGAACATTTGCTTGTTGCTCTTTAAGGAAATTCTGCCATGCACGATAATCTGCAGCAACTAGGGAGATTAGAGGAGTATCTTCCCTTAACCTGTGCAGGCATTCTAGGGTGTTCAGGATCAGAGTTTCTCTCTTGATTGTGACCTGGTTGGATAAGGAAGCCAGTTTGGTGTAAATCCAAACTGGCGTCACGACGAACTTAACCAAGTTCTCCTGCGATGCTGGAAGATCAGGTGTAGCGGCGGCTTGTCTAATAGGTTGCAGGAATGCTTGAATTTCTTGATTTACCTGTTCCCATGTCTTTTCTTCGCCTAGAGTACCTAGAGAAGGAATATGGTGCAGCCCAGCCATCAAGTCATTGTCGCTGATCAAATGCTCATAGGCGGTCATCACCTTCTCTAGGTCTTTGAATAACTTCTCCTTGGATTGCACCTTCATGCGAATTTGGACCTTGTCGTTCTGAGTGTGAATCCAATCTTTCTTGGGCAAAGTTTCTGGAACCTGTGGATATCTGTTTGTCCATTCTATCATTCTATCCAAGGCAGTGGAGGCTTCTTTCAGTTGCTCGTTCCTCTTCTTAGTTTCTGCTTTAGCTCTCAGTAGAGGTGCAACTGTTTGCTTTATGGTGAACATTTCCTCGTATATGTGCCTCATGGTGGCTTCCAGTGTTACCAACTCTCTTTGGACAGTGAGTGGTACTTCGTTAATAAGGGTGTTCTTATCTTGGAGCTGTTGGACTTCTTCCCTTAGTGCTCTCTTTTCTTGCTTCGACCTAGCTTCCCTTTATTCGGATTCTTGTAATCTATTTTGTAGGGAGAGGATTTCCCTACTCATCCGGCTCACGTTTTCTTCTGTGGCTATGGCGAAAGTAGTGCCGGCTGATGCTATCATTACTGGATTGGTCCTAGTGTTTAGGACTATATCCTTTTCCGTTGTGGCTGTGAATGTCGCGGCAGGGTTCCGTGCCAGGCATCTCCTCTTTTCCTACCTGATTTTGAATGTGAACTAGTCATAGGTGAGTCTCGTCAGATTGAACACTTCCTCCTCTTGTCCTTCTGAGGTACCCGATTCTGAGAGCGCAAAACGTGGGTTGATTGCAGGAACTTCGATGGCCGGCAACTCTTTCTATAACCCTGTTACTGGAGGAGGTGTCTCGGTGTCTTTAGAAGAATTGTCTTTCGATCTTCGATCCTCTTCCTCTTTTCCCTTTTGTTCTGCTTCTTTTCCCAATAGCCGCTCCGCCTCTGCGTAATCCTGTTCTTCCTTTTGTTTGTGCTCAGCCTCTGCCCTATCTAGTTCTATCTTGAGCTGACGCTCAACCTCTGCTTTTGTTTCCTCTTCTTCCTTCCTTTTGTTTTCAACTTCCACCTTATCTAATTCTATCTTGAGCTGACGCTCAACTTTTGCTTTCGCCTCCTGCTCTTCCTTTCTTTTGCGGGCGTCCTCCGCTTGTTTCTTCCTCTGTTCTGCCTTTAAGTGTTTTTTACGTTTATCCTCATCCTCTTTTGCTTTCTTTTTAGCTTCTCGTTGAGCTTTTGCTTCATTTTCTTTCTGTTGGGCGGAAGAGCTGTGGCCTGTGTTAGTTCGGGGCTTCTTGGCTTGGGAAGACGAGGCTTCTCCTAATTCGTGGATTCTCTCTTCCAGAGTTTGATCATCTTGGTCCTCTCGATTGGTCAATGCCTTCGGGGCGAGTTCCCTATCTTTGTTGTACCAGTTTCTTACCCCATCTTCAGCTGGGTGTTCAGTGTGTTGGTAGCTCCATTTAAACTTGGCCCGTTTGCAATGGGCAGGGACTATCCTCTCAGGATTGTAAGTCCGGTGATCCAAAGGTGCCAGGAAGAATCCTCTGATTTGCTCAGCTTCCGCTTCCAGTTCTCTGAAATCCTTGACTGTATAAGCACCGATGGTGAGCGACAGTGTGGGCCACGACTTCTTCTTACCTTTAGTAAGGACCTTCGAGAAGCCGAAAGTCATCTGATAACATGTTTCCTGAAGTAACATTCTGTCAGTGACGAATCGGGGCAGAGCATGGGGGGTCTTGAATGAACTGAAGACTCGGATGAAGGTGCCTTCTGCAAATGGAAACCGATGTGCCACCTTGATTATCGTTTCCATGGCTCGCTAGGACATGCATGGGGTATCCTGACCGAACAATTTCCCGTAGAGTGCAGGGATGAAACTGTGCGCAATTGGCTCTATATCCTGCTTATATTTGGAGTCCCAGAATACCTGCAACTCCTTGTGAATTGGGCGTGCGCACTCTTGATCCCAGTTGTGAGCCCATCCCTCAAAGTGGCACCT
Organism: Pinus albicaulis; assembly: GCA_034641835.2. NCBI lineage: Eukaryota > Viridiplantae > Streptophyta > Pinopsida > Pinales > Pinaceae > Pinus > Pinus albicaulis. Next base: position 669,769,368 of record CM076582.1, on the reverse strand, counting down.
GGCACAAACTGCATCCAATAGATAGGAGGCCATGTAAAATTGGGATGAGTATCCCTCCTCCGGTTCTAGCGCTGCAAATATGTTTGTTTTGAGGGCTGTTATCAGTAAGTTGGCCCAATTGAAACGGGTGCCATGTACGGTAATAAAGTACATAAGGGATACCCAAGAACCGCTGAAAGTGGTGGCATCGAGACGACGATACATTTTGCAAAGCATAGCTGCTACGAGCTTATAGACCTTTCTGAGGCCTGCTACCTGATACTCCTTGTCCTTCTTGACTTTGAACTTCTCCGGTTCTTCCCACCATCCTCTCAGGGTGTCTACTATCGGAACCGCATGGGTAGTGGCCCATTCCTCCATGAACGTCTGTTCCCGCTCCGGAAGTGCGTAATAGTACTCTGCATCCTGGCCTTTTAAATTTGCAAAAGCTTTCCCCTCGTGATCTCGGATCACCCACATCCTGGGGTCGATCTTTTGTATGATTCATTCAATAATCTCGGCGCATGGGAATATGGATGGGTGGGCCCCTGCGTAGTGAAGCTTCGACCTCTTAACTTGCACATATATTTGTCGGTCTAGGAGGTCCTCTGGAAACTCGGGTTGTGCGAACTCTTGGTACACTTGATACCAACTCATGCTTTCTCCTCTGCTGAATATACATGCGGTGTCCCCATAGATAGGGGGAGGAGACATAGGTACTTCACTTTCTGTGATCTCTATCTCTGGGCTCTTGTTTTTCTTGCGAACCGCCGGAGGCCCCATGTCACTTGAGGCTGAAGAGACGGAGATGCACTCTAGCTCTGCTGCGAGGTTCCCTGGCATGTTCATAAAACAGTCCGAGGATAAGATAGGTGCCATATTAATGAATGCTTAATACTGCTTTTAACTCTGCCCAACTAAGGTCAAGGAAGGGGTGAATCTGTGACTTAGCGACCCATTGCCTGGGTCGCTGAGTCGCATTGGCTTAAAACTTTAGAGGAAAGTGACCCTGCGACCTGGCGACTTGCGACTAGGTCGCGGGGTCGCTGAGTCGCACTAGTCTAAAAATTCATGAAGATGCAACCTTGCGACTGGGTCGCCCGGTTGTTGAGTCGCAAGGTCGCAAAATTTTAGTTTTGAGCAATACGCGACTTAGCGACCAGGGACGAAGGTCGCAAGGTCGCGGGGTCGGAGGTCGCACTAGGGCTGGGCGGACGATTTCAACAGTGACACTGTCTTTTACTTAATTTTAACATAAATCAATAAAGGGAAACAAGGAGGAAAAGCCATAAATTGAAGATGAAGTGGTCATTAGAGGAAAAGACTGACACAGGGGAGGCTGGTTGGCTTGATCTACAAGTTTGTATAAGAATGACAGGGTTTGGAGGTTTAGAGAAGAATGCAGGTTCAAAGAGGGTCTGAATGGAGGATAGCTGGTGGCTTAAAAAGGACCAAGATAAGGGGAAAGGGGGCAAAAAATAGAAAAAATGGAAACATCAGGAGGATTGGGCAACTTACCCGAGAAAATCGCGCTCCAGTTGGCCTGTCATATGCGTTTTGCTCTCCGTTGTGTGGGTGAAATGCGACCTGCGCGACCCTTCTATTTATAAAGGGGTCGCGCATGCGGGCAATAAATGAGGTCGCTGGGTAGCGATTAGACCGTGTTGATGACATGTGCGACCTCGCGACCCTGCGACCTTGCGACCTGGAGGTCGCGGGGTCGCAGGGTCACTAGGTCGCAATTGTTTAAACTTGAGTACGATATGCGACTTAGCGACTTGGCGACCTGATAGGTCGCAGGGTCGCTAGGTCGCTAATTGGGTAAAACGACCTATTCTGCGACTCAACGACTTAAGGCTTTTGAAAAGACTTGAACTTAAGGTTTTGACTTCGCTTCTCGATGCTCGGGGGCTCAAAAAATTTTAGAGGGTGAAATTTTTGGAGGGTGTTGTAGCGGCTACGACAAATGGCGATTCACTGGTAGGGCCCAAAATCTCTGTCGGTGTTTCATCTTGAGGGGGGTAGGAGGACATAGTGCACTGTTCCTTTCACCTTGTGGGTCCCAATTCTTCTGTCTTCGAGCCTTGCGCACTTGCTTTCCCTATCTGCCTGCCCCTGGGTGCTGGTTTACCGTGTTTTCATTCTTGGAGACCGGATGGAAAAGTTCGGAGTAACCTCGGGGATTTTTGGATCCAGTATAGTTTATTTGGTCCTCATTGTGTTGCTCCGCTGCCAGCGAACCAGATGGTCCCGACAGAGTCTCTGCCTAGAAATCACGAGCGTTGCTCCGCTGCCAGCGAGCCTGGTCAGTACCACGGCGAAGTCGTCGTATCGCCTCTCTGCGTAGGAAGCCTTTCTCAATCCTTTACCCTTTATTCATGTGCTTAATGCACTTATTAAAATGTGCTTAGGGCACTTATTTTATTTGGCAATTATTGCTTGGGCGGATGAGGGATCCCGACTTATTTTACTTGCAAGAGAGGTTGCTCCTGGTCTATATGAGGACTTGGGGTTTTCCTGGATTTCCGTTCGTCACCGGAGGCTGACTCCTCCCTTTTCCATCTAGTAATCGATTTAACCAAACATTTTCTTTTTGCACAGCAGTCCCTTGGGCCAGCATACTAGGTAAGCTGCCGCGTCTTAGTCCGAAGGCCTTAGTCATGTTCTCGCCATTGAGTGCCTATCACAGGTATGCTTGCCTTTTTTTTTTTACACTCTGGGAGGAGATAATACACCAGCATAGATCCCGACTTAGTATGCCACTTGGGTAGCTTCTATATCCCCTTTCAAAAATTTGGATGCCAAAGGAAAGAAATGGTTAACGGGAGGCTGTGTGGAACAAGCAATTTATTGAAAACAAGAAAGGTAAAGAATGAAAAAAACAAGACAAACTATGGTACAGGGTTCAGCGATGGCTCCTAGGGGCTGTCAGGTGAAATAGTGCTTAAGGTCGTGTCCATTCGCAGGGAGGACCTCAATCCTCCCTTCAAGAGTTTGTAACCTATAAGTGTGGGAACCGACCTTCTCTCTGATCTGGAAAGGGCCTATCCATAATGCCTGGAACTTGGAGTGTTTCCATTTATCTTCATGAGCTTTATCCCATTTGAGGACAAGGTCACCTACTTCAAAAACCTTGTTCTCGACTGACTTCTTGTCAAACCATCATTTTATTCGTCCTTGGTGGATGGCGAATTTTTCCCGAGTTTTTTGCCTTTCCTCCTCAAGTTTCAACAATGTGTCTATTCGGGCTCGTAAAGCAGGGTAAGGAGTGCCATGAGTCTCCTGAGATAATCGGAGGGCTGGGAGAGACAAGTTGGGAGGAAGGATAGCTTCTTTTCTGTATACGATGAAGAATGGGGAGGTGCCTAGGGAAGGTTTGGGTGTGACTCAATCTGCCCAGAGGGCATTGTGGAGTGCCCTATGCCAATTGTGGAGTGTAAAAACTCTGGTAAACTTGAATAAGTATATATTATTATTGAGAAAATATGAGATATGAGATATTGTAAATTTTTGTAGATGTTCTATGCTTGATGCAACTTTACTATTATTACAGCAATCACCCAAACAGTTAAGTAAAATGCTGATAGAACATATCAGTGGATCTATAGAAGACAAACCAGAAACAGAAGAATGTGATGATGCGTTACGGCGGTCAACAGGATGCTTCAACCAGCAAAGTCTCCTTGATCAGCCAACCCAGAATGTGTCACAACAATCCTCAAATCAGTCACCGAGTCAACACAAGTCAACTCCAGAAAAGTCAACGCTGTCCAGAAAAGTCAATGCAGGGCAGCAACATAAAAGTCAACGCAGCTCCAAGTTCGGTCAACCTTTTGACCTAGATTTTTGTGCCAATGTGTACGACCTCCTAAAATCAAAGTCTCCAACAAATTTCAGCCCTTTTGGACCATGCGTTGACCAAAGTCAACGCTGGTCAAACTTCCTTGAAAACCCTAGCTGCAGTAATTTCGTCCTTTCTTTTGGCTGTACAGATTCGTCCTTCCTCCCACGTGTGAGCTGAGATCGTCCTCCAAGGGGCTCGTACTAAATCAGAGAAGAGAAGAAGATGTGTGATGAGTTGTTGTGAAAATGCTCCTCCAAGTTTGACTGTATTTATATACATCATTGAGGTGTGTGACACATCTGCTGGGGTTGCAAAACATTAAGGCCGACCTGCACATATAATTTATTATAAATAATAAATTCAAAATAAATGTTCTGCTAATCGGATTAAGATATATTTTATATGGATTTTACACCTCTCCGAAAGAGGAATCCAACAAAAATATTAGTATCTTAATCTGAGCATCACAACAAGGAGTTTGGACCTAGTTGTCCAATTTTAACACTCCCTCTCAACTAGGGAGAACTCCATCCATCAGTGCAATCAAACATCGTGCGTCATCTCGCCGTAACTTGCTTTGCTGGCCTCTTTATTTGTAATATCCCCAAAGGGAAATAACCAGTAATAAACAGAAATATGCCAGACAGATAAAGAAAATACAATGCTGAACCAGATCACTGAATAATGACACATAGAATTCCAGAAAACTGAGCCATTTTATTAATCTGAAAGTACATAGAGAGGAGTACAAGAAAATCAGAATAAGTGCACCTATCCTTGCCCTAAGCAAGTGGAAACCCTCTCAGACAGAATAATGGCTGCAACAAGGACAGCGTCCTAGCTGCTCTGAAGGCTGAAGACTGGAAAACAGCTGATCTCAACTCCAAACCTCTCTCCAATGAAAAACGCTGTCTCTGCTAGTGACAGCGCAGAAACAGATGAAGCACTAGGCACCAAAAACTCCAGACAGATAGATCAGCTACTGAAGGCTAGAAAAATGCTGTTGAGCCCTCTCACATAAGCCTGCTCCCCAGATCAGCGTCCTACCTGGTGGATCTGCCTCCTGAATGCTCAGATCTGCTGGATCTGAAGCCTCAAATCAGATCTGCGTCCTATCCCTCCTGATCTACGTCCTCCTAGGTCAGATCTGCTACCAAACCTCCAGATCTATGCTGGATCTGACAATATGTCTTCAGATCTGCAGCCTCCAAGGCTGGATCTGATGTTATCTCTTCAGATCTAGGCTAGATCTGCCAATATCTCCTCAGATCTGTAACCTCCCAAGCTGGATCTAGTGTTATACCTTCAGATCTGCAACATACAAGACTGGATCTGCAAATATCTGCTCAGATCTACCCTCTCCAAGACTGGATCTATCAATGGCCTTCAGATCTGCGTCCTTCCCCTCAAGATTGGACAGCGTCCTCACTCCTCAAGCTGAACTGCGTCCTTCCTCCTCTTGGACAGCGTTTTCCCTGCTCAGATCGGGACTACGTCCTCCCTGGAACAGCGTCCTCACTCTCCCGGCCTGATCAGCGTCCTTCCTCCTGCAGGAACAGCGTCCTTCCTCTCCTGAACTGCGCAGCCACAAGAGGGCTTCTTCTCTTCCCAGATCTGCACCAGAAACTGCTGCTACCTTGCTGCTGAAACTGAAAAGTGTACTAAGAACAAAACCTTACTAGGGCGGGCACTCGAAGTCCCCCGAAGCTAAGGGTGAAACCAGAAATAACCTTACCAGGGCAGGCACTCGAAGTCCCCCGAGGCTAAGGGTGAGATCTCCGACCGGAGACACTCGTGCACTATACAGTGCTGCAGACCGACTAAACAACCGGCGTGCTGAAGCAGACAGAAGTCCAGCTATCAATAATAATATCAAATCATGAATGATCCAAATGAGGTGAGAACCTCTCATTTTATAATGCCAAACTCCCTCCAAAACTTAACTCTCCTTTGACCTGCGCAGTTTACCTTGGGTCAGCCTGATGCCTCCCCCATCATACTCATGTGGACCCCCAAGGCCCCCTCTCTAAGTTACAACGTCAATCTACTAGGAAAATAACACTTTATTATAAAGTGAGGTGACTAAAGTGAGGTGACCCCTCTTATTTCTCACTTTATTTATTATTTCTAGCTAAAGCGGCAAAATAAAGCAAAAATGCAATATTCCAATTAGCAAAGCTAATTGGGAATATTACAGTCTCCCCCGGCAAAACGTTGCTTGTCCTCAAGCAACTGAAGTGATGGATGCTGTAAGATCTTCTCATCCTCCCAAGTGGCATCCTCATCCGGCAGATTCTTCCATCTCACCAAGAACTCTCTGATCTTCCTGCTCCGCAGTTGTCTCTCCCTGGTGTCAATAATGGCCTCTGGCTGTAACACCAAGTGCCCCTCATCATCTGTCGGTGGTAGCTCCCCGGTGACTGTCACGTGCTGGCCCAGTGCCTTCTTCAGGCATGATACATGGAAGATGTTATGAATCCGGCTGCCTTGGGGCAGTTCCAACTCATATGCAACCTGCCTGATCCTACGTATCACCTTGTACGGTCCATAAAAGCGAGGCTTAAGCTTCTCTGCCCCCTTCTGTTTGAGTGAAGACTGTCGGTATGGCTGTAACCGTAGGTAGACCAGGTCCCCTACCTCAAAGTGTCTCTCCACCCGACCCTTATCGGCATACAATTTCTGCTGATTTTGTGCTGTGGCCATGTTGTCCTTGAGAGCCCGGAGGATGTCTTGGCTCTCTTGGATCCATAATTTGGCTCGCGGAGCCCTGCTAACACCAAACATCACGTCCACAAAAGATAGGGAATGGTATCCATACAACGCATAAAAAGGTGTCATGCCAATGGACATGTGGTGGGTTGTGTTGTAGCAGTACTCGCCCAGATGTATCCATTTCGACCATGCTCTCTGCTGCCCACTGACGTAGTTGCGCAAGTAGCCCTCCAGCCACTTGTTAACTATCTCTGTCTGCCCGTCCGTCTGGGGATGATAACTAGTGCTCGGTGTCAACTCAGTCCCCACTAGTCGAAAGAGCTCCTGCCAAAAACCACCCATAAAACGGCTGTCCCTGTCACTAACGATGGTCTTGGGTAGACCATGTAATCTGAAAATCTCCCGGAAGAACAGCTCTGCCACCTGTGCCGCTGTATAATGCGCCGAAATGGCGAAGAAATGAGCATACTTCGTTAGCCGGTCGACTACTACGAAGATGCAGTCCTTGCCCTGCACCGTGGGCAACCCCGTGATGAAGTCCATCGAAACACTCTCCCACTTCCCCTCTGGAATGGGAAGAGGCTGCAACAACCCCGCGGGATGGCTCATCTCACCTTTGTTTCGCTGGCAAACCTCACACTCCCGAACATGCTGGAGTACGTCCTCCTTGAGGCCTTTCCATGCAAATCTCTCCCGGATGGCCCTGTACATCTTGGTGAACCCCTGATGGCCCGCCAATGGTGAATCATGAGAAGCATGGAGTATCTTCTCCTTAAGCTGAGACCCCTCAGTCAAGAAGATCCTATCCCTGTAATAGATGACCTCATCAGCCACCCTGTATCTGCTATCTGCTATCTGTCCATCCAGCACTTCGCATGCAAATTTATCTTTGGAATACTCAACCAGTAGTCGAGCCTTCCAGTCAGCGTCCAAGCTCATGAGTGATAACGTGGCTGGTCTACAGGAAAGGGCATCTGCTACCACGTTATTCTTCCCTTTGACATACTCTATGTCAAAGTCGTAAGCCTGGATCTTGCTGATCCACTTCTGCTGCCTCTCCTGTAACTGCTTCTGCTCCAGAAAGTACTTCAGGCTGTTATGATCTGTCCTCACCCTGAATCTGCCACCTACCAGGTACTGCCGGAATTTCGCCAATGCATGCATGATGGCCAACATCTCCTTGTCATAGATGGGATAAAGCCTCTCATGTGGAAGGAGCTTCCGGCTCTCGAACGCAATCGGATGACCCTCCTGCATCAAAACTGCTCCAATCCCTTCCCCTGATGCATCGCACTCTAGGACAAAGGGCTGAGTGAAATCGGGCAATGCCAACACAGGGCAACTACTCATCACCTCCTTGAGCTTATCAAAAGCTCGCTGCGCGGTATCCGACCAACTGAATGCCCCCTTCCTCGTCAGCTCCGTGAGGGGTGCTGCAAGCTGTGAGAAGCCCTTGACGAACTTCCTGTAGTAAGTACAGATACCAATGAACCCTCTCAGTTCTGTTACATTCCGTGGCTCTGGCTAGTCCCTGATAGCCCGGATCTTCTCCTCGTGGACTCTCACTCCGTCCACTCCTATGATGTGTCCCAGATACAGCATCTCCGTCAATCCAAACTCACACTTGGAGAGCTTGGCAAAGAACTGCTGCTCCTCCAGAATGTGCAAGACCGTCTCAATGTGTTGGAGGTGCTCCTCCCAGGTCCTGCTGTATATGAGGATATCATCAAAGAAAACCAGCACGAACTTCCTCAGATGATCCCGGAAAATATGGTTCATACAAGACTGGAAAGTAGCAGGTGCATTGGTCAGCCCAAACGGCATGACCAGAAACTCAAAGTGCCCATAGTGACACCTGAAAGCAGTCTTGGGAATGTCCTGTTCCCTCATGCGTATCTGATGGTACCCGGACCTCAAATCAATCTTTGAGAAGAACCGTGCTCCTCTCAACTCATCCATCAACTCATCGATCCTGGGAATGGTGTACCTGTTCTTCAGGGTCTTTTTATTCAAAGCCCTGTAATCAATGCACATGCGTAATGTGCCGTCCTTCTTCTTCACCAGTACTACTGAAGAAGCGAAAGGACTGGTGCTGGGTCGAATGTGCCCAAGGGCCAGCAGCTCCTGAATGGCCCGTTCTATCTCATCACGATAGGCTTTGGGATGCCTATACGGTGTGGTGATTACCGCCTGTATCCCCTGCTCCAACTCGATCGTGTGCTCAAACCCTCGATCCGGTGGCTGTCCTGGCGGAATATCTCCAAAAACTACTGCATATCTGTCGAGAAGAGTCTGTAGATCAGGGTGTACCGTCCGTCCTGTATCTACTACCTCTGAAGCCCGCAACTCGACCGCCCACTCTATATCTCCCCTGCGGAATGTCGCCTCCATGCTGTGTGCCGATACTGTCTGGGGTGGATATGTGTTCTGCCCTCGGATCTTCTCATGCTTCCCCATCTTGGGATCATCCCACTCCATCTCCAGGGCCTTCCAATCGGTGGTGACTTTTCCCAGAGTAATAAGCCACTGAACTCCCAATATCATGTTGGTGTCCGGAATGTCCACCACAAAGACGTGATCGGTCAATGTATAGGTGCCCATCGTCACTGATAACTCTGGTACATATCGAGCACAAGCCATGGTCTGATCTCCTGGAACCAAAACGGAAAACCCATCAAAGCCCTCTGTCGGAATGCCTCTCCGTGCAACCATCTGGGCATCAATGAAGTTGTGGGTAGCCCCACTGTCGACTAAGACCGAGACTCTCTGTCCGCGCACTGTCCCTCGCACGCGCAATGTCAGATACTTGGGGACTCCTCGTAACGCTGCTAGAGCTCCCCCAGTAGGTGCGAATGCGGCCCCACCTGCATCGGGAGGTGGAGGTGGTAAGGTACTCTGTGCTGCATAACATCCTCCTGTCTCCTCATCATCCCCCTCATCCTCTTCTCCGCTGCTCTCGGAGAAGACCTCTATGAAATGTGCCTTCCCTGCCGTACACTTGTGTCCCGGTGCCCACGGCTCCTGGCAGGTGAAGCATAATCGCTTCCATCTCAGCTCTCTCCTGGCCTCATCATCATACTGTCCTCGTCCTGGATTCGCCTTGGGAGGCGGAACCCTCGTGTCCTTACCCTTAGGCTGGAAAGCCTGTCTCTGGGGATAGGTGGCCGAGTCCTAGGCAAGACATCTTGTAGGTCACGGGCCCTACTGATAGCATCCTGTAGTGTAGCCGGTTTGTTCGACCGGACTAGGCCACGAAGTGGTTCTGACAGCCCCTCTACAAACATCGTGATCATCCGAGTTGTTGATAAGTCGGGTACCATCACTGAAACCCTCAAGAAGTCTGAGATGTATGCCTCTGCACTCCCCGTCTGTCTGAGCTTGGTCAGCTCGAGGAAAGGCTGATCCGGGTCCTTCTTGTCAAAACGTTCCACCACTCTCTTGGTGAACTCGGCATATGTCGTCACTGCGGAATGTCCCAGTGTTGTCAACCCATGAAACCACCAGTTCTGGGCCTCACCCTCGAGATGTAATGCAGCCATCTTAATGGCCTCCCTCTCTGGCATCTGGTTAAGCTGAAAATAGAGGTCTAGTTTCTCCACCCAAGACTTGGCCGTAGTCTTCTGTGAACCATCAAACATCGGCAAATGAAATTTGCTTGCTGCACGGTGACTATCCCGGTGGGAGCCACGTCCCTTGTTTCGCTCCCGATCATAAGACTTGCCGCCACATCGGAACTGGATATAGCGATCAAAAGGGAAAGCATCCATAAATGCCTGTCCCATGCTCCGCCAATCTGCAAACATAGCCGCATGTTGAGCTGGACCCCCATCTCTTGGTGCAGTTGGTTCCTCTTCCTCTACCGGAAAGGTAGGCATAGTGGGTCGCGTGGGTGCGGAATCGATCTTCTGCGTTGTCACAATGGGAATAGCGTCTGGTATGTAGCTAGACACGCCCGATCCTTCCCCTACCTGGAAAACCCTAGGGGGTTCTCTCTGTGTTCCCTCTATAGCTGCAAATTTCTTGTTTACATCCTGCATGAATGTATCCATCTTCTCCGTCAACTTCATAATGATATCCTCCATTGGATTCCGCTGTTCTGTCTCTGAATCAGAATCACTTCCCCCGAAGAGACTCTTGTAGGGGTTATCCCCGGACGTCATAGACTGCTAGCACCACAGGCTGAGCCAGATCTATGCTCCGATACCACTGTAGATCCAGCCACTACACCAAAAGCTCGAACTGTTAGTGAGGGTGGAATCCCAGGGTGTTAAGGGTGTTAAGGGTGGGCCTAACCCCACTGGAGCATCTGAGGGCGGGGGCCCTTGCGCAGCACCCCTCATTACATAGACCCGGACACGTGGCTGCGGGCCCTACCCGCACACGGGATATTACAACCCACCATGCTCCGCGAGTCTCGACCTCGAGACTTCGGCTCTGATACCACTGTAATATCCCCAAAGGGAAATAACCAGTAATAAACAGAAATATGCCAGACAGATAAAGACAATACAATGCTGAACCAGATCACTGAATAATGACACATAGAATTCCAGAAAACTGAGCCATTTTATTAATCTGAAAGTACATAGAGAGGAGTACAAGAAAATCAGAATAAGTGTACCTATCCTTGCCCTAGGCAAGTGGAGACCCTCTCGAACCAAGAATAATACGTGCCAACAGAATGATGTCCCCCTCTCTCACAGTGAAAGGCTGGAATGCAGTACGATCTCAACTCCAAACCTCTCTCCAATGAAAAACGCTGTCTCTGCTAGTGACAGCGCAGAAACAGATGAAGCACTAGGCACCAAAAACTCCAGACAGATAGATCAGCTACTGAAGGCTAGAAAAATGCTGTTGAGCCCTCTCACATAAGCCTGCTCCCCAGATCAGCGTCCTACCTGGTGGATCTGCCTCCTGAATGCTCAGATCTGCTGGATCTGAAGCCTCAAATCAGATCTGCGTCCTATCCCTCCTGATCTACGTCCTCCTAGGTCAGATCTGCTACCAAACCTCCAGATCTATGCTGGATCTGACAATATGTCTTCAGATCTGCAGCCTCCAAGGCTGGATCTGATGTTATCTCTTCAGATCTAGGCTAGATCTGCCAATATCTCCTCAGATCTGTAACCTCCCAAGCTGGATCTAGTGTTATACCTTCAGATCTGCAACATACAAGACTGGATCTGCAAATATCTGCTCAGATCTACCCTCTCCAAGACTGGATCTATCAATGGCCTTCAGATCTGCGTCCTTCCCCTCAAGATTGGACAGCGTCCTCACTCCTCAAGCTGAACTGCGTCCTTCCTCCTCTTGGACAGCGTTTTCCCTGCTCAGATCGGGACTACGTCCTCCCTGGAACAGCGTCCTCACTCTCCCGGCCTGATCAGCGTCCTTCCTCCTGCAGGAACAGCGTCCTTCCTTCTCTTGCTCTGCGCAGCCACAAGAGGGCTTTTCTCCTCCTCAGATATGCTTCAGAAACTGCTGCTGCTGCTACTGGAACTGAAAAGTATACTCAGGACAAACCTTACTAGGCGGGCACTCGAAGTCCCCCGAAGCTAAGGGTGAAACCAAAAAAACCTTACCAGGGCAGGCACTCGAAGTCCCCCGAGGCTAAGGGTGAGATCTCCGACCGGAGACACTCGTGCACTAAACAGTGCTGCAGACCGACTAAGCAACCGGCGTGCTGAAGCAGACAGAAGTCTAGCTATCAATAATAATATCAAATCATGAATGATCCAAATGAGGTGAGAACCTCTCCTTTTATAATGCCAAACTCCCTCCAAAACTTAACTCTCCTTTGACCTGCGCAGTTTACTTTGGGTCAGCCTGATGCCTCCCTCATCATACTCATGTGGACCCCCAAGGCCCCCTCTCTTAAGTTACAACGTCAATCTACTAGGAAAAGAACACTTTATTATAAAGTGAGGTGACTAAAGTGAGGTGACCCCTCTTATTTCTCACTTTATTTATTATTTCTAGCTAAAGCGGCAAATAAAGCAAAAATAATATTCAGTGCTTGAGCTAATTGGAATATACAGTTTTTCGAAACAGTGGGTCAGTCATAAAGACATCATCCCCCGACTGACATAATCAGTCCAGAGGTTCAAAACCTCTATCAAACTCATGAAGAGTATCCAACCAACCCAAAGTTGGTTCATCTGACCCGAAGTCAGGCAGAGGTCCCAGACCTCACTAAACTTGATCCCAGATCAAGTGGTTGGACCATGCCATCCTAGATAGAGAGTACGACAAGTTCTGATGCGTCCATCAGTCTTTGCTACTAGTCTCTAGCCTTTCCCATCTCATTGGCCAAATGAGAGGTACTTCCCATGAGCCCTGAACTCAATGGGTAGGATGCATACGGGGCACTGATAATGAGAGGTGAACCAACTCAAAATCACAATGGTGGGGTCCAAGCACACCAATAAGGTTTGGCAAGCCTAGCCTTGTCGTTGCCCATAGCTCCGAGAAGCTCTCCCCAAAGCCCCCCCAGAGCTCCCAGAGCTCATCGTCCAACAGGACCCACATCATAGGGTCGTTCCACGATACCAAGATTCTCACGGAAGGTTAGGAACATGACCTTCCCCAAGGGCATAGTGAGAATATCTGCGACCTACTCATCAGTTCCTATATGATCGAGCCTTACGGCGCCTCGCTGTACCATATCCCGGATAGTGGTACCAGCCATCAACATGCTTGGATCGTTAGTGGAACACGGGATTCTATGACAAACGAATCCCCCTCTAGTTATCACAAAGGATAACGGTGGCATCTAGCACATGCTCGAACAACTCACTAAAGAGTTTTCGCAACCAAGTGACTTCACAACAGGCCATACATGTTATAATGTATTCGGCCTCAGCGGTGCTCAATCCTATCGACGTCAGTTTCCTGCCCGAAGCAGATCTACATGTGAAGTAGCATCCAAATGTGCTCTTGCGATCCACCACACTGCCAACCTAATCGACATTAGTATATCCATGGAGTGTCACACTCCCGGCAGTGTATCTCAGCCCATGGTCTATCGTGCCTCAGAGATATCTCAAGAGTTTCTAGGCACCAACCTAGTGAATGTTATGATCAACTATGTGTTGACTCAAAGTTTTCACTGCACAACATATGTCCGGACGGATGTTCCCTAAGAACATCAGGCCCCCCCACGAGTTGACGACACTCAGTAAGATTTTTCTAATACGGGCCCAGTAGCGCTGCCACTCAACTTCTTAAAGTTGAGTTCCATCAGTATGGACTTACAGTCCATCATACCAGAAGCTTCATAATGTATTTTCCTTGAAAAAGGAAAATCTTGCCAGGTCTCTGCTAGACCTCTAGGCCTAGGAAGTAGTGCATCAGTCCTAGGTCCTTCATCTCGAACTCAGTATCGAGCTCCCTCTTACACTGAGAGGGTTAGCATCTGTCAGAGAGAGATCGTCCACATACAGCACCAGAATGAGAGGCCTCCCCTGGACAACCTTGAAGTAAAGGTTCGGATCAACATTACTCCGAGTGAAGCCCAGCTTCATCAAGTAGCTATCTATCTTCTCGTACCAAGCTCTGGGTGCTTGCTTCAGCCCATAGAGGGCTTTCTTCAAACTGCAGACATGGGTGTCCCGATCCTGGACTTCAAGCCCCAGAGGTTGTTCTACATACACCCCTTCCTTTTGAGAGAAGCCTCGGGCAACAAATCTTGCCTTGAACCTTTCAGCACTTCCATCAGATCCATGCGTGATCTTGTAGAGCCATTTCGCGGTGACAACTGATTTGTCCTTCGATCTTGGAACCACATCCTAGACATCATTCTTCATTATGGACTCATATTCTTCGTGCATAGCATCCTTCCATACTTGATGCTTTACAGCTTCCTCAATAGTACTCATGGCAGCTAGATGCCCTTGGTATCTGCACGGCTTCTAGCTTTCTCGGAATGTCCCCCTCAGGGCAGCATGTCTCTTAGCATCTTGATTTCCAGGTCTTGCTTCATGATTTTCCTCAGATCTCGGAAGATCTACAACCTTCCTCAGGAAAGCATCTTCGTCAAAAGTGACATTATGTCATATCTCAACTTACTTTGACCAAGTACATAAACTCTATAAGCCTGAGAGATTTCACTGTAGTCCACACACATTGTGGTCTCCCTCTTGATGCTAGCTCCTCTGCAAACGTTCCTGAACATGTTTGTCTCATAAAAGGAACATCCTATCAAGGATGTCACGAGCAGCATACCAGACATATCAAAATGTATCAATGCAAGACATCAAATGCTAGTTGGGGAGAGGTCCCCTTTGTGTTTTCCTTCGGCACAACCCTTACATACACCTTCATGATTATTTCCAAAATCGGGCATCCCTGTCACCACCTTCCTTGCTTCGGGAAGGGCCTTGTAATGAAGGTGTCAAAACCTTTCGATGCCATAGTTCAGTATCACATGTCATAGCTCCTAGAGGACTTCCTTCAACCTGGTAGAGTGTTCCAACTCTAAAACCAATCACGATAGCTTCCTTGAGATTCTTCTTCCACATGCGTACCTTTCCTTCAATGAATGTCACATTGAAGCCTTTGTCTTCAATAGCTGATATAGACACAAGGTTCTTCTTCAATTTTGGTACATAGAGTACATCCTGCAAATGTAGGACTTGTCCTTGAGACAAGTGGAGAGTCACAGTCCCAGTCCCTCTCACGGGATATGTGGCATTATCTCCAAGAATAATTTCCAGATTGGTATCCTTATCAACCATGTTAGAGAGTGCTTCCTTGAACCCAGTGATGTGTCTTGAGGCACCACTATCTATCAGCTAGACATCCAAAGTGTCGGGCGGAGATGCAGCAGAGAGAGCAGATACAAGAATGTATTCATCTCTTTTGTCAACAACATTAGATTCCTCATACCTGGAGTTTCTAGACCTTTTGAAAGGTTGATTGTTTTCATCAGAGGGAGCCTCCCTCTTTCCTTTGGATCTGTTGTTTCTTTGATTTCCATTCCTCCGGTTGTTGTTGTCATCACTATTGGGAGAATCCTTCTTGAAAGGACATTCTCTAGCATAGTGACCAGGCCTATGACAAGAGAAACACTTTCCCTTCTTTCCTTCGGCCCTTGTTCTTCCTTTGTTCTTAGGACCACCAGAGTTCTTCTTTCTAGAATGGGCAGCATAGGCAGCATTTCTGTCATTTTCATATTCCTTCATTCTTGTCTCCTCTTGCATGCATCTGGACAGTAGCTCGTCAAAGTTAGGAATTGTACTATTATTGAGAATGGTAGTGTTGAATACATGCCATTCATATGGGAGTCCTCCAAGTGCGGTGAGTACCATCTCATGATCGACTATTGTCTCCCCAATAGCCAGCAGATTATTCCTGATCTCGGTCAATTTCAGAAAGTATGTTTGAACAGACTCATCCCAGCCCTTCTTCAGATTCTTCAATTGATTCTTGAGGAATAGTACTTGGTTTACATTGTTTACCTTGAACATAAGAATCAATTTATCATACATCTCTTTGGATGTGCCCAGCTCAGAGATGTAGGCCACCAGGCTTTTATGAATGGATTCCCTGATCATCAGCTTTGCTTTGATCTCCCCCTTCTTATACTTGTTTTTAAAAGTAGCAGTAGCATTGGATGGAGGTTCTTGTATCTTACCTAGTACATGGTCCATGAGATCATGGTCTTCCAATTTGAGATCTAATATCATCTTCCAGGCATGGAAGTCATCCCTTCCAGTCAGCTTGTCATTCTCCTTGAAGCCATAACTTGTGGAACCCATTTTTCTTAGATGGTGATTGCTAAAGGTAGGGCTTGTCTTCACCTCAGCTCTGATACCATGTAAATTTTTGTAGATGTTCTATGCTTGATGCAACTTTACTATTATTACAGCAATCACCCAAACAGTTAAGTAAAATGCTGATAGAACATATCAGTGGATCTATAGAAGACAAACCAGAAACAGAAGAATGTGATGATGCGTTACGGCGGTCAACAGGATGCTTCAACCAGCAAAGTCTCCTTGATCAGCCAACCCAGAATGTGTCACAACAATCCTCAAATCAGTCACCGAGTCAACACAAGTCAACTCCAGAAAAGTCAACGTTGTCCAGAAAAGTCAACGCAGGGCAGCAACATAAAAGTCAACGCAGCTCCAAGTTCGGTCAACCTTTTGACCTCGGTTTTTGTGCCAATGTGTACGGCCTTCTAAAATCGAAGTCTCCAACAAATTTCAGCCCTTTTGGACCATGCGTTGACCAAAGTCAACACTGGTCAAACTTCCTTGGAAACCCTAGCTGCAGTAATTTCGTCCTTCCTTTTGGCTGTACAGATTCGTCCTTCCTCCCACGTGTGAGCTGAAATCGTCCTCCAAGGGGCTTGTACTAAATCAGAGAAGAGAAGAAGATGTGTGATGAGTTGTGAAAATGCTCTCCAAGTTTGACTGTATTTATATATATCATTGAGGTGTGTGACACATCTGCTGGGGGTGCAAAACATTAAGGCCGACCTGCACATATAATTTATTATAAATAATAAATTCAAAATAAATGTTCTGCTCATCGGATTAAGATATATTTTATATGGATTTTACACCTCTCCGAAAGAGGAATCCAACAAAAATATTAGTATCTTAATCTGAGCATCACAACAAGGAGTTTAGACCTAGTTGTCCAATTTTAACAGATATGATTACAATGGGGAATCACCGAGGCTTTAAATATAGCGTCATGGTGTCCCTTGGTGAAGAGGCATGATCTTTGATCATGCCCTTTCACTTAATAAAACCTAAGATAACTATATCTAATTAATAATTAATAAAATATACATAACATTGCCCCTCTCTTAAAGATGCTTTGTCCTCAAAGCATACATAACGATGGACAATGTTGATGAACGCCTGGGTTTCTTGAGCGGTGGGCTCTTGCTTCCCACATTTTTAAAAGATCGTGAAGCATCTTCTCGAGCTCCATATGTTGGTGATGTGGATAGCGACAAGATTTGATATTGACAGGGTCGGGTCCTTTCTTGACTTCTATTGGATGTTCATGTTCCTTATTAGGAGGTATTTTTATTGGCAGGTCTTGGAAGACTTTTTCGTGTTTCCTAACTATTCCTTGTTCTTCTGGTAATTTTTCGTGATTTCTCTTTAGATTTAGAGGTAAGTTACCAACAATTATCGTTCGATGCAACTTCTCCTCATCATCAAACGCTTCCTTCTTAACAACCATATATGCGTGAACATCGAAGGCCTCAACAGCTTCTGGCACTGTATCAGTGGCTTCGAATGTGTTTATCTCTTCACATTTTTCTTTCAATTCTGGGGATGAAACATTTTGTTGTTTATAAGAAACTGTATTTTCATGGATTCTTTCATTTTCAACGACTATGTCTGTTGTTGCATCTGTGATAACAATCACGTTAAATTCTTTATGTGGCTCCTTCACCAACATTGTTTCTTTTTCTGCCATTGGATTTTCATTTATATAAAAGTTTTCAATAACTTCTGTTGTTGCATTACTGGCTTTATAAGTGGATTGAGTTGCATTTTCTTCTCTTGGTTTCTCAACTCTATAACTTTCATGGTTGATTTTAGAGTCTATACTTCTAGGTGGTTCAACACTATAGCCTTCATGTGAGCTGATTTCCAATTCAACCTCATTTAATTGCTCTTTTTCAAACATGTTATATTCATGATGATGATCTGAATTAGCTGAATTTTTTAGTTGATTATGTTCGAAATTTGGGAATATTGGAAGTTGTGTTTGACTTAACTTATCTATCTTATCATTTAGCTTATTGAAGAGTTCTGTCATATTGTTCATTGCTTCGCTATGCTCTGTCATCTTGTTCATTGCTTCGCTATGCTTTTCTGTGGCCTCGTGATGATTTAGCCACATTTGTCTTTCTATTCGATTTGTCGTATCATGAACCTTTTTGATGTTGTTGGAGTGTCCTGCAACTGTACCTTCAAGATCGATTAATCTTTTTCCGAATTCTTCAGAATTATTATTGATCTGTTTCTCGAGATCCACCAATTTCTTTTGGAATTCAGCCATCGACATCGATGAAGACATTGAACGTGTATGAGGTGGGGAATATTTTTCTGCCAATTTTTCCCTCTTTTTTTAAAAAATTAATTAATTAATTAATATTTAATTAATTAATTAAATTAATTTTTTTTTGAAATAATAATAATAATTTCTATTATATATATATTTTAAATAATAATAATAATTATTATTATTATTATTTTATTATTTGAATTATATATATATATATATATATATAATTATGGGGAAAAAGATTGTTAACCTTGAAAAGTCACGTTGTTTTTAAAAGTCACTTTGTTTTGAAAAGGCACGTTGTTTTGAAAAGGGAAAATGGGTTTTAATACCATGGGCAATTACCATGGGCCCAAAAACCACGAGCTTGTAAACCACGAGTAATTACTCTTCCTTTTTAATTTTACTTTGTCTTCACATGTACGTATTTCTTTATATATATATATATCTCTTTTTACTTTTTCTTTTTCTTTTTCTTTTGGAACTATTTTCTTTTAAATATATATATATATATATATATATATATATATATTTTTTTTATATTTTAATTTATTTCCCCCTTTGTGTTAACTTTCCTTCTCTCTTTATTTTATTAATATATATATATATTATATATTTCTTCCTTCTTTTTTTTTTAAAAACAAATGTTGTTGCCCACAAGCACTTGGTTTTTAAAAAAATCTGCAATTCTGGAATTTTCTTGTAATTCCTTAATTCTGGGTGATCACACAGATCCCGAAGAGCGATGGCTCTGATACCAATGGAATGTAAAAACTCTGGTAAACTTGAATAAGTATATATTATTATTGTTAAAAGATGAGATATGAGATATGATTACAATGGGGAATCACCGAGGCTTTAAATATAGCCTCATGGTGTCCCTTGGTGAAGAGGCATGATCTTTGATCATGCCCTTTCACTTAATTAAACCTAAGATAACTATATCTAACTAATAATTAATAAAATATACATAACACCATAATGCCTGGAAGTTGGAGTGTTTCCATTTATTTTCATGAGCTTTATCCCATTTGAGGACAAGGTCACCTACTTCAAAAACCTTGTTCTCCGCTGACTTCTTGTCAAACCATCGTTTTATTCGTCCTTGGTGGATGGCGAATTTTTCCCGAGTTTTTTGCCTTTCCTCCTCAAGTTTCAACAATGTGTCTATTCGGGCTCGTAAAGCAGGGTAAGGAGTTCCATGAGTCTCCTGAGATAATCGGAGGGCTGGGAGAGACAAGTTGGGAGGAAGGATAGCTTCTTTTCTGTATACGATGAAGAATGGGGAGGTGCCTAGGGAAGGTTTGGGTGTGACTCGATCTGCCCAGAGGGCATTGTGGAGTGCCCTATGCCAATTTCGTTGTTGGGACAACAGAGTCTTTTTGATGATGCGGATTAGGTTCTTGTTGGTTGACTCGGCTAACCCGTTTCCTTGAGGGTAATAGTTGGCAGAATGTTTAAGTATGATACCATTTTCTAGAGAAAAATCATATAATTTCAACGATGAGAAGTATGTTGCATTATCAAAAACAAGGGAGGTTGGAACACCAAACCTGATCATGATGCATTGGGTGATGAAGGCTATTACCTCTTGATCATTGACTTGACGTAACGGTACCGCTTCAACCCACCTTGTGAAGTAGTCCGTGGCGGTGAGGATGTACCTATGTTGCTTGGAAGAGTGTGGCAGGATTTCCCCAATCACATCTTGCCCTGATTGTTGAAATGGTTCTTCCACTGCGACAGATTGTAACGGGGCCGAAGGTCGTATATCTCTATTTGCGAACTTTTGGCACTGCTGGCATTTTCGGACATATGCGTGTGCATCTTTAAACAAAGTAGGCCAATAGAAACTGGCACGCATGATCTTGTGAGCAGTGGTGTCTCCTGCATAGTGCCCCCCTGCGGGGCCATCGTGAAGTTCTGCCAATACTTTCTGTGCCTCATCCCATTCCAAACAGCGCAGCAAGACACCGCTGTGATGTTTGTGAAACAACTTACCCTGCACTAGTTGGTAGGATATAGCTTTCAGTCTCAACGCACGCTTTTGCTTGGTAGTTAAAGCGGGGCCCATGGTGCCGTGTTTCAGATATTGCAGGAGATCTACGTACCAAGAGGATGTATCTTGTGGGGCTGTGCTATCAATTTGATACATATCGATCTTGTGTTCCCAATTTTCTTCCTCGTTGCCCCGTGAGTCTACTGCCTCTGCGGCCATGCGACACAATCCTTGGCCCTTTACAGTGTGTGCTGGCTTGAATTCCAGGTCATATTCTTGAAGGCATGTCATCCAGTTGCCTCATCGCTCACCCAACTCCTGTTGTACGAATAGTGAGCGAATAGCTGGGTGAGGCACAAAGACTGTGACATGATTCTTCAAAATGTACGGCCTAAAATGTTTAACTGCCTTGTATACCGCGTAAGCTTGTTTGTCAATATCTGGATAATTCAGCTCGATGCCTTGTAATCCAGTGCTCATAAATGATATAGGCCGCTCATTGTTGCTGTCATCTTTTTGAGTGAGGACGACAGCCAAAGATGAATCTGAGGCAAAGGTGTACAAGATAAAGCCTTTGTTGAAATCCGGACTGTAAAGAGCGGGTGCTTCCGCGATGGCTCGTTTGATGTTGTCGAACGCTTCTTTCTCGGGAGGATTGCATTTAAAGTTAGCGTTTTTCTTAATCATGCCTTGTAATGGTTTCACGATCTGAGCGAAATCTGATATAAATTTTCGGACGAAGTTGATTTTGCCAAGGAAGGACTGCATAGCTTTCCTACCACTTGGGGGCAGTATTTGAGCGATGACTTTTGCACGTTCCGAATCCACCACTATGCCGTCTCGAGTTATTATGTGTCCCAACAAGTTTCCTTCGGCGACGACAAAAACGCTTTTCTTTGGGTTCAGTGAGATCCCGTATTTCCGACACCTTTCAAAAATCTGCTTGAGGTGGTGTATGTGGTCAGATCTGTGCTTTGAAAACACGGTGACGTCGTCAAGGTATACTACCACGCTTTTCCCAATAAGTCCTCTGAAGGCGATGTCCATAGCTTTTTGGAAGGTGGCGTCGACATTAATCAGCCCAAAGGGCATGCGTCTGAAAGCAAATGTTCCCCACTTAGTTTTGAATGTGGTTTTGAGCCGATCGGGCTTAGCCACTAGTACTTGAATGAGTGAAGATCTTCTTAGATCTGAAGATTGACTCTTCAATGTAGATTCCGTTCTCTTGCTTTGATGCCTTCTAGAAAACTTTGACCCTTGAAGCTTTGATCCTTGTGTCTTCTTGTCAAATAGCCTTTTTTAGCACCTTAGCTCTGAAACGATGTTGAGAAATGAAGGGCGTTTAATTCAATTTCTCTTCTTGATAATTACTTGTGAACTTGTTCTGTTTCTCTTACTTAGATCTTATCTTTGTTAGCTTATTAGGTCTTTCATCAAGTCAATTATCAAAACACATGAGACACAAAGTTTTGGCTCTTCAAGCCAGGGCCAAAACCTCTCCCTCTTGGAGAGGAAAACCCGAAAGTAATTCCTCTTATAGATCTTCAATTGTCAAGTACCATTATCCTGACCTAGACCTTTGACTTCAGTATGCCTTCAACGCTTTGTCACTACTACACTAGTCTCCTTATGATGACTTCTCTTTTCTGCACTGTACTGCACCAACACTAGGGAGACTCGGCCCCTATTTCAGCAGCCCCAATAATGTGCTTCTTATCCTTTCCTTTCGGCCTCCAAGAAGTTCCTTCTCGACCTTCTATATGCACCTATGACACCCAAGATCGAGCTCTTGCACTTGCTGGAATATCCCTCCTCTGCGCTGTGTATACTTCGATCTTCTTCAGATATGTCTGGAATATGTTAACCGAAAACTGAGGCTTGTATTGTCTTTTCTATGCACTCCTTCTAGTCTTCCTGTCTTAGCTGTATAGTCACCTTTATTTTGCACACTAGGTTGATCCTTCGTATACCTTTACAACCTCATTTCCCATGGTATATTCCTCCCTCTTCATGGATTGCAATCCGCAGTCTTATCACAGACTTTAGACCCAAAGACAAGAGCTCTTATTCCAGCAATGTTCTTCTTTTATCCTCTTCTGAAATGCTCCCTTTCTTCGCACTAAATTCAGACAGTTTTCTTTGTACTTGATTTCAGAACTGATCTGAAAATCTTGATGTCTTATGAGGCCGCAGTCCCTCCTATTTATAGAGACTATCTTCCATTCATTAGGCCAACATAACCCCATGTGGGCAGGCTGACTTGATAAGGTGTATATCCATCACTTTTGAGCAGACTTTCTTTGAGCATTTAGACAAGGTTGAAGGTATTGAGGCATATATTTTACTTCAATAATTGTTTTTACAAGTTTAACAACACTTCATATACATGACTCTAAATTATACATTTATGACAAGATGACAAACCCCTAAAGACATCAAGAAGAAGTCTTTGACCTATAATACAAACTTTCTTGCTCATGAAACCCATGAGACAAGCATTACAAAATATATTTTATTATCTGTCGTATTCATTACATAAATTCATAATAACTAGTCATTATGAAGACCGAACCTAGTTACACTTTCCAACACTTTTGGTACTTTGTGTTAAATTTACTAAGTAATTTTACAGTGCACATAGGGGCGTCCTTTCGGTTGCAGTAGGATATTAGGGTGTAGTAGCATCCTATAGGTTGTAGCCTGTAAATCAGGGGGTTGTGGCCTCCTTCAGTTGTGGTTGAGAACTTGATGTAATTAATTTTTCTTTCAAAGAGAAGAAGAAGACAATTACTAATAAGCGTTCGGTGGTTTTGACCCGGAGGGGGTTTTCCAGCTAAAATATCTCAGTGTCCACTGTTTGATCTTTCTGCATTGTTGTATGGTGTTGTCTACTATTGATTATTCTTTACAATAATAATAATTGAAGATTAACTAACACTCTGGAAAAGATAAGTGCTAATTGCTAAGAAATATTGATTCAACCCCTCTCAATATTTCCAACAACATTGTCCTTCTGCTTCATGTAGATAATTTCAAAATCAAACCATTGCACTTTTGCTACCCATTTTTGTTTCTCTTTGATGATAATATCTACTCCAAAATGTACTTTCAGCTATCATGGTCTGTGTTGAATTTAAAGTGCTTCTCAATGAGATAAGTCACCATTTTTTTGTTACATGTAGAATCGTTTCTTTTTCTTTTTTCGTATGTTTATTTCAGCAAATCTTTTCCCATGAATTGTTTTCTTTCAGAAGCCAGTAGCTTCCTTCGTCTTTCTTCCTTAATCTGATCTGATGGTATTCTGATTTAAGATTAGTATTTGTAAAATAAGCCACTCAATGAAGCTCACCTAATAGATCATTAGTATTTGGGATAGGGAATTTATCATTAATGGTGATTTTGTTTTGATATCTATAATCAGGACACATCCTCCGAGATTTTTTTTTCTTTCTCATGATGACCATTGGAGCTGAAATTGAATTCCTACTATGTTGAATAATACATGAATCTAGCATGTCTTTTACCATTTTCTCAATCACCTCTTTTTGTTGATGAGGATATCTATAAAGCCTTTTATTAGGAGGAATACTTCTAGGTGTAAAATCAATTTGATGTTCATGATTTCTAGATGGAGGTAGACCTTTAGGAATTTATTAGAAGATCCTATAGTGCTTTTCCAAGGTGCATTTTAATTCCTCAGGTATAATTTTATCTTCTTGCTTTACTTCCATAGAATACAATTTAACCACAAATCCCTTGTTCTGCTTTTTTAGGAGCTTTTCCATTCTATGAGAGTTGATGACTTAGAGAAGTCAGAATTTAACCCTTTGAGCTCATTGAATTCTGTCCAATTCAAATCTGATGAATAGTTCATTATAATTTGTAGAAATTGTAACTAGTATTTTCAACCATTGAATCCATAGAACAAACATCTGCACCTCCAATTGGAATGGTATACTTTGGGCTTTCCAAAATATATTCTCCCATAGTTTAATGTTGTGGTATTTTCCCACACAATCAATACTCCCTCCGTTGGCAATTAAGACTTGAAAATTGAGGTGCTCTACAATTTTTTTATCAATGAAGTTATGGGTACTACCTGAGTCAATAAGCACTGTGACCCTTTGCTTTTTAATGTAACAAAAATTCTTTAGCATTTGAGGAGCTAACAAACCTGCCAATGCATAAATAAATATCTCACAGCCATTTGACTCAATTTTGTGCACAATTTTCGTCTCTATTTCTTGTTCTTTTAAGTTGACAAGTTCCTCCCTACTTCTTTGTGGAGATGCCTCCATTTCCTCTTCATCATTATTTTCGAAGGTTAACAATTTTGTTTCTTGACATTTATGCTTGTGGTTATAACCAAAGCATATTTCTTTTGCTCTTCTTTCCTCCATTTCCTTCTGTGATGTTCAAGTAGGTTCAGGTAGGGTTGTCTTGCGAATCTCAAAATGATCTCTGGTTCCTGCGTATGCTATCATGGCAGACTTGTGTGTAGCCTTATTTCTTGGCTTGAATATAATTGAGAAAATTGCATCGTTTTCATTACAACTTGTGGATGTCTTAAGAAAATTTCATGTTTAATGTCTTCATTTAATCCATCCAAGTAAGATTCTAACAAATGTTTATTAGTTATGTTATCCACCCTTGTGGCTAGAGCTTGATATTCTGAATTATAATCTTTAATATCACCAAATTGTTTGATTCTTATCGATTGACTGAAGTAGCCTAGTTCTGAAGCTTTGCTACATTGTGCTCCTAAGTCTTTTGTAAATAAACCACAAGTATAATGATTACCCATTGATACAATTGATAGGGTTTTATCTCACAGTTCAAAGTCGTTATGTGAATCCTTTTCTTATCATCCATAATAGTAGTATGCAATTTAAAATATTGCTCTATTTGGTGCACCCATGTAAAGACCTGTGTTCCATCAAACTTATTTAATTCAACCTTGGGATGTTTCACTCGTTTACAAATCCTTCCATGAGTAGCTCCATAACGGGAGCTAAGTATGCTTGAAAAATTCTTATTATTGGCAAGTTGTTCAACTTGAATACTACCTTTATTTTAATGAATTCCTTTGGACACATTATCAATTT
This sequence comes from Pinus albicaulis, assembly GCA_034641835.2. Lineage (NCBI taxonomy): Eukaryota > Viridiplantae > Streptophyta > Pinopsida > Pinales > Pinaceae > Pinus > Pinus albicaulis. The sequence continues at coordinate 669,743,690 of CM076582.1, read as the reverse complement.
TAAGGAGCCTCCCATCTATGGTGTTTGTGATCTTTTTTTCCAATTATTTCATCTTTTGATCTATTTTCTTACTTATTTTCATCCATATCCCTTTTAATTTATTCTTGCATATGCGACAAATCGACCTTTATAGTATTATTTATTTCCTTAACTTGACTCTCCAACTTGGATACATACTGCACATCTTCCATTTATTCACGAGTCATTGGTGAGTTTTCTAGAGGTTTAAGAGTTGGTATAACTTTTGAAGCGCCCTTAGGAGCCATGTGAGTAAATAATAATGCTCATTTTTTTTCATGTGGAAAAAAACTGTAATTTCTATTAATAAAATAAAATTACACTTTGTAAACACATCTAATGTGTATGCAACTGAAATCCAATAGAGGATCAATAAAAAGATCAAAAAGAAGGCTGAGTGCGACATGAGGGGTCATAATACAATATGCCTAGAAGAAAAACGAAAAATAACAATAAATGTGTAGAAAATTATCGCTGACTAGTGCAAAGCTTTTCTCTTTTCCCTTTCCGTTTGTTCATTTTTCACCAACCATCAGAATATGGTTCGACAAGAATCAACGCCAAATATAGTCTCTCATGTGAAGCCTCCTTATTAGAATCTGAACTTTCTGATACATGTGCTCTTTTGGAGCCATCAGATCCATCTAGTGTCATAGAGTCCTATGGATCCTTTTCAACTTGATGCACAATGTTAGTCATCTGTTTTACTGTGGTGCCCCCTTCTTGGACAACATTTTTCAAGTTTGTGTTAGTTTTTGTAGCATTGAACATGTGTTCTAGTCTTGATTTATGTTAGAGCATAGTTTTAAAAGTTGATCGTCATGAACCAAAAATTGGTCAAACTGGTCGGCTCATTAGGCAACTAGGTCGAACCGGGCAAAAAACCCAGTTTAAGGGCTGACTTCTGTAGAAATTTCTGAATCTTAATTCTTATGCAGAAATTATTTCTGTTAATCCGGTTAAGCTTCTCCTACTTATACAAGTTATCAACTGAATAAATTCAAGTTAACATCAAAGCAAAACACATAACAGATCTCTACCAATTCAAATCTAGAATAAGCACATGCACACATAGACAAAGTGACACAGTTATTTCTGGACAAACTGTCCCCGGAAAAACCCAATGTGGGAAAACTGGTCTCTGGCTGCTGGAGGGCTCTATTATTAAGAATATTTCTAAATACACAACTTTGGGTTCCAGATCTGGAAAACCCTACAGAGAAAACTCTATATCTGCAGCACCTAGCTGATCTAAGACTAACAATACTGACTGATCCACACACTCAAATGGGATTTACAAAACTCAGCCAGATCTAGGCTTAGAAACCCTAGATCTGCCCCTGAAAGACACTGCGTCAGCGTTTGAAGGCCTCCAAATGCTCAGCACTGTCACTGGAAGGGACTGCGTTACCCCAGACTGGGTGACGCAGTCACGACGCTGCCCCTAAGGGTCTCTGTGTAACCCCTGAAGGGTTTCCTGAAAATCACGCTGTCCTTGCTGCTGCTGCTGCCTTCCTCTGCACTGTCTTTCCTGATCTCTTCTCTGCTTCTTGTGTATTCTAGACCCCGAGATTAGATCATCCCCTTGGTCTAAATTCCCCTCTCTGCAACTGAAACACTTGAGAATTCTTAGCAACCCAGCCCTAGAATCTCAACTTAGCTTTAGTGCTCTGCCTCTGTGTGTCTTACAAATGACCCCAAGCCTTTCCTTTATACTTTTCTCGTTGACAAATCAACGACCAAGATTAAATCTTTAATCAATGGCTAAGATTAAAAGAAAACTTGATCCATGTGACTTAAGACAATTTCATCACATGTTTAATTGAATTCACTTTAATTATTTTATTTTCCTAAGTTTTAACTTAGGAAATACATTAAAATAATTAATTAATTTAATATCTCCTAAACCAGATGAAATTTTCCAAATCCATTTCTGGGTCTTGTAGATTAGGTGAACTCTAGTCCTTCTTCAAAATTTGGGACCTAGAGCACAACTGATGCTACCCCAAATACATAAAATCTCAACACTCCCTCTTAGCATCAAGGGTGTGCTCTAGCAATACATCACACTTATGCATTACATGATTTTGGGCACTGGTTCTGTGCTGCTTAAGCTTGGCCTCCTGCCACTCAACTCTGCACTACTGCTGCCATTCTGTGCTGCTGCCCATGACTTTGCCACTACCACTGCAACCACTGTACTGCAGCTCCCTTTCAATATGTTGCATCTGTGCGGATCATAGCACTACCAATGCTGATCTGCTGCACTGCAACTTCATTTGTTGAGAGAAACAACTGAATCTCCTGCCCAATCTTTGACAGACAAGTCAAATGGGCTACATCCTCATCACTGAAGCTCCATAGGCTAAAGATCTGTGCTGGCATCTAAAGAACGATGCACAACTACAACTCTGCCTGCGTAATCAGACTCCCTCTACACTACTGAAGTCACATCAGGTCCTTGTGCTGAAATCTATCATGCTACTACTGCACTGCGTTGTCCCTCTGAAGCTCTTTGCGTTGCTGCAGCTTTGCACTGCGTAAGCAGCACTGCTCTGCGCTGCTGAAGTCAAATCAGCCTCTGCGCTGCTACTGCTTCTACGCTGCTGCTGCTATGCTCCGCGCTGCTTTTCCCAGCCTCCAGATCTGCCTCTGCCTCTGCCTCATCTGTGATCTATACACCCACTGCTCCACTTATCCCGCTACTGTCTTAAGGCTGTCATAGCTCGCTTGTGATCCAAGAGATGAGCTTCTCAAGGATCCCGCCTGACATTCTGTAGATCCTCTACAGATCCATGTCGCCCCACTTTCGTGGTTCATGAGCGCCCATGGCTACATCATGTCTGGACCCATCATCTGCCACCGCTATTTTGGAAGAAGATGCTTCCTTGTCCTTCTTCTTTTCTGGACAATGGCTGGAAAAATGTCCCATTTCGCCACACTGGAAGCACTTGATCTTAGAAAGATCCTTCTTCTTCGGCTGCTTCTTCGATGCCAAGGTTGCATCTTCCTCCTCTTCCTTCTTTACTTTGCTCATCCCAGGGCTGTGCTGCTTCTTGTTGAATCTGCGTAGTTCTTCTTGCCGCAGGATTGACCACAAGCTGTCCAATCTGGGAGGTCCGCTCTGCCCAAGATACTTTGGACAAAGGTTTCCCACTCATCTGTGACTGCATTGAGGGCAGTCTTGACTATCACTGCATCATCTACGGTTGCACCTGTTGCAGTCAGCTAATCCCTGATTGACTGCAATCTGAAGAGGAAATGATTGATGTCTTCTCCCTTGGTCATCATGAATGACCTCATTTGGGCCTCCAACAACATCTTTTTTTGGACTGATTTTCCCTCATAAAGGGAAGTCAAGGCCTTCCACATCTCATTAGCTGTCCTCTTCTCAGCTATGTGTGGCACAATATGATCCTTGATACTGTCCATTATCAGTCGCTTGGCATGCCCAACAGCTTCTCTATGCTTTCGTAGGAGATCTGCATATGTCGGCATGGCCAGGGTCTGCTCTGCATGATCTCTTAGACCATATGCCTCTAGGACAATCAGGATCCTAGCTTTCCATACTGAAAAGTTTGAGAGGCCCTTTAGCCTATCCTAATCACGCAGTCCATGAGTAGCCATCTACTCAGAATGTGTCGGAGCTCCTCTTCTCTATGCTAGAGATCTTGGATCTAGGGCCCTTTTCGAACTGGAAACCCTCTGCTCCCTCTGACACTTGATTTCCCTCCTTGGAAATCTACCAAATCAACTATGATTCAGCTTCTTCGTTGATCCTCTGACCAAACTGCAAGTTTCCTTTGGCAAAAAACTCTCTGAGAAGCTGATCTCTTCCCAAACTTTGTCACTTGTGATAAGGTTAAGAATTTGAAAACTTCAGAAGTTTAACCCCACCAACTCTTCTGAATTTCTGCAACTTTTCTGCAGACTTTTTCTGGATCTGACAGATTCAGATCTGGATCACATTGGCTGGCTTCAGACCCAACCAACGTTGTTTTTGAGCTGCCTCTGCGCAGTAATTGTGTGGGCTTGCTAGGACACAACACTGGACAACGTCACCCTTCCCTCTACGTGATTTTGCTCCTGAAATCTATGCTGTCCCTTCAGATTTGCTTTTCTGCTGCCTTTCCAGCTGCTTTCTGTAGCTAGATCCTTCAAATTCTTCAACTGGTGACCCTTTTAGATCTGCAATTCCTCTGATACCATGTAGAAATTTCTGAATCTTAATTCTTATGCAGAAATTATTTCTGTCAATCCGGTTAAGCTTCTCCTACTTATACAAGTTATCAACTGAATAAATTCAAGTTAACATAAAAGCAAAACACATAACAGATCTCTACCAATTCAGATCTAGAATAAGCACATGCACACATAGGCAAAGTGACACAGTTATTTCTGGACAAACTGTTCCCGAAAAAACCCAATGTGGGAAAACCGGTCTCTGGCTACTGGGGGGCTCTATTAATAAGAATATTTCTGAAAACACAACTCTGGGTTCCAGATCTGGAAAACCCTACAGAGAAAACTCTAGATCTACAACACCTGGCTGATCTAAGACCAACAATGCTGACTGATCCACACCCTCAAACGGGATTTACAAAATTCACCTAGATCTAGGCCTAGAAACCTTAGATCTGCCCTTGAAAGACATTGCGTTAGCCTCTGAAGGCCTCCAAATGCTCAGTGCTGTCACTGGAAGGGACTGCGTTACCCTAGACTTGATGACGCAGTGACTACGCTGCCCTTAAGGGTCTTTGCGTAACTCCTGAAGGGTTTCTTGAAAATCACGCTGTCCTTGCTGCTGCTGTTGTCATCTGTTGCTGCTACCGTCTGCTGCTGCTGCTGTTGTCATCTGTTGCTGCTACCGTCTGCTGCTGCTGCTGCGTTCCTCTACGCTGTCTTTCCTGATCTCTTCTCTGCTTCTTGTGTATTCTAGACCTCGGGATCATATCATCCCCTTGGACTAAATTCCTCTCTCTGCAACTGAAACACTTTAGAATTCTTAGCAACCCCGCCCTAGAATCTCAGCTTAGCTTCAGAGCTCTGCCTCTGTGTGTCTTACAAATGAACCCAAGCCTTTCCTTTATACTTTTCTCGTTGACAAATCAATGACCAAGATTAAATCTTTAATCAATGGCTAAGATTAAAATAAAACTTGATCCATGTGACTTAAGACAATTTCATCACATGTTTAATTAAATTAAATTAAATTATTTTATTTTACTAAGTTTTAACTTAGGAAATACATTAAAATAATTAATTAATTTAATATCTCCTAAACCAGATGAAATTTCCCAAATCCATTTCTGGGTCTTGTAGATCAGGTGAACTCTAGTCCTTCCTCAAAATTTGGGACCTAGAGCACAGCTGATGCTACCCCAAATACACAAAATCTCCACAACTTCGCCAAAAAATCACAAAAACCGGACCAAACCGACTAGTTTATGACAGAACCGACCGGTTTATGGTCAAACTGGTCGGTTTCATCATAAATCGGCCGATTCATTACCAAGGCTGTGACAGACGGTGACAAACCCACACATACTCTTTTTGGAATATTTCTGGGTTTTTTGGAGGGAAAGTAAGGGTTGTTTCCCTCCAAAAACACCCCGTCCAAGCCTTTAAAAGGAGCTCACCCCCCTCATTTGCCTCACACATCTCATTTGTGTGAGTTTTTGTGGCATCGGATGTGTTCTAGCCACGAGATTTGGTAGAGAGGCTAGAATACATGTATTCTCCAAAACCCATATATCGTTTCTGGAAATTCCACCTACAGACAACTTAATTAGATTTATTAGTCAATTTTTAATATTTCCTAAGTCTAAACTTAGGAAATACGATTAATTAATTAGAATTAATTAAGTCATTGTGAGAATATTCTAGAAAAGTACATGGATTGATTTCTAGTTAATCCTAGCCATCGATTAAGATTTAATCATGGTTGTTGAAGTCTCAATGGAGGATTATAAAAAGAAGTTGATGGGTCTTGGAGAAGAAACACCAAATTAGTTGAGCATTTGATTTTGCTGAGAGATCGATTTCCAGAGTAGCAACTGTGTGTTGTTTGAAGTGTTTCAGTGAGATCGAAGCAGTGAGACAGGAGAAAAGATAGTGAAGTTGGAGGAAGATTTATAGATTTGGTGAGTACATTTGCAGAGAGGCAGAGAGTTCCATAGTGAGGCAACACAAAGGCAACATAGGGCCCTCTAGAGGCAAATTCCATTTTCCTGGGGAGAAGGCGAGATTCAGTGCTAGAAGCTTGGCAGAGGTTCCAGAGGCCGGGAGAATCAGTTCCCCAGATAGCAGCTGACGAGACAGTGAGAGGTGACGCAGTTCCAAGCTGGAGGGACGCAGTGACTGCGTAGAGTGATGCAGAGACTGCGCCAAGGTAGTTTGAGACGACTCAATCTCGAGCTGAGGTCAGTGTCGAATTCGTCTGTGGAGTGAGGAATTTCCTCACTAGTTATTTTTGCCAGTTTATCTCTGTTTGGATTGCCAGTTTGGGCATCCATAGTTTGTACTCAGATTTCACTATTGCATAATATTAAAACCCTCAACTACTGCACTGGTTTTCCCACATTGGGTTTTTCCAGGGACATTGGTTTAAAAATAACGATTTATTTTGTGTCTGTGCATCTATTTCTTCGAGTGTTTTTATTTCTTTCGCAGTATTTTATTTGTGAAGGTTGCAGTGTATTTGATTCGATATTTGTCATAGGAAATTCTAAGTAAATTGTTGAGTAAATTAACAATTAGAAGAATTAACATCAGTTGCTTTAATAGGATTCAGGGTTGGCCAAATTTTCACAATTTGCAGTTTTTGTGAGCTTGATTGGGAGCTTGGAGAGTGTTGAGTTTTTGCTGGAGTAGTCATCTTGGAGGCTTGGAGTTGGACTTGGATCTATTTTGGAGAGAGTTTGGAGCTGTTAGTAGAGTTGACATCTTCAAGAGGAGGCTAAGGAAGCTAGTTTGCATTTCCAAGTAAGGGTTTTCACTTGAAAGTTTCTTCATTTCACTGTTGTCCATGTATTAATTTTTTTTATGTGTTCTATGCTATTAAATTTCTAGTTCTATTCTATCAATTTTTGTAGGCTACATGTGCATTTTTTTTCCTAAATTTATCTTAGGTTTTCCATTTTTCTTAGCTGCATTTTTTTTTAAATGGCAGATTTCTTTACAAGTTTTAATTATTTCAAGCCAACATGGCTCCAAAAGCCATAGACATTGCATGGGCTTATTGTGATGTTATTGATGGAAAAATGATATGCAAATTTTGCAATAAATCTATTGGGGGTGGGAGTATTCTCAGATTGAAACAACACTTGGTTGAAATAAGAGGCCAAGTAAATCCATATGAAACACCAAAGGAAGTGTTAGGTCCTGTTAGGGTAGAATACCTTGCCCAGTTTGAAAATTTTGAGGAGAATAAGGCTAGGGAGAAGGCCATCCAAGAAGAAATTTCAAGGAAGAGGGAATTATTACAAGCCATGAAAGAGAGTGGGTATGAGGATTATGAGATTCAAGACTCCTCTTCTATCCCTTGTTTATTATGATGATTATGAGAGTGAGTATTCTCATATCTTGTAGCATTGTATTTGGACTTAACAGGCCATTTAGAGCCTCATTGCTTATGTATTTTGTCAATAATATGTATTGCACTCGGTGCCATTTTGATATATTCACCTTTACATGGTATATAGATTAGCAAACTTTGCATATTTTGTCTCTATTGGCTTGGAATCATGGTTTTAAATCTTAAAAATAGTTTTTTCATTAAAAATTAATTATTTAATGTATTTTTTTAAAAACCGGTTTCATTGAGATCTGACCAGCCCCGGTTTGACCGGTTCCAGTTTTTAAAACTATGTGTCAGGGAGGCTAAGACCATGATATCTTCAAAACCTAGAAAAGGTTTCGCAAGATAAGCTTGTGAAACACTTTAATTAAATTAATTAACCATCATTTAAGTTTTTCCTAACTCTAACTTAGGAAAACTGGATAATTGATAGGAATTAATTAAGGAAAGGTGTTAATGCTCTAAAAAATCACACGGATTGAGTTTGATATGATCTTAGCTGCTGATGGGGATCTAATGATGACTGTTGGTTCACCAATGAGAGATTACAAGAGCAGGATGATGGGATGGAGATAGACACATCGAGTGAGAGGGAGATCTAGGTAGACTAAATTTTCCAGAGCACAAAGATTCAGTGTTGGGAAGAATTCTAGCCAGAGATCGAGTAATAGAGATTGAGGAGCACAAAGCGATTCCAAAGGATTTTATAGTGTCGGAAGAGCCAATAGAGAGAGGTTGAGTTATTCCTCAAGGAGGCTTGCGTAGAGCCTCAAGGAGGCAGTTTGATTCAACCAGAGGAGAGATCGATTCAGTAGCTAAGTGCCAGGAAAATTCTTCCAAGGGGTTAGTGAATCCTTCTGAGTGGTAGAGACAGTCAGTAGAGGCAGAGAGAAACTATTCTAGGCAGTGCGAGTTTCAACCACGCAGAGGTTGACGTTGAGGCAAATTGTGAGCTGATTTTGGGGCCAGATCAAGCCATATTGCTTGTGGAGAGAGAGAAAATTCTCTTAGATATTTTTCCAGTGATTTCTCGAGAGAGGATTGGCAGTTTGGTATCCAAACATTGTACTCAGATTTTGTTGCTGAATAATAATAATAAAACTCTCATATGTTGCATTGATTTTCCCACTTTGGGTTTTTCCGAGGACATTTGTCCAAAAATAACGATGTCATTTTTATTGTGTGTGCATTATTTCTAAACTCTAGCTTTTTGTTTGTAGTGCATTTTATTTTTGGTGAAAATTGCAGTAGTGATTTATTTGTTGTTTTTCGTAATAGAAATTAAACTTCACATAATTATACTAAGTTAGAAGAATAATTTCTTGTTGCTGCAATAGTGAAAATTTCAGAGTCTATTCCACTAGTTCCATCTTGGCTTGGGTGGCTTTCTTTTTTGTCTTCTTCTACATCCTCAGAGGGGCATTGTTCAGTGAACTGCCATCATTTTGTTCTATTTGTTGGTTTTTTCTTCTTCTTGGGATTCTTCTTTGCCTGGGGGCATGAATGTTGTAAATGGTGTTTGATAACAAATACGACACCTAAATGTCGTATTTTCATAGGTTAAAACTTGTGACTAGCAAAAGTTTTGATGCTTCAAATTTATGTGATTGGGAAGTCCTTTGGTGAGGTCGATCTCCACACATATTCCGACATACATGAAGATACAACTCTCTGCTCTTTCCATATCCACTTTTTTGAATTTTCCCAATGTGTTGCTGATATTTTCAAGAACTTTGTGATGCCAGAATGGGAGTGGAATATTTGGGAGTCTAACCCAAATTGGCATCGTAGATACCACCAAAGAGTTTGCATCAGACTCAGGGAACCAAGGAGTAGTGAAAAGTCCATCTCTTCCCCAAAACTAGGGCCCTGCATTTAAAACATTGTCCATGTATTTTGTGCTTCAAATTGTACTATAAAGAATCCTTTAGAGCATAAAATTTTTCAAAATCAGGAGTCCAAGCTATGGCAATCCATTGAATGAGTGATTTGTTGAGAAATCTAGGGAAAATACATTAAGTAATTTATCTTTAATTAGTAATTTCTTGTGAGAGATTTTTATTTCTTTAGATTAGGATGTTCCTTTACTTAGGTTATTAGTGTTCTTCTTCGTCAAACAATTACCAATGCATGAACATAAATAGGCAAGAGAAACATAATGTAGGCTATCAACTAGGGCCAAAACCTCTCACTCTTTGAGATAAAAACCCACACAAATTCTTCTTATAGAGATTCCAATTGACGAATACCAAGACCACGACCCTTGACCTATTTTCCGCTCCAAGAACAAGATACAAGTTCTCTTGATAGGCAACCTTTTGCTCCTTTCCTCTTCTCGATTCCTCTTCCACTTCGACCTTCTTAGCATCGAGACACTATCACCACCGAGATCTTCTTATTGTGGTAGTACTGAGATCTTATTCACTGTGGTAGCATCAAGATCCTTTTGCTGTGATAGCATCGAAATCCTTTCGCTTTGGTAGCATCGAAATCCTCTCACTGTAGTAGCTCCGAATCCTTATCATTGTGATAGCACCAATCTTATTTGTTGTGGAGGTACCAAGATATGGCACTGAAAATTTTACCGTGATATATCACCGAATTTCTTCCTTCTTGGTCTTCATTGTAATCCGTTTTTTATCTCGGAAAATTATGCAGAGAATATCCCTGTGATCTATCTGAACTACACTGAGATTATCCAAAATTCTTTCTGCAATAGGGGCGAGTTTCTGTACCCTTATCCGAGCTCTTTCACCGAACTTTTGTCTCTCCAATTATCATTCGAATTTCAGAGGTGATCGAACTGCTTTTCTGTGGAATAGGCCGAGTTGCCTATATATAGTAGTCTATCCATGTATATTTGCCGACATGACCATATGAAGAGTTTTATCTCCAATTTAGGTGAGCCGACATGAGTTCTATATTTCATCTTGAAGCCGACTTGAAGAAGGATAACTTGTGTTTTTCTTGGAGTGCTACTTGAAAATCCTATTGACTTATATACATTTGTAACATGCCCAAGAAGGGTTCTTCATACATGACATTGACTCTCTTTGAATGTTATGACTAGATGACAAATCCTAAAGGCTCACAGTGGGAGCCATCTAAAAATAAAATTCCTTGCTCATGAAACCCATGAGGCAAGCATTACAACGATAATTTTATTTTTCTTCGTTACATCATTTACATAAAAATCACAATTACATGTCATTATGAAGATTGAATCTAGTTACTTTTCAACACTCCCTTTTAACTAGGGAGGTATTCATAATGGTACTTGGTCATTCTCAATTTGAAGAATTTCTCATAATAAGAATCGGATTAGTAACCCTTCTGTATAGCATCATATCAACTAGCATTGTCACATAGCAAGGCCTTGACTAAAAACTCTATCTCTCCATGAGATCTGAGCACAATGCTGGTGAGACCAATGATGTGTAGAAACCCTCATCATTGTCTCTCTCGGAACATACCCCACCTAGGTTCTCAGGGTGTGTTCCACCAGGACTATTCTTATCTTGGATTCCTAGTCCTCAAAGAATTTTGGTCCTCAACGACTACTCTTATCTTGGATGCTCTAGTACATCCTCAAAGAGCATCGGATGCCAAATACATACCCAATCCTCCATTCTGTCTTCCCAAGTGAAGACAAGAATAATGTGTCTATCTCTCCCTCTTAATTAGGGAGGTGTATCTAATCCAATAAAGGAATATACTCATTCCTATAGAAGGAATGTACCTAAGCTCCCTCTTGGCTTAAGAATTTCCAGGTTTCTTCCAAGTAAGAAACTTGTCTCCAGGCCCCCTCTTAATTAGGGACCTACAACAGCTCTTCAGGTGGAGGTGATGGAACAACCAACTGCTTGAAGAACTCCTCCTTACGATGTCATGAACTTCTATTTGTTATCTAGGAGTCTTCATGTTTGGGACTTCTACATAGGGCATCGACCATCCATCGCTTTCATTCATGAGTCAACCATGTCATCATTGGAAAGTGATCCATCAATCCATCTTTGGCCTTCCTTCATGCCATGCTACTTTCTTCATGCCATGTTTACTTAAGGATCTTTCATCCTACTACATGTGCATCGGTGGTGGAAGACATCCATAGATCTTCCCTTGGCAGCCCTGCATAAACCCATCCAGATAAAGGAATGAACATTTAGAATCAACATTACCTTTGTGATGGTCTTTCATCATGACATCTTCTAGTTTGCATCAACATCCTGCATACATATCGACACATCTCCCAAAGATATATATTGTCAAGGGTCTCTTTCTTTTTCAGACTTCATCAAAGTCTTTAGATCTTTCATGGAGATATCTAGTCAAATATTTCTGGGTCTTTCGAATGTTGATTGCCTTTTCCATGGTTGCATATTCCATGATCTCTTCCTTCCTTCCGTCACACATTTCATTCCCAAGAGCTTCTATTCAGAATTCCTCAATTGTTGTCAACCACCTCATACTTCATATGAAGACATATTATGTTGATTTCATCTAGTGAATGTGTGACCCATGCATTCTTGTATTCCTTTGAGGTAGTAGATCCTTACCTTTTGATCATATTCTTAAGATAGAGCATTGGTTCATGATATTTGTAAGCATATCACATGACTTCCATCATACATACCTCATGTTTCCTTTGGGTCATCTGGCTTCCTGCAACAGTTTCCTTGATTGAAAGAGCTTTAATCCCTTGATCTGCTTCACTTTATGTCATCACACCACCATCCCATGAAAACACTTGCTTTCCCTCATGATCGGTGAACCTTTCAATGAAGATTCCATCAAAGAATCTTGAGGATCTGAAGTATCCCCATCAAGATGTTTCCTTTAGGCTTTGACAGATGTATGATGAACCTTGTACAAGATGGCCTTCCCACTTATGTTTCCAATGAGATTCCTATGAGCTATATCCTTGACTTCCATAGATTCTAACCATCTTTCATGCTTTTCTATGATGATGTCCCGAGCTCTTGTTCCCAATGCTTCTATGATGCCTTGATACATCCTATTTAGTGAATCATGATAGCCATATCTTACAATAGAAGACTTAGGAATTTGAAAAGAACTAAGGTGAGGAAGACTATCTAATTCATAGTAGAGATCTCTTACTTCCTCTATCTTGGACTTCTTCTTTTCAGCTTCCAAGCAACACCTACACTAGTGTGGGACCACAAGTCTTAGCAGTGCCTACATTGGTGTGGGCTAAATTTGGTGCATGTCTATTTTAGTTATCCCTTAATTAAGATGGACAATAAAATGTAATCTAATCTCAAAAAACTTGTAATAGTTAACTGAGTGTGATAAACTCAATTAGCTCATGAATTTCGAGTTAGAGGTAGTTGGTGAGGCATGTAGAGTAATTCTAGTTGTAACAGAGTTCAGAGTGCAGTGGTACATTAGTTAATGCTGGTTGTAATCAGTTTAACTCAGTTAAGTGAGTTAAACTTAGTTGTGCTTGTTGTAACTGTTTGATACACTAGTGAGAGATCAAGTGAATTAAATATTAATTAATTCACAATCAGTGATCTCACATGCAACTGAGGATTTACAATTATTAGCTGCATGCATGTCAGATCCAATGGAGACCCAGTTGAGATCTAGGTGAAAGGGAAGTTGACTATCAGTTATAGGATTATTGGGATGCACCCATGCAACCAAACACCCATTGGAGTGCCCATGATACTTGCGCAGTCACGGAAGGCCAAAAGTCCTAAATAATAGGGATTGCATTCATCAGGGATTGCGCAAGCAAGGCAGGCTGTCTAGAGGCAGTAAATTGGCTAAGTATTGGTTAGTTTTATCTGAGACAGTGTGAGACAATAAGCTGAGTACAAGAGGGCTCTTGTGAGAAGAGTTGTATGTAATTGCTTCATGATTCCATGTTGAATATACAATAGAAGATAGTGGGGTTTTGAGCAGCAAATTTTCCCCAAGAAATTATCTGTGTTGTGGCTTGATTGATTCTTCTTTGCTTCATGTGATTGGCAATTGTGTTTTTAATTCCGCAATTGATTTGTAGTAGCGATTCAGTGTTTAACTTTAGTACATTGTTAGATCAGATTCAATCCATGATATATATGATTGTTGTATAATTTCTACATGGTATCAGAGCACAGGAAATCACAATAGTGAAGGAGGAGCTGAGTTTTTGACTGGATAGAATTCAAATTTGCAGAAAGACTTTCTTGGTGCTACAACTGATGCAGGATCGAAATGGCTTTCAATGGCTTGAGGTTGGAGTATGCACTTGAGGGCAACTCAAACTATATTGCTTGGAAGGACAGGATGGAGGCAATACTCGAAGACAATGGCTTGAAGGAATTCATTGACAATGATGTTCCAAAACCCGCTGTGACAGATGCTGCAAACCTTGATGCATGGCAAAAGAAAATGGCAAAGGTGAGGAGGATCCTATTGGAGGGAGTACGAGACCACATTGTCTCAAGCCTCCATGGGAAAGCCACACCATATGCAATGTGGAAGGCTTTGACGGATCTATTTCAGAGCATCATCGACCATAGGAAATTGGCGCTCAAAGATAAACTCAGGAAGATCAAGATGGAGAAAGGCAACTCCATGCCAAAATATTTAACAAAGTTTGTCTAATGTCGAGATGAACTGGGGAGCGTTGGCATAACTTTCGTTGATGATGATTTGGTGAGTTTGGCTCTCCTAGTACTTCCCAAGAGTTGG
>CM076582.1:669454664-669729291 GCA_034641835.2 Pinus albicaulis | reverse complement strand
ACAACAAGGAGTTTAGACCTAGTTGTCCAATTTTAACAGATATGATTACAATGGGGAATCACCGAGGCTTTAAATATAGCGTCATGGTGTCCCTTGGTGAAGAGGCATGATCTTTGATCATGCCCTTTCACTTAATAAAACCTAAGATAACTATATCTAATTAATAATTAATAAAATATACATAACATTGCCCCTCTCTTAAAGATGCTTTGTCCTCAAAGCATACATAACGATGGACAATGTTGATGAACGCCTGGGTTTCTTGAGCGGTGGGCTCTTGCTTCCCACATTTTTAAAAGATCGTGAAGCATCTTCTCGAGCTCCATATGTTGGTGATGTGGATAGCGACAAGATTTGATATTGACAGGGTCGGGTCCTTTCTTGACTTCTATTGGATGTTCATGTTCCTTATTAGGAGGTATTTTTATTGGCAGGTCTTGGAAGACTTTTTCGTGTTTCCTAACTATTCCTTGTTCTTCTGGTAATTTTTCGTGATTTCTCTTTAGATTTAGAGGTAAGTTACCAACAATTATCGTTCGATGCAACTTCTCCTCATCATCAAACGCTTCCTTCTTAACAACCATATATGCGTGAACATCGAAGGCCTCAACAGCTTCTGGCACTGTATCAGTGGCTTCGAATGTGTTTATCTCTTCACATTTTTCTTTCAATTCTGGGGATGAAACATTTTGTTGTTTATAAGAAACTGTATTTTCATGGATTCTTTCATTTTCAACGACTATGTCTGTTGTTGCATCTGTGATAACAATCACGTTAAATTCTTTATGTGGCTCCTTCACCAACATTGTTTCTTTTTCTGCCATTGGATTTTCATTTATATAAAAGTTTTCAATAACTTCTGTTGTTGCATTACTGGCTTTATAAGTGGATTGAGTTGCATTTTCTTCTCTTGGTTTCTCAACTCTATAACTTTCATGGTTGATTTTAGAGTCTATACTTCTAGGTGGTTCAACACTATAGCCTTCATGTGAGCTGATTTCCAATTCAACCTCATTTAATTGCTCTTTTTCAAACATGTTATATTCATGATGATGATCTGAATTAGCTGAATTTTTTAGTTGATTATGTTCGAAATTTGGGAATATTGGAAGTTGTGTTTGACTTAACTTATCTATCTTATCATTTAGCTTATTGAAGAGTTCTGTCATATTGTTCATTGCTTCGCTATGCTCTGTCATCTTGTTCATTGCTTCGCTATGCTTTTCTGTGGCCTCGTGATGATTTAGCCACATTTGTCTTTCTATTCGATTTGTCGTATCATGAACCTTTTTGATGTTGTTGGAGTGTCCTGCAACTGTACCTTCAAGATCGATTAATCTTTTTCCGAATTCTTCAGAATTATTATTGATCTGTTTCTCGAGATCCACCAATTTCTTTTGGAATTCAGCCATCGACATCGATGAAGACATTGAACGTGTATGAGGTGGGGAATATTTTTCTGCCAATTTTTCCCTCTTTTTTTAAAAAATTAATTAATTAATTAATATTTAATTAATTAATTAAATTAATTTTTTTTTGAAATAATAATAATAATTTCTATTATATATATATTTTAAATAATAATAATAATTATTATTATTATTATTTTATTATTTGAATTATATATATATATATATATATATAATTATGGGGAAAAAGATTGTTAACCTTGAAAAGTCACGTTGTTTTTAAAAGTCACTTTGTTTTGAAAAGGCACGTTGTTTTGAAAAGGGAAAATGGGTTTTAATACCATGGGCAATTACCATGGGCCCAAAAACCACGAGCTTGTAAACCACGAGTAATTACTCTTCCTTTTTAATTTTACTTTGTCTTCACATGTACGTATTTCTTTATATATATATATATCTCTTTTTACTTTTTCTTTTTCTTTTTCTTTTGGAACTATTTTCTTTTAAATATATATATATATATATATATATATATATATATTTTTTTTATATTTTAATTTATTTCCCCCTTTGTGTTAACTTTCCTTCTCTCTTTATTTTATTAATATATATATATATTATATATTTCTTCCTTCTTTTTTTTTTAAAAACAAATGTTGTTGCCCACAAGCACTTGGTTTTTAAAAAAATCTGCAATTCTGGAATTTTCTTGTAATTCCTTAATTCTGGGTGATCACACAGATCCCGAAGAGCGATGGCTCTGATACCAATGGAATGTAAAAACTCTGGTAAACTTGAATAAGTATATATTATTATTGTTAAAAGATGAGATATGAGATATGATTACAATGGGGAATCACCGAGGCTTTAAATATAGCCTCATGGTGTCCCTTGGTGAAGAGGCATGATCTTTGATCATGCCCTTTCACTTAATTAAACCTAAGATAACTATATCTAACTAATAATTAATAAAATATACATAACACCATAATGCCTGGAAGTTGGAGTGTTTCCATTTATTTTCATGAGCTTTATCCCATTTGAGGACAAGGTCACCTACTTCAAAAACCTTGTTCTCCGCTGACTTCTTGTCAAACCATCGTTTTATTCGTCCTTGGTGGATGGCGAATTTTTCCCGAGTTTTTTGCCTTTCCTCCTCAAGTTTCAACAATGTGTCTATTCGGGCTCGTAAAGCAGGGTAAGGAGTTCCATGAGTCTCCTGAGATAATCGGAGGGCTGGGAGAGACAAGTTGGGAGGAAGGATAGCTTCTTTTCTGTATACGATGAAGAATGGGGAGGTGCCTAGGGAAGGTTTGGGTGTGACTCGATCTGCCCAGAGGGCATTGTGGAGTGCCCTATGCCAATTTCGTTGTTGGGACAACAGAGTCTTTTTGATGATGCGGATTAGGTTCTTGTTGGTTGACTCGGCTAACCCGTTTCCTTGAGGGTAATAGTTGGCAGAATGTTTAAGTATGATACCATTTTCTAGAGAAAAATCATATAATTTCAACGATGAGAAGTATGTTGCATTATCAAAAACAAGGGAGGTTGGAACACCAAACCTGATCATGATGCATTGGGTGATGAAGGCTATTACCTCTTGATCATTGACTTGACGTAACGGTACCGCTTCAACCCACCTTGTGAAGTAGTCCGTGGCGGTGAGGATGTACCTATGTTGCTTGGAAGAGTGTGGCAGGATTTCCCCAATCACATCTTGCCCTGATTGTTGAAATGGTTCTTCCACTGCGACAGATTGTAACGGGGCCGAAGGTCGTATATCTCTATTTGCGAACTTTTGGCACTGCTGGCATTTTCGGACATATGCGTGTGCATCTTTAAACAAAGTAGGCCAATAGAAACTGGCACGCATGATCTTGTGAGCAGTGGTGTCTCCTGCATAGTGCCCCCCTGCGGGGCCATCGTGAAGTTCTGCCAATACTTTCTGTGCCTCATCCCATTCCAAACAGCGCAGCAAGACACCGCTGTGATGTTTGTGAAACAACTTACCCTGCACTAGTTGGTAGGATATAGCTTTCAGTCTCAACGCACGCTTTTGCTTGGTAGTTAAAGCGGGGCCCATGGTGCCGTGTTTCAGATATTGCAGGAGATCTACGTACCAAGAGGATGTATCTTGTGGGGCTGTGCTATCAATTTGATACATATCGATCTTGTGTTCCCAATTTTCTTCCTCGTTGCCCCGTGAGTCTACTGCCTCTGCGGCCATGCGACACAATCCTTGGCCCTTTACAGTGTGTGCTGGCTTGAATTCCAGGTCATATTCTTGAAGGCATGTCATCCAGTTGCCTCATCGCTCACCCAACTCCTGTTGTACGAATAGTGAGCGAATAGCTGGGTGAGGCACAAAGACTGTGACATGATTCTTCAAAATGTACGGCCTAAAATGTTTAACTGCCTTGTATACCGCGTAAGCTTGTTTGTCAATATCTGGATAATTCAGCTCGATGCCTTGTAATCCAGTGCTCATAAATGATATAGGCCGCTCATTGTTGCTGTCATCTTTTTGAGTGAGGACGACAGCCAAAGATGAATCTGAGGCAAAGGTGTACAAGATAAAGCCTTTGTTGAAATCCGGACTGTAAAGAGCGGGTGCTTCCGCGATGGCTCGTTTGATGTTGTCGAACGCTTCTTTCTCGGGAGGATTGCATTTAAAGTTAGCGTTTTTCTTAATCATGCCTTGTAATGGTTTCACGATCTGAGCGAAATCTGATATAAATTTTCGGACGAAGTTGATTTTGCCAAGGAAGGACTGCATAGCTTTCCTACCACTTGGGGGCAGTATTTGAGCGATGACTTTTGCACGTTCCGAATCCACCACTATGCCGTCTCGAGTTATTATGTGTCCCAACAAGTTTCCTTCGGCGACGACAAAAACGCTTTTCTTTGGGTTCAGTGAGATCCCGTATTTCCGACACCTTTCAAAAATCTGCTTGAGGTGGTGTATGTGGTCAGATCTGTGCTTTGAAAACACGGTGACGTCGTCAAGGTATACTACCACGCTTTTCCCAATAAGTCCTCTGAAGGCGATGTCCATAGCTTTTTGGAAGGTGGCGTCGACATTAATCAGCCCAAAGGGCATGCGTCTGAAAGCAAATGTTCCCCACTTAGTTTTGAATGTGGTTTTGAGCCGATCGGGCTTAGCCACTAGTACTTGAATGAGTGAAGATCTTCTTAGATCTGAAGATTGACTCTTCAATGTAGATTCCGTTCTCTTGCTTTGATGCCTTCTAGAAAACTTTGACCCTTGAAGCTTTGATCCTTGTGTCTTCTTGTCAAATAGCCTTTTTTAGCACCTTAGCTCTGAAACGATGTTGAGAAATGAAGGGCGTTTAATTCAATTTCTCTTCTTGATAATTACTTGTGAACTTGTTCTGTTTCTCTTACTTAGATCTTATCTTTGTTAGCTTATTAGGTCTTTCATCAAGTCAATTATCAAAACACATGAGACACAAAGTTTTGGCTCTTCAAGCCAGGGCCAAAACCTCTCCCTCTTGGAGAGGAAAACCCGAAAGTAATTCCTCTTATAGATCTTCAATTGTCAAGTACCATTATCCTGACCTAGACCTTTGACTTCAGTATGCCTTCAACGCTTTGTCACTACTACACTAGTCTCCTTATGATGACTTCTCTTTTCTGCACTGTACTGCACCAACACTAGGGAGACTCGGCCCCTATTTCAGCAGCCCCAATAATGTGCTTCTTATCCTTTCCTTTCGGCCTCCAAGAAGTTCCTTCTCGACCTTCTATATGCACCTATGACACCCAAGATCGAGCTCTTGCACTTGCTGGAATATCCCTCCTCTGCGCTGTGTATACTTCGATCTTCTTCAGATATGTCTGGAATATGTTAACCGAAAACTGAGGCTTGTATTGTCTTTTCTATGCACTCCTTCTAGTCTTCCTGTCTTAGCTGTATAGTCACCTTTATTTTGCACACTAGGTTGATCCTTCGTATACCTTTACAACCTCATTTCCCATGGTATATTCCTCCCTCTTCATGGATTGCAATCCGCAGTCTTATCACAGACTTTAGACCCAAAGACAAGAGCTCTTATTCCAGCAATGTTCTTCTTTTATCCTCTTCTGAAATGCTCCCTTTCTTCGCACTAAATTCAGACAGTTTTCTTTGTACTTGATTTCAGAACTGATCTGAAAATCTTGATGTCTTATGAGGCCGCAGTCCCTCCTATTTATAGAGACTATCTTCCATTCATTAGGCCAACATAACCCCATGTGGGCAGGCTGACTTGATAAGGTGTATATCCATCACTTTTGAGCAGACTTTCTTTGAGCATTTAGACAAGGTTGAAGGTATTGAGGCATATATTTTACTTCAATAATTGTTTTTACAAGTTTAACAACACTTCATATACATGACTCTAAATTATACATTTATGACAAGATGACAAACCCCTAAAGACATCAAGAAGAAGTCTTTGACCTATAATACAAACTTTCTTGCTCATGAAACCCATGAGACAAGCATTACAAAATATATTTTATTATCTGTCGTATTCATTACATAAATTCATAATAACTAGTCATTATGAAGACCGAACCTAGTTACACTTTCCAACACTTTTGGTACTTTGTGTTAAATTTACTAAGTAATTTTACAGTGCACATAGGGGCGTCCTTTCGGTTGCAGTAGGATATTAGGGTGTAGTAGCATCCTATAGGTTGTAGCCTGTAAATCAGGGGGTTGTGGCCTCCTTCAGTTGTGGTTGAGAACTTGATGTAATTAATTTTTCTTTCAAAGAGAAGAAGAAGACAATTACTAATAAGCGTTCGGTGGTTTTGACCCGGAGGGGGTTTTCCAGCTAAAATATCTCAGTGTCCACTGTTTGATCTTTCTGCATTGTTGTATGGTGTTGTCTACTATTGATTATTCTTTACAATAATAATAATTGAAGATTAACTAACACTCTGGAAAAGATAAGTGCTAATTGCTAAGAAATATTGATTCAACCCCTCTCAATATTTCCAACAACATTGTCCTTCTGCTTCATGTAGATAATTTCAAAATCAAACCATTGCACTTTTGCTACCCATTTTTGTTTCTCTTTGATGATAATATCTACTCCAAAATGTACTTTCAGCTATCATGGTCTGTGTTGAATTTAAAGTGCTTCTCAATGAGATAAGTCACCATTTTTTTGTTACATGTAGAATCGTTTCTTTTTCTTTTTTCGTATGTTTATTTCAGCAAATCTTTTCCCATGAATTGTTTTCTTTCAGAAGCCAGTAGCTTCCTTCGTCTTTCTTCCTTAATCTGATCTGATGGTATTCTGATTTAAGATTAGTATTTGTAAAATAAGCCACTCAATGAAGCTCACCTAATAGATCATTAGTATTTGGGATAGGGAATTTATCATTAATGGTGATTTTGTTTTGATATCTATAATCAGGACACATCCTCCGAGATTTTTTTTTCTTTCTCATGATGACCATTGGAGCTGAAATTGAATTCCTACTATGTTGAATAATACATGAATCTAGCATGTCTTTTACCATTTTCTCAATCACCTCTTTTTGTTGATGAGGATATCTATAAAGCCTTTTATTAGGAGGAATACTTCTAGGTGTAAAATCAATTTGATGTTCATGATTTCTAGATGGAGGTAGACCTTTAGGAATTTATTAGAAGATCCTATAGTGCTTTTCCAAGGTGCATTTTAATTCCTCAGGTATAATTTTATCTTCTTGCTTTACTTCCATAGAATACAATTTAACCACAAATCCCTTGTTCTGCTTTTTTAGGAGCTTTTCCATTCTATGAGAGTTGATGACTTAGAGAAGTCAGAATTTAACCCTTTGAGCTCATTGAATTCTGTCCAATTCAAATCTGATGAATAGTTCATTATAATTTGTAGAAATTGTAACTAGTATTTTCAACCATTGAATCCATAGAACAAACATCTGCACCTCCAATTGGAATGGTATACTTTGGGCTTTCCAAAATATATTCTCCCATAGTTTAATGTTGTGGTATTTTCCCACACAATCAATACTCCCTCCGTTGGCAATTAAGACTTGAAAATTGAGGTGCTCTACAATTTTTTTATCAATGAAGTTATGGGTACTACCTGAGTCAATAAGCACTGTGACCCTTTGCTTTTTAATGTAACAAAAATTCTTTAGCATTTGAGGAGCTAACAAACCTGCCAATGCATAAATAAATATCTCACAGCCATTTGACTCAATTTTGTGCACAATTTTCGTCTCTATTTCTTGTTCTTTTAAGTTGACAAGTTCCTCCCTACTTCTTTGTGGAGATGCCTCCATTTCCTCTTCATCATTATTTTCGAAGGTTAACAATTTTGTTTCTTGACATTTATGCTTGTGGTTATAACCAAAGCATATTTCTTTTGCTCTTCTTTCCTCCATTTCCTTCTGTGATGTTCAAGTAGGTTCAGGTAGGGTTGTCTTGCGAATCTCAAAATGATCTCTGGTTCCTGCGTATGCTATCATGGCAGACTTGTGTGTAGCCTTATTTCTTGGCTTGAATATAATTGAGAAAATTGCATCGTTTTCATTACAACTTGTGGATGTCTTAAGAAAATTTCATGTTTAATGTCTTCATTTAATCCATCCAAGTAAGATTCTAACAAATGTTTATTAGTTATGTTATCCACCCTTGTGGCTAGAGCTTGATATTCTGAATTATAATCTTTAATATCACCAAATTGTTTGATTCTTATCGATTGACTGAAGTAGCCTAGTTCTGAAGCTTTGCTACATTGTGCTCCTAAGTCTTTTGTAAATAAACCACAAGTATAATGATTACCCATTGATACAATTGATAGGGTTTTATCTCACAGTTCAAAGTCGTTATGTGAATCCTTTTCTTATCATCCATAATAGTAGTATGCAATTTAAAATATTGCTCTATTTGGTGCACCCATGTAAAGACCTGTGTTCCATCAAACTTATTTAATTCAACCTTGGGATGTTTCACTCGTTTACAAATCCTTCCATGAGTAGCTCCATAACGGGAGCTAAGTATGCTTGAAAAATTCTTATTATTGGCAAGTTGTTCAACTTGAATACTACCTTTATTTTAATGAATTCCTTTGGACACATTATCAATTTTAAGGAGCCTCCCATCTATGGTGTTTGTGATCTTTTTTTCCAATTATTTCATCTTTTGATCTATTTTCTTACTTATTTTCATCCATATCCCTTTTAATTTATTCTTGCATATGCGACAAATCGACCTTTATAGTATTATTTATTTCCTTAACTTGACTCTCCAACTTGGATACATACTGCACATCTTCCATTTATTCACGAGTCATTGGTGAGTTTTCTAGAGGTTTAAGAGTTGGTATAACTTTTGAAGCGCCCTTAGGAGCCATGTGAGTAAATAATAATGCTCATTTTTTTTCATGTGGAAAAAAACTGTAATTTCTATTAATAAAATAAAATTACACTTTGTAAACACATCTAATGTGTATGCAACTGAAATCCAATAGAGGATCAATAAAAAGATCAAAAAGAAGGCTGAGTGCGACATGAGGGGTCATAATACAATATGCCTAGAAGAAAAACGAAAAATAACAATAAATGTGTAGAAAATTATCGCTGACTAGTGCAAAGCTTTTCTCTTTTCCCTTTCCGTTTGTTCATTTTTCACCAACCATCAGAATATGGTTCGACAAGAATCAACGCCAAATATAGTCTCTCATGTGAAGCCTCCTTATTAGAATCTGAACTTTCTGATACATGTGCTCTTTTGGAGCCATCAGATCCATCTAGTGTCATAGAGTCCTATGGATCCTTTTCAACTTGATGCACAATGTTAGTCATCTGTTTTACTGTGGTGCCCCCTTCTTGGACAACATTTTTCAAGTTTGTGTTAGTTTTTGTAGCATTGAACATGTGTTCTAGTCTTGATTTATGTTAGAGCATAGTTTTAAAAGTTGATCGTCATGAACCAAAAATTGGTCAAACTGGTCGGCTCATTAGGCAACTAGGTCGAACCGGGCAAAAAACCCAGTTTAAGGGCTGACTTCTGTAGAAATTTCTGAATCTTAATTCTTATGCAGAAATTATTTCTGTTAATCCGGTTAAGCTTCTCCTACTTATACAAGTTATCAACTGAATAAATTCAAGTTAACATCAAAGCAAAACACATAACAGATCTCTACCAATTCAAATCTAGAATAAGCACATGCACACATAGACAAAGTGACACAGTTATTTCTGGACAAACTGTCCCCGGAAAAACCCAATGTGGGAAAACTGGTCTCTGGCTGCTGGAGGGCTCTATTATTAAGAATATTTCTAAATACACAACTTTGGGTTCCAGATCTGGAAAACCCTACAGAGAAAACTCTATATCTGCAGCACCTAGCTGATCTAAGACTAACAATACTGACTGATCCACACACTCAAATGGGATTTACAAAACTCAGCCAGATCTAGGCTTAGAAACCCTAGATCTGCCCCTGAAAGACACTGCGTCAGCGTTTGAAGGCCTCCAAATGCTCAGCACTGTCACTGGAAGGGACTGCGTTACCCCAGACTGGGTGACGCAGTCACGACGCTGCCCCTAAGGGTCTCTGTGTAACCCCTGAAGGGTTTCCTGAAAATCACGCTGTCCTTGCTGCTGCTGCTGCCTTCCTCTGCACTGTCTTTCCTGATCTCTTCTCTGCTTCTTGTGTATTCTAGACCCCGAGATTAGATCATCCCCTTGGTCTAAATTCCCCTCTCTGCAACTGAAACACTTGAGAATTCTTAGCAACCCAGCCCTAGAATCTCAACTTAGCTTTAGTGCTCTGCCTCTGTGTGTCTTACAAATGACCCCAAGCCTTTCCTTTATACTTTTCTCGTTGACAAATCAACGACCAAGATTAAATCTTTAATCAATGGCTAAGATTAAAAGAAAACTTGATCCATGTGACTTAAGACAATTTCATCACATGTTTAATTGAATTCACTTTAATTATTTTATTTTCCTAAGTTTTAACTTAGGAAATACATTAAAATAATTAATTAATTTAATATCTCCTAAACCAGATGAAATTTTCCAAATCCATTTCTGGGTCTTGTAGATTAGGTGAACTCTAGTCCTTCTTCAAAATTTGGGACCTAGAGCACAACTGATGCTACCCCAAATACATAAAATCTCAACACTCCCTCTTAGCATCAAGGGTGTGCTCTAGCAATACATCACACTTATGCATTACATGATTTTGGGCACTGGTTCTGTGCTGCTTAAGCTTGGCCTCCTGCCACTCAACTCTGCACTACTGCTGCCATTCTGTGCTGCTGCCCATGACTTTGCCACTACCACTGCAACCACTGTACTGCAGCTCCCTTTCAATATGTTGCATCTGTGCGGATCATAGCACTACCAATGCTGATCTGCTGCACTGCAACTTCATTTGTTGAGAGAAACAACTGAATCTCCTGCCCAATCTTTGACAGACAAGTCAAATGGGCTACATCCTCATCACTGAAGCTCCATAGGCTAAAGATCTGTGCTGGCATCTAAAGAACGATGCACAACTACAACTCTGCCTGCGTAATCAGACTCCCTCTACACTACTGAAGTCACATCAGGTCCTTGTGCTGAAATCTATCATGCTACTACTGCACTGCGTTGTCCCTCTGAAGCTCTTTGCGTTGCTGCAGCTTTGCACTGCGTAAGCAGCACTGCTCTGCGCTGCTGAAGTCAAATCAGCCTCTGCGCTGCTACTGCTTCTACGCTGCTGCTGCTATGCTCCGCGCTGCTTTTCCCAGCCTCCAGATCTGCCTCTGCCTCTGCCTCATCTGTGATCTATACACCCACTGCTCCACTTATCCCGCTACTGTCTTAAGGCTGTCATAGCTCGCTTGTGATCCAAGAGATGAGCTTCTCAAGGATCCCGCCTGACATTCTGTAGATCCTCTACAGATCCATGTCGCCCCACTTTCGTGGTTCATGAGCGCCCATGGCTACATCATGTCTGGACCCATCATCTGCCACCGCTATTTTGGAAGAAGATGCTTCCTTGTCCTTCTTCTTTTCTGGACAATGGCTGGAAAAATGTCCCATTTCGCCACACTGGAAGCACTTGATCTTAGAAAGATCCTTCTTCTTCGGCTGCTTCTTCGATGCCAAGGTTGCATCTTCCTCCTCTTCCTTCTTTACTTTGCTCATCCCAGGGCTGTGCTGCTTCTTGTTGAATCTGCGTAGTTCTTCTTGCCGCAGGATTGACCACAAGCTGTCCAATCTGGGAGGTCCGCTCTGCCCAAGATACTTTGGACAAAGGTTTCCCACTCATCTGTGACTGCATTGAGGGCAGTCTTGACTATCACTGCATCATCTACGGTTGCACCTGTTGCAGTCAGCTAATCCCTGATTGACTGCAATCTGAAGAGGAAATGATTGATGTCTTCTCCCTTGGTCATCATGAATGACCTCATTTGGGCCTCCAACAACATCTTTTTTTGGACTGATTTTCCCTCATAAAGGGAAGTCAAGGCCTTCCACATCTCATTAGCTGTCCTCTTCTCAGCTATGTGTGGCACAATATGATCCTTGATACTGTCCATTATCAGTCGCTTGGCATGCCCAACAGCTTCTCTATGCTTTCGTAGGAGATCTGCATATGTCGGCATGGCCAGGGTCTGCTCTGCATGATCTCTTAGACCATATGCCTCTAGGACAATCAGGATCCTAGCTTTCCATACTGAAAAGTTTGAGAGGCCCTTTAGCCTATCCTAATCACGCAGTCCATGAGTAGCCATCTACTCAGAATGTGTCGGAGCTCCTCTTCTCTATGCTAGAGATCTTGGATCTAGGGCCCTTTTCGAACTGGAAACCCTCTGCTCCCTCTGACACTTGATTTCCCTCCTTGGAAATCTACCAAATCAACTATGATTCAGCTTCTTCGTTGATCCTCTGACCAAACTGCAAGTTTCCTTTGGCAAAAAACTCTCTGAGAAGCTGATCTCTTCCCAAACTTTGTCACTTGTGATAAGGTTAAGAATTTGAAAACTTCAGAAGTTTAACCCCACCAACTCTTCTGAATTTCTGCAACTTTTCTGCAGACTTTTTCTGGATCTGACAGATTCAGATCTGGATCACATTGGCTGGCTTCAGACCCAACCAACGTTGTTTTTGAGCTGCCTCTGCGCAGTAATTGTGTGGGCTTGCTAGGACACAACACTGGACAACGTCACCCTTCCCTCTACGTGATTTTGCTCCTGAAATCTATGCTGTCCCTTCAGATTTGCTTTTCTGCTGCCTTTCCAGCTGCTTTCTGTAGCTAGATCCTTCAAATTCTTCAACTGGTGACCCTTTTAGATCTGCAATTCCTCTGATACCATGTAGAAATTTCTGAATCTTAATTCTTATGCAGAAATTATTTCTGTCAATCCGGTTAAGCTTCTCCTACTTATACAAGTTATCAACTGAATAAATTCAAGTTAACATAAAAGCAAAACACATAACAGATCTCTACCAATTCAGATCTAGAATAAGCACATGCACACATAGGCAAAGTGACACAGTTATTTCTGGACAAACTGTTCCCGAAAAAACCCAATGTGGGAAAACCGGTCTCTGGCTACTGGGGGGCTCTATTAATAAGAATATTTCTGAAAACACAACTCTGGGTTCCAGATCTGGAAAACCCTACAGAGAAAACTCTAGATCTACAACACCTGGCTGATCTAAGACCAACAATGCTGACTGATCCACACCCTCAAACGGGATTTACAAAATTCACCTAGATCTAGGCCTAGAAACCTTAGATCTGCCCTTGAAAGACATTGCGTTAGCCTCTGAAGGCCTCCAAATGCTCAGTGCTGTCACTGGAAGGGACTGCGTTACCCTAGACTTGATGACGCAGTGACTACGCTGCCCTTAAGGGTCTTTGCGTAACTCCTGAAGGGTTTCTTGAAAATCACGCTGTCCTTGCTGCTGCTGTTGTCATCTGTTGCTGCTACCGTCTGCTGCTGCTGCTGTTGTCATCTGTTGCTGCTACCGTCTGCTGCTGCTGCTGCGTTCCTCTACGCTGTCTTTCCTGATCTCTTCTCTGCTTCTTGTGTATTCTAGACCTCGGGATCATATCATCCCCTTGGACTAAATTCCTCTCTCTGCAACTGAAACACTTTAGAATTCTTAGCAACCCCGCCCTAGAATCTCAGCTTAGCTTCAGAGCTCTGCCT
The DNA here is from genome assembly GCA_034641835.2 of Pinus albicaulis. Lineage (NCBI taxonomy): Eukaryota > Viridiplantae > Streptophyta > Pinopsida > Pinales > Pinaceae > Pinus > Pinus albicaulis. The sequence continues at coordinate 669,715,699 of CM076582.1, read as the reverse complement.
CTGTGTGTCTTACAAATGAACCCAAGCCTTTCCTTTATACTTTTCTCGTTGACAAATCAATGACCAAGATTAAATCTTTAATCAATGGCTAAGATTAAAATAAAACTTGATCCATGTGACTTAAGACAATTTCATCACATGTTTAATTAAATTAAATTAAATTATTTTATTTTACTAAGTTTTAACTTAGGAAATACATTAAAATAATTAATTAATTTAATATCTCCTAAACCAGATGAAATTTCCCAAATCCATTTCTGGGTCTTGTAGATCAGGTGAACTCTAGTCCTTCCTCAAAATTTGGGACCTAGAGCACAGCTGATGCTACCCCAAATACACAAAATCTCCACAACTTCGCCAAAAAATCACAAAAACCGGACCAAACCGACTAGTTTATGACAGAACCGACCGGTTTATGGTCAAACTGGTCGGTTTCATCATAAATCGGCCGATTCATTACCAAGGCTGTGACAGACGGTGACAAACCCACACATACTCTTTTTGGAATATTTCTGGGTTTTTTGGAGGGAAAGTAAGGGTTGTTTCCCTCCAAAAACACCCCGTCCAAGCCTTTAAAAGGAGCTCACCCCCCTCATTTGCCTCACACATCTCATTTGTGTGAGTTTTTGTGGCATCGGATGTGTTCTAGCCACGAGATTTGGTAGAGAGGCTAGAATACATGTATTCTCCAAAACCCATATATCGTTTCTGGAAATTCCACCTACAGACAACTTAATTAGATTTATTAGTCAATTTTTAATATTTCCTAAGTCTAAACTTAGGAAATACGATTAATTAATTAGAATTAATTAAGTCATTGTGAGAATATTCTAGAAAAGTACATGGATTGATTTCTAGTTAATCCTAGCCATCGATTAAGATTTAATCATGGTTGTTGAAGTCTCAATGGAGGATTATAAAAAGAAGTTGATGGGTCTTGGAGAAGAAACACCAAATTAGTTGAGCATTTGATTTTGCTGAGAGATCGATTTCCAGAGTAGCAACTGTGTGTTGTTTGAAGTGTTTCAGTGAGATCGAAGCAGTGAGACAGGAGAAAAGATAGTGAAGTTGGAGGAAGATTTATAGATTTGGTGAGTACATTTGCAGAGAGGCAGAGAGTTCCATAGTGAGGCAACACAAAGGCAACATAGGGCCCTCTAGAGGCAAATTCCATTTTCCTGGGGAGAAGGCGAGATTCAGTGCTAGAAGCTTGGCAGAGGTTCCAGAGGCCGGGAGAATCAGTTCCCCAGATAGCAGCTGACGAGACAGTGAGAGGTGACGCAGTTCCAAGCTGGAGGGACGCAGTGACTGCGTAGAGTGATGCAGAGACTGCGCCAAGGTAGTTTGAGACGACTCAATCTCGAGCTGAGGTCAGTGTCGAATTCGTCTGTGGAGTGAGGAATTTCCTCACTAGTTATTTTTGCCAGTTTATCTCTGTTTGGATTGCCAGTTTGGGCATCCATAGTTTGTACTCAGATTTCACTATTGCATAATATTAAAACCCTCAACTACTGCACTGGTTTTCCCACATTGGGTTTTTCCAGGGACATTGGTTTAAAAATAACGATTTATTTTGTGTCTGTGCATCTATTTCTTCGAGTGTTTTTATTTCTTTCGCAGTATTTTATTTGTGAAGGTTGCAGTGTATTTGATTCGATATTTGTCATAGGAAATTCTAAGTAAATTGTTGAGTAAATTAACAATTAGAAGAATTAACATCAGTTGCTTTAATAGGATTCAGGGTTGGCCAAATTTTCACAATTTGCAGTTTTTGTGAGCTTGATTGGGAGCTTGGAGAGTGTTGAGTTTTTGCTGGAGTAGTCATCTTGGAGGCTTGGAGTTGGACTTGGATCTATTTTGGAGAGAGTTTGGAGCTGTTAGTAGAGTTGACATCTTCAAGAGGAGGCTAAGGAAGCTAGTTTGCATTTCCAAGTAAGGGTTTTCACTTGAAAGTTTCTTCATTTCACTGTTGTCCATGTATTAATTTTTTTTATGTGTTCTATGCTATTAAATTTCTAGTTCTATTCTATCAATTTTTGTAGGCTACATGTGCATTTTTTTTCCTAAATTTATCTTAGGTTTTCCATTTTTCTTAGCTGCATTTTTTTTTAAATGGCAGATTTCTTTACAAGTTTTAATTATTTCAAGCCAACATGGCTCCAAAAGCCATAGACATTGCATGGGCTTATTGTGATGTTATTGATGGAAAAATGATATGCAAATTTTGCAATAAATCTATTGGGGGTGGGAGTATTCTCAGATTGAAACAACACTTGGTTGAAATAAGAGGCCAAGTAAATCCATATGAAACACCAAAGGAAGTGTTAGGTCCTGTTAGGGTAGAATACCTTGCCCAGTTTGAAAATTTTGAGGAGAATAAGGCTAGGGAGAAGGCCATCCAAGAAGAAATTTCAAGGAAGAGGGAATTATTACAAGCCATGAAAGAGAGTGGGTATGAGGATTATGAGATTCAAGACTCCTCTTCTATCCCTTGTTTATTATGATGATTATGAGAGTGAGTATTCTCATATCTTGTAGCATTGTATTTGGACTTAACAGGCCATTTAGAGCCTCATTGCTTATGTATTTTGTCAATAATATGTATTGCACTCGGTGCCATTTTGATATATTCACCTTTACATGGTATATAGATTAGCAAACTTTGCATATTTTGTCTCTATTGGCTTGGAATCATGGTTTTAAATCTTAAAAATAGTTTTTTCATTAAAAATTAATTATTTAATGTATTTTTTTAAAAACCGGTTTCATTGAGATCTGACCAGCCCCGGTTTGACCGGTTCCAGTTTTTAAAACTATGTGTCAGGGAGGCTAAGACCATGATATCTTCAAAACCTAGAAAAGGTTTCGCAAGATAAGCTTGTGAAACACTTTAATTAAATTAATTAACCATCATTTAAGTTTTTCCTAACTCTAACTTAGGAAAACTGGATAATTGATAGGAATTAATTAAGGAAAGGTGTTAATGCTCTAAAAAATCACACGGATTGAGTTTGATATGATCTTAGCTGCTGATGGGGATCTAATGATGACTGTTGGTTCACCAATGAGAGATTACAAGAGCAGGATGATGGGATGGAGATAGACACATCGAGTGAGAGGGAGATCTAGGTAGACTAAATTTTCCAGAGCACAAAGATTCAGTGTTGGGAAGAATTCTAGCCAGAGATCGAGTAATAGAGATTGAGGAGCACAAAGCGATTCCAAAGGATTTTATAGTGTCGGAAGAGCCAATAGAGAGAGGTTGAGTTATTCCTCAAGGAGGCTTGCGTAGAGCCTCAAGGAGGCAGTTTGATTCAACCAGAGGAGAGATCGATTCAGTAGCTAAGTGCCAGGAAAATTCTTCCAAGGGGTTAGTGAATCCTTCTGAGTGGTAGAGACAGTCAGTAGAGGCAGAGAGAAACTATTCTAGGCAGTGCGAGTTTCAACCACGCAGAGGTTGACGTTGAGGCAAATTGTGAGCTGATTTTGGGGCCAGATCAAGCCATATTGCTTGTGGAGAGAGAGAAAATTCTCTTAGATATTTTTCCAGTGATTTCTCGAGAGAGGATTGGCAGTTTGGTATCCAAACATTGTACTCAGATTTTGTTGCTGAATAATAATAATAAAACTCTCATATGTTGCATTGATTTTCCCACTTTGGGTTTTTCCGAGGACATTTGTCCAAAAATAACGATGTCATTTTTATTGTGTGTGCATTATTTCTAAACTCTAGCTTTTTGTTTGTAGTGCATTTTATTTTTGGTGAAAATTGCAGTAGTGATTTATTTGTTGTTTTTCGTAATAGAAATTAAACTTCACATAATTATACTAAGTTAGAAGAATAATTTCTTGTTGCTGCAATAGTGAAAATTTCAGAGTCTATTCCACTAGTTCCATCTTGGCTTGGGTGGCTTTCTTTTTTGTCTTCTTCTACATCCTCAGAGGGGCATTGTTCAGTGAACTGCCATCATTTTGTTCTATTTGTTGGTTTTTTCTTCTTCTTGGGATTCTTCTTTGCCTGGGGGCATGAATGTTGTAAATGGTGTTTGATAACAAATACGACACCTAAATGTCGTATTTTCATAGGTTAAAACTTGTGACTAGCAAAAGTTTTGATGCTTCAAATTTATGTGATTGGGAAGTCCTTTGGTGAGGTCGATCTCCACACATATTCCGACATACATGAAGATACAACTCTCTGCTCTTTCCATATCCACTTTTTTGAATTTTCCCAATGTGTTGCTGATATTTTCAAGAACTTTGTGATGCCAGAATGGGAGTGGAATATTTGGGAGTCTAACCCAAATTGGCATCGTAGATACCACCAAAGAGTTTGCATCAGACTCAGGGAACCAAGGAGTAGTGAAAAGTCCATCTCTTCCCCAAAACTAGGGCCCTGCATTTAAAACATTGTCCATGTATTTTGTGCTTCAAATTGTACTATAAAGAATCCTTTAGAGCATAAAATTTTTCAAAATCAGGAGTCCAAGCTATGGCAATCCATTGAATGAGTGATTTGTTGAGAAATCTAGGGAAAATACATTAAGTAATTTATCTTTAATTAGTAATTTCTTGTGAGAGATTTTTATTTCTTTAGATTAGGATGTTCCTTTACTTAGGTTATTAGTGTTCTTCTTCGTCAAACAATTACCAATGCATGAACATAAATAGGCAAGAGAAACATAATGTAGGCTATCAACTAGGGCCAAAACCTCTCACTCTTTGAGATAAAAACCCACACAAATTCTTCTTATAGAGATTCCAATTGACGAATACCAAGACCACGACCCTTGACCTATTTTCCGCTCCAAGAACAAGATACAAGTTCTCTTGATAGGCAACCTTTTGCTCCTTTCCTCTTCTCGATTCCTCTTCCACTTCGACCTTCTTAGCATCGAGACACTATCACCACCGAGATCTTCTTATTGTGGTAGTACTGAGATCTTATTCACTGTGGTAGCATCAAGATCCTTTTGCTGTGATAGCATCGAAATCCTTTCGCTTTGGTAGCATCGAAATCCTCTCACTGTAGTAGCTCCGAATCCTTATCATTGTGATAGCACCAATCTTATTTGTTGTGGAGGTACCAAGATATGGCACTGAAAATTTTACCGTGATATATCACCGAATTTCTTCCTTCTTGGTCTTCATTGTAATCCGTTTTTTATCTCGGAAAATTATGCAGAGAATATCCCTGTGATCTATCTGAACTACACTGAGATTATCCAAAATTCTTTCTGCAATAGGGGCGAGTTTCTGTACCCTTATCCGAGCTCTTTCACCGAACTTTTGTCTCTCCAATTATCATTCGAATTTCAGAGGTGATCGAACTGCTTTTCTGTGGAATAGGCCGAGTTGCCTATATATAGTAGTCTATCCATGTATATTTGCCGACATGACCATATGAAGAGTTTTATCTCCAATTTAGGTGAGCCGACATGAGTTCTATATTTCATCTTGAAGCCGACTTGAAGAAGGATAACTTGTGTTTTTCTTGGAGTGCTACTTGAAAATCCTATTGACTTATATACATTTGTAACATGCCCAAGAAGGGTTCTTCATACATGACATTGACTCTCTTTGAATGTTATGACTAGATGACAAATCCTAAAGGCTCACAGTGGGAGCCATCTAAAAATAAAATTCCTTGCTCATGAAACCCATGAGGCAAGCATTACAACGATAATTTTATTTTTCTTCGTTACATCATTTACATAAAAATCACAATTACATGTCATTATGAAGATTGAATCTAGTTACTTTTCAACACTCCCTTTTAACTAGGGAGGTATTCATAATGGTACTTGGTCATTCTCAATTTGAAGAATTTCTCATAATAAGAATCGGATTAGTAACCCTTCTGTATAGCATCATATCAACTAGCATTGTCACATAGCAAGGCCTTGACTAAAAACTCTATCTCTCCATGAGATCTGAGCACAATGCTGGTGAGACCAATGATGTGTAGAAACCCTCATCATTGTCTCTCTCGGAACATACCCCACCTAGGTTCTCAGGGTGTGTTCCACCAGGACTATTCTTATCTTGGATTCCTAGTCCTCAAAGAATTTTGGTCCTCAACGACTACTCTTATCTTGGATGCTCTAGTACATCCTCAAAGAGCATCGGATGCCAAATACATACCCAATCCTCCATTCTGTCTTCCCAAGTGAAGACAAGAATAATGTGTCTATCTCTCCCTCTTAATTAGGGAGGTGTATCTAATCCAATAAAGGAATATACTCATTCCTATAGAAGGAATGTACCTAAGCTCCCTCTTGGCTTAAGAATTTCCAGGTTTCTTCCAAGTAAGAAACTTGTCTCCAGGCCCCCTCTTAATTAGGGACCTACAACAGCTCTTCAGGTGGAGGTGATGGAACAACCAACTGCTTGAAGAACTCCTCCTTACGATGTCATGAACTTCTATTTGTTATCTAGGAGTCTTCATGTTTGGGACTTCTACATAGGGCATCGACCATCCATCGCTTTCATTCATGAGTCAACCATGTCATCATTGGAAAGTGATCCATCAATCCATCTTTGGCCTTCCTTCATGCCATGCTACTTTCTTCATGCCATGTTTACTTAAGGATCTTTCATCCTACTACATGTGCATCGGTGGTGGAAGACATCCATAGATCTTCCCTTGGCAGCCCTGCATAAACCCATCCAGATAAAGGAATGAACATTTAGAATCAACATTACCTTTGTGATGGTCTTTCATCATGACATCTTCTAGTTTGCATCAACATCCTGCATACATATCGACACATCTCCCAAAGATATATATTGTCAAGGGTCTCTTTCTTTTTCAGACTTCATCAAAGTCTTTAGATCTTTCATGGAGATATCTAGTCAAATATTTCTGGGTCTTTCGAATGTTGATTGCCTTTTCCATGGTTGCATATTCCATGATCTCTTCCTTCCTTCCGTCACACATTTCATTCCCAAGAGCTTCTATTCAGAATTCCTCAATTGTTGTCAACCACCTCATACTTCATATGAAGACATATTATGTTGATTTCATCTAGTGAATGTGTGACCCATGCATTCTTGTATTCCTTTGAGGTAGTAGATCCTTACCTTTTGATCATATTCTTAAGATAGAGCATTGGTTCATGATATTTGTAAGCATATCACATGACTTCCATCATACATACCTCATGTTTCCTTTGGGTCATCTGGCTTCCTGCAACAGTTTCCTTGATTGAAAGAGCTTTAATCCCTTGATCTGCTTCACTTTATGTCATCACACCACCATCCCATGAAAACACTTGCTTTCCCTCATGATCGGTGAACCTTTCAATGAAGATTCCATCAAAGAATCTTGAGGATCTGAAGTATCCCCATCAAGATGTTTCCTTTAGGCTTTGACAGATGTATGATGAACCTTGTACAAGATGGCCTTCCCACTTATGTTTCCAATGAGATTCCTATGAGCTATATCCTTGACTTCCATAGATTCTAACCATCTTTCATGCTTTTCTATGATGATGTCCCGAGCTCTTGTTCCCAATGCTTCTATGATGCCTTGATACATCCTATTTAGTGAATCATGATAGCCATATCTTACAATAGAAGACTTAGGAATTTGAAAAGAACTAAGGTGAGGAAGACTATCTAATTCATAGTAGAGATCTCTTACTTCCTCTATCTTGGACTTCTTCTTTTCAGCTTCCAAGCAACACCTACACTAGTGTGGGACCACAAGTCTTAGCAGTGCCTACATTGGTGTGGGCTAAATTTGGTGCATGTCTATTTTAGTTATCCCTTAATTAAGATGGACAATAAAATGTAATCTAATCTCAAAAAACTTGTAATAGTTAACTGAGTGTGATAAACTCAATTAGCTCATGAATTTCGAGTTAGAGGTAGTTGGTGAGGCATGTAGAGTAATTCTAGTTGTAACAGAGTTCAGAGTGCAGTGGTACATTAGTTAATGCTGGTTGTAATCAGTTTAACTCAGTTAAGTGAGTTAAACTTAGTTGTGCTTGTTGTAACTGTTTGATACACTAGTGAGAGATCAAGTGAATTAAATATTAATTAATTCACAATCAGTGATCTCACATGCAACTGAGGATTTACAATTATTAGCTGCATGCATGTCAGATCCAATGGAGACCCAGTTGAGATCTAGGTGAAAGGGAAGTTGACTATCAGTTATAGGATTATTGGGATGCACCCATGCAACCAAACACCCATTGGAGTGCCCATGATACTTGCGCAGTCACGGAAGGCCAAAAGTCCTAAATAATAGGGATTGCATTCATCAGGGATTGCGCAAGCAAGGCAGGCTGTCTAGAGGCAGTAAATTGGCTAAGTATTGGTTAGTTTTATCTGAGACAGTGTGAGACAATAAGCTGAGTACAAGAGGGCTCTTGTGAGAAGAGTTGTATGTAATTGCTTCATGATTCCATGTTGAATATACAATAGAAGATAGTGGGGTTTTGAGCAGCAAATTTTCCCCAAGAAATTATCTGTGTTGTGGCTTGATTGATTCTTCTTTGCTTCATGTGATTGGCAATTGTGTTTTTAATTCCGCAATTGATTTGTAGTAGCGATTCAGTGTTTAACTTTAGTACATTGTTAGATCAGATTCAATCCATGATATATATGATTGTTGTATAATTTCTACATGGTATCAGAGCACAGGAAATCACAATAGTGAAGGAGGAGCTGAGTTTTTGACTGGATAGAATTCAAATTTGCAGAAAGACTTTCTTGGTGCTACAACTGATGCAGGATCGAAATGGCTTTCAATGGCTTGAGGTTGGAGTATGCACTTGAGGGCAACTCAAACTATATTGCTTGGAAGGACAGGATGGAGGCAATACTCGAAGACAATGGCTTGAAGGAATTCATTGACAATGATGTTCCAAAACCCGCTGTGACAGATGCTGCAAACCTTGATGCATGGCAAAAGAAAATGGCAAAGGTGAGGAGGATCCTATTGGAGGGAGTACGAGACCACATTGTCTCAAGCCTCCATGGGAAAGCCACACCATATGCAATGTGGAAGGCTTTGACGGATCTATTTCAGAGCATCATCGACCATAGGAAATTGGCGCTCAAAGATAAACTCAGGAAGATCAAGATGGAGAAAGGCAACTCCATGCCAAAATATTTAACAAAGTTTGTCTAATGTCGAGATGAACTGGGGAGCGTTGGCATAACTTTCGTTGATGATGATTTGGTGAGTTTGGCTCTCCTAGTACTTCCCAAGAGTTGGCACAGTTATCAAGACTCTATCAATGGAAGGGAAAATCTGCCAGATTGGGAACGACTGCGGTCGGATTTGGTGCAGGAGGAGTTCAGACGGAACACCAAAGATGGATCTTCATCTAAGAATGAAGATGAAGAAGATTGTGCTTTGGCTGCCAAGGCGAAGAAGGGGAAGGGGAAGAAATTCCATTCCAAATCCGAGTCCAAAGATGGCAAGAAGCGGGACATGCCCAAGGCGAAGTGTTTTCACTGTCACGAGCATGGGCATTATGCTACTAATTGTCCACAAAATAAGAAGAACAAGAACGTTGGAGGATCTGCAACTAGTGAGGCTTTGGCCTCGCAATTTGAGCTGGACTTCTCATTGATTGCATGTATGGTGTCAAGTGCATTGGGATCTATGTGGTATTTGGATAGTGGCGCTTCCTTTCACATGACGGGAGACAAGGAACTTTTCAGTAGCCTGGAGGAGAAGGATCTCCAGATGCATATTGAAATGGGTGATGATGGGCGGTACAGTGCTATTGGGATTGGTACCATTACCTTCCAGAGGTAGTCAGGTAAGCCCTTTCAATTAAAAGATGTAATGCATGTACCAGGTTTGAAGAAAAATTTAGTCTCAGTTGCAATGTTGGAGGATAGAGGCTATGATGTTGTTTTTAGTGAAGGAAAAGCTTTCCTGTGACACAAAACAACAGGACAAGCCAAGAAGATAGGGATTTGAGTTAAGAATCTGTACAAGTTGGATGTAGATGGCTACGCAACATTGATGGGCAAGGCAGGCAAAGTGGTGAGCCGGGATGAGGGTGAATTATCACACCGAAGATTGGGCCATCTTCACCATGGAGCCTTGAAAGTCACGCAACATATTTCTACTGGTCTTCCCAAGGGTACACTTGCGCAGTCAGACACATGCAAGGGATGTACTATGGGAAAATATGTAAAGGCCACCTTTCATGAGAAGAAGAATCGAGCCTCGGGGATCCTTGAGAGAGTTCACACAGACGTGTGTGGACCATTCTCTGTTGCTTCGACAACAAAACATAAGTACTATGTGATATTTGTTGATGACTTTTCTCATAAGTGCTGGATCTTCTTCATGCAGAAGAAAGATCAGACATTCTCAAAGTTTCTTGAGTTTAAAGCACTGGTGGAGAAAGACACGGGGAAGCAAGTCAAGACTCTTAGGAACAGTAATGGTGGAGAATACATCTCTAACGAATTCAAGAACTTCTGCAGCAAAGAAGGAATTCGAAGAGAACTGATAGCGCTTCATAACCCACAACAGAATGGGGTTGCTGAAAGAAAGAACAGAACTATTGTGGGTGCAACAAGAGTGATGTTGCATGATCAAGGCCTACCGATGCATCTGTGGGTGGAAGCATGCAACACTACGGTAATTGTGCAGAACTGTTGTCCTCATAGGATACTTGGCATGAGTACACCAGAAGAGGCTTTCACTGGTAAGAAACCTGATGTTTCACGTTTTAAGATTTTTGGCTCATCTATTTATGTGCATGTGACCAAAGATGCCAGGAAGAAGCTGGAACCGACAGTTGAGATCAGGATTTTTGTGGGGTACACTGAAACACCCCACAACTATCGGGTGTATTTTCCAAACAACAGAATGACTGTTGTGCGACGGGATATAAAATTTGATGAGGAGAAAGCCATGCGGTTGTCCCTTGAGAGGGAGCTGGACTTGCATGCAGAGGAGGAACTCTTGGTTTCCAAGGATGAGCCTCAAGATGTGGAGTAGCCACATGCAGAGGATCATGGAGTGGCGGAAAACACTCATGCAGAGTGATCCATCAGAAATGACAGAAGGCGCACCACAGAAGCTGATAGATTGAGACTTGATGCTGCAGAGAATGTAGGAGCCCCTACTTCACAGTGCAAACAGAGACAGTTTCCAGACATGTTTACTAGATACATGGCTCTTATGAGCAAATGTATTGTGACTGAACCATCTTCCTTTCAGGAGGCAGTGTAACAACCAACTTGGGTTGATGCAATAGTGGAGGAGTATGACTCCATTTTCAAGAACAGTACATGGGAGATTGTCCCAAGACTGGTCGACAAATCAGTGGTTGGATCTAGATGGATCTATAAGGTAAAGCAAGCTGCTGATGGGAGTGTGGAGAAATACAAGGTCAGATTTGTGGCCTGGGGATTCTCACAGATCGAGGGGATCGATTATTATGAGACTTTTGCACCTGTTGCAAGGTACTCTTCCATTAGATCCATACTTGCACTCTTAGCGCAGATGGGCTGGTGCATTCATCAGATGGATTTGAAAACTGCGTGTCTCAATGGAGTGATTGAGGAGGAAGTGTACATAGAGCTGCCGAAAGATTTCGAGATCTTCAACAGTGAGTCGCATGTGTGTCGACTCAAGAGAGCACTGTATGGGCTGAAGCAAGCACCTCGTGCTTGGTACACTCGGATAGATAGCTATTTCACCGGATTGGGCTTCACCAAAATTGAAGCTGATGCAAACCTGTGCCAGATTGTGGTTGAGGGTAAGCTATTGATTATTGTTCTTTATGTTGATGATCTAATTTTGACTGGTGATGAGCAACTGATACACTCATGCAAGGAGGATCTTGCAAGGGAGATCGAAATGAAGGACATGGGACTCCTTCATTATTTCCTTGGTTTGGAAATATGGCAGCGAGATGGTGAACTTTTTGTTTCTCAAGGCAAGTACACCAAAGAGATATTGGGTAAGTTTCACATGGAGAGCTGCAAACCCATGGATACTCCTCTTCCAGGAAATTGGAGGAAAGAGGATGTGACTTCTAGAGAGGTAGTGGATGCTATTGTCTATAGGCAGTTAGTTGGTTCACTGATGTATTTAGTGAACACCAGAGCAAACATTTTCTACGCAGTTAACCAGCTGAGTCAAGCTATGGTTAAGCCTACCAAGCTCTTTTGGAAGGGGGGGAAACATGTCTTGAAGTACCTGAGGGGAAAATCAGAGTATGGTATATGGTACAGACGGACAGAGGGAGTGAAGCTTCAAGGCTTCGCAGATGCAAATTGGGCAGGTAGTCCATCAGACAAAAAGAGCACATCAGGAGGGATCTTTAGCATAGGATCGACAATAGTTTCTTGGTACAACAGGAAGAAACGATCTGTGGCACTCAGTTCAGCGGAAGAAGAGTACATGGAAACAAGTCAAGCTGCATGTGAGACTATCTAGATGAGAAAGATCTTGGTTGGTTTGTTTGGTTCTTAGATGGATCCGACAGTGATACATTGTGATAATCAGAGTTGCATTAAACTCTCGATTAATCCTGTGTTTCATGATAGGTCCAAGCACATAGATATCTGGTACCACCATCTCAGAGATTGTGTGCAGAGAAGAATAATGTTGCTTCAGTACATTCCCACGGAAGATCAGGATGCAGATATTTTGACAAAGGCGCTCACCAGGAGCAAATTCGAATACCATAGAGGCAAGATCGGGGTGAAGGATAATCCCTTTCTTGTTGAGAGGGAGTGTTGAAGTTCAACAAGAAATTTCAACATCCATGCCTAGTGTGGGACCAGGATATACAAGCAGCACCTACACTAGTGTGAGACCACAGGTCTTAGCAGCACCTACACTGGTGTGGGCTAAATTTGGTGCATGTCTGTTTTAGTTATCCCGTAATTAAGATGGACAATAAAATGTAATCTAATCTCAAAATAAATTGTAATAGTTAACTAAGTGTGATTAGCTCAGTTAGCTCATGAATTTCGAGTTAGAGGTAGTTGGTGAGGCATGCAGAGTAATTCTAGTTGTAACAGAGTTCGAAGTGCAATGGTGCATTAGTTAATGCAGGTTGTAATCAATTTAACTCAGTTAAGTAGATCTGGCACTTTCGATTCTTCATGTAACTTTTGATACCTCCCAGTGAGAAGTCAAGTGTGATTAAATAGTGTTCACAATCAATGATCTACGTACAGCGGGGATTTACTATTATTAGTTGCATGCATGTCAGATCTAGTGGAGACCCAGTTGAGATCTAGGTGAAAGGGAAGTTGACTATCAGTTATAGGATTATTGGGTTACACCTTTGCAACCAAACACCCATTGGAGTGCCCATGATACTTGTGCAGTCAAGGATGGCCAAAATTCCTAAATAATAGGAATTGCATTCATCAGGGATTGCGCAAGCAAGGCAGACTGTCTAGAGGCAGTAAATTGGCTAAGTATTGGTCAGTTTTATCTGAGACAATGTGATACAATTAGCTGAGTACAGGAGGGCTCTTGTCAGAAGAGTTGTATGTAATTGTTTCATGATTCCATGCTGAATATACAATAGAACATAGTGGGATTTTGAGCAGCAAGCTTTCCCTGAGAAATTATCTTTGTTGTGGCTTGATTGATTCTTCTTTGCTTCATGTGATTGGCGATGGTGTTTTTAATTCTGCAATTGATTTGTAGAAGAGATTCAGTATTTAACTTTAGTACATTGTTAGATTAGATTGAATCATGATATACATGCTCGTTGTATAATTTCTATAGGATCCTTGATAGATTCTATGAGAATCCTTTGAGCCCTAACTTCCCCTTTAATATACTTTGCACATTCTTGAGCATCTTCTTCTCCTAGTTTGGTGATAGATCCTTTGACATGACCCATGACCTCATTTTCAATGAGATTTAGATCTGTACTTTTCTTCCATGCAAGATAGTTTGAAGCCCCAACCAATTTGTTGCTCTCCTTGCAAGATACATTTTGACGGATTCAGATAAGGTCATATACTTACTTGATAGGATGCTCCTTTCTCCGTGCTTCCTCCTTGATGTTGATGATGATATAGAGAATATAAAACTTCTCTTAGTTGAAGATAGTTTTCTTCAATAATGATCCTTAATCTCACAGAGAGGGAGATCCCTATTGATGGTGAAGTTTCGTTGATGAAGATCAGTGATGACTTCTTTCAACGAGAGAGAGCCTTGATGACACCGCTTTTTGATCTAGCTTCCTTTGGATGAATAGTCCTTTAACTTGATTCGTAGATCTCTTCGACTTGAGTAGATCTAGTGTTTTGGCCTTCTTGTCTTGATGATGATCCCAATACTTTTTTTGTAGTCTTCTTTGATCTAGGGTTATGATGCTTCCTTTGACTTCAAGATAATCTTTGTTTTGATGCCTTCCTTGAGATTTGATCCTTGAGTGTCCCTCGATTAGATGCCCTTACTTGTCATAGTCACCTTAGCTCTGATACCATGTTGAGAAATCTAGGGCAAAGAAATTAAGTGATTTTTCTTTAATTAGTAACTGCTTGAGAGCTTTTTACTTCATTAGATTAGGATCTTCCTTTACTTAGGTTATTAGTGTTCTTCTTTATCAAACACCTACCAATGCATGAACATAAATAGACAAGAGACACATAATGTAGGCTATCAGCCAGAGTCAAAACCTCTCACTCTTTGAGAGGAAAATCCACGCAAATTCTTCTTATAGAGATTCCAATTGACGAATACCAAGACCACGACCCTTGACCTATTTGCCATTCCAAGACCAAGACACAAGTTCTCTTGACAGCCAAACTTTTGCTCCTTTCCTCTTCTCGATTCCTCTTCCACTTCAACCTTCTTAGCATCAAGACACTATCACCACTGAGATCTTCTTACTGTGGTAGTACTGAGATCTTATTCATTGTGGTGGCACCGAGATCCTTTTGCTGTGGTAGCACCGAAATCTTTTTTCTGAGGTAGCACCAAAATCCTCTCACTGTAGTAGCTCTGAACCCTTATCACTGTGATAACACCAAACTTATTTGCTGTGAAGGTACCGAGATATAGCACTGAAACATTTACTGTGATAGATCACCGAAGTTCTGCCTTCTTGGTCTTCACTGTAATCCGCTTTCTATCTCAGAAAATTATGCAGAGAATATCCCTGTGATCTATCCGAAATACACTCTGAGATTATCCGAAATTATATCTGCAATAAGGCCGAGTTTTTATACCCTTATCTGAGCTCTTTCACTGAACTTTTGTCTCTGCGATTATCATTCGAATTTCAGAGGTGATCAAACTGCTTTTCTGTTGAATATGCCGAGCTGCCTATTTATAGTAGTCTGTCCATGTATATTAGCTGACATGAACATATGAAGAGTTGTGTCTCCAATTTAGGTGAGCCGACATGAGTTCTACATTTCATCTTGAAGCCAACTTGAAGAAGGATAACTTATGCTTGTCTTGGAGGGCTACTTGGCATTCCTATTGACTTATATACATTTGTAACATGCCCAAGAAGGTTTCTTCATACATGACATTGACTCTCTTTGACTTTTATGACTAGATGACAAATCCAAAAGGCTCACAATGAGAGCCATCTAAAAATAAAATTCCTTGCTCATGAAACCCATGAGGCAAGCATTACAATGATAATTTTATTTTTCTTCTTTACATCATTTACATAAAAATCACAATTACATGTCATTATGAAGACCGAACCTAGTTATTGGTTTGGGCCAAAAGCCATTAAATCTGCAGATGACAACTTTTGTTTGTAGAACAGAGAACAAGGAGTTAACCTTTGGAAGCTTTATTTCCATTAAAGGAGTATTTTCCATTTGTTTAACTATATATGGGCCTGGAAAATTTTGGAACAGAGCTGCAGGGGCAGTAGTCTTCCTTTGAACTATGTCTTTAAAGGAGAAAGAAGGCCCTTTGGTGGAGTTTGTAACAGAAGCCCCTCCTCAGAGTCTTGAATTCAGTATAATGGAAGAGTCTTTTGTGATGTTATAATCTTCCAGACTGGAAGAGTCTGATAACACTTTACCATTATATAGTAGATACTGATAAACAAATGGTATGGCCCAACAAGATTCAAGGAATATTTTGATAGATAATATGGAGGATGAGTTATTAACCCAAATGAGTTTGGAATCCCCATTGAATTTTTTTATGAAAATCTGAAATTGAGATGCCCAATTGGAGTCTGACAGAGGCGGGGAAATATCATTTTGTGCCTCAGTATGTGAAACCACCAATCTGGAATCCACCTGTGAAAAATAAGGGGGCAAATCCACCCCCGACCTTGCAGATAGTGTGACCTGTCGGGAGGGCAGAGCAAGAGTGAAGGGGGAATATGCTTGCGGACCCAACAAGATAGAGGATACTCTTATAATATCGCAAGGCCTCCATACAACGAAAGAACATTCCAAAGGAAATAATCGTATTGAAAAGCAATGTGAAGGAATTACCAGAAAAAAAGATGGTATCCAACTTAAGGAAGAACTGTGGTTTCTCGCCGAGGACCTATACGCATATAGACTTGATAACACATACTCTCTAGCATCCAGACATAGGCAAAGGACTTCGCCTTCATTCGTGGAGAAGCGACCACTCTCGACACAACCCTGATGAAGCAGAGGATGAGAAAATGTTTTGCCTAAGCCCCTTGCGGCAATGCCAAGAGGAGATACAATGAATATGAGAACCCTAGCCTCCAGAGGGCGCGCCATTCCTCCTCCCTTCATCTATTGGAGTGAAATAATAATGCTCTTCTATTTCTTCTTATTCACAAAGTTTGAATCACCAAAAAGCTTTTCCAATCGAAAGTTATGATAATTGTAAGTTATGTACCTTTCAAAACCGTATTTGTAGATTATCTTGATGGCTGACCTTAGTCCTAATATATCTCTAAAATTTGAGCCCTTCTGAATGTGAAATTTCGGTCTGTAGTATTCTGATATGTCTTCTTTGCAATTCCACAAGTTTGACAAAAAGCTATGTGCCAAGTGAAAGTTATGGTAACTGTTGACCTATTTAGAGTTAACTTGTAAAGCATGCCACGTACCTAATTTTTCAAATCTGATTATGAAATTTTCACCATAAGTACTTTGGTATGTCTACTTCGATCTTTGAAAATTTCATAGTTTGAAGTGTACTAGAGAAAAAGTTATAGCAAAAATGCCAAGATCTCATTTGAAATTGATTTCAACACCATTCACTAACCCTAACTTCCACAGGGTATATCTCCAAAGTATAGTGAATGAAAATATGAAATTTTGATCAGATGTTATTTAATATAGTTATTGAGTATTTTTAAAATTTCATGGTCTACAACTTCCTAAGCAAAAATTATAGCGAAAATGCCAAGATCAGTTATTTGAAACTGATTTCAGAACCATTGGCAAACCCTAACTTCCACAACATATATCATCGAAACTATAACGAACCAGATTCGAAAATGTTATCCAGATGTTTCACAAGATCCCTTCCCAATATGTTCAAAATTTCATTTTCTGAAGCTTCCCAGAAAAAGAGATAGAAAAAATTCCACGATGACTCATTTGAAGCAACAAAACCAATGTTCATATGTTCCAATACCAAATGTTAGTACCATGCGCCTTAAAACTGATAAGAAGCCAATAATTACAGTCTATCTAGGGGGAAACCTCCTTTTACAATGAATACAATGTGTAAGGCCAGATTCTATGATCATAAGACTAGTTATCCTTGGTGTATATATAGGAGACAAAGGGTAAATTTACAATGAAAGGTTCTAGCTGACCTCTTAATATAACAAATAAACTAATATTGAATACTTATTGGGGCTTAATATAGGGGCCCAAGGGTCTTAACACTGTTAATCTTCCTAAGTCATACCTGGAGTTTACTTGCATCTTCTGGGCAACCTGTATGTCTACCACTTTATATTTTTTAGCCTCAATTGTCTCTTTGATAATCCATACTATGTTGTAACTGGATACTGAAAGAAGCAGAGATTTGATTGTTTATTTATTTATTTTTATTTTCTTACCAGAAGTTTCAACAAACGAACCCAGGAATAAGTTCACATATCTGACTTAAATCTCAAATTTATAATTAATTTTCTGCAAGTTACCATTGAGGTCCAAAATTTCACAACTAAACAATGTAGCAATATGTGATTAAAAGATTCTTCAGATGCATGACAAAAGGCACATTTTGTATTGCCAACCACAGAGGCTTTTATTCCCAGCATAGCCATGAATTCCAAATTCTTTTTAAACCTGACTGTATTGGCTGAGCATTAGTGATCGTGATAAGGTTGTATGGCTGACCAACTGTTTGTCCTTGCGTCTGCATCCCTCATATTAAGTCATCCTTTCCTTGTTCATGGTGCATCTTCTGTGCCTGCCATTACATTCATAAGAAATCCCTGCCATCATTGGAAATCCATTAGGCTAATTGGAGAGATGTTTCCATGTTCTCTCTATAAACATTTTGCTCCAGCCCATAATATAATGATCCTATATATAATAGCTAACAATTATCCAGTAATCTGATTTAATAAGGCCAAAAAATAAGCTTTAATAGTAAAAGGAATTTTTGAACACCAGAAGTTTACCAGCCAACCTCCGGGGCCATGGAGTCTGGACTTCTGTTATGAATAAAAAATGGATAATAAATAATAAATAATTAATAAATAATATTAATTTAATAATATTGATAATAATTAAATAAATAAATAAATTAATGTCTTCATTAATTATGAAGGGACAAAGGTCAAACAACGTTACCATTCACCTTCGTGGCTAGTCAATGCCTATAAAGGAAAATTGCCACGAAGGTTTGTACTCGCCATTCAATTTCTAATAATATAAAAAAATTACTTATTACATCACTTACACTGCAAAATCTACACATAGTAATTACTTACTGGCGTCTTCACTCCAACAGTGGTATCAAAGCCTTCAGTCCTCTAGAGATTCCCCTTCTACCATTGCCATCACCACTGCAAAGTTCTTTATAGTTCCAACAGTGCTTGCCCTATCCATAATTCCTTTGCTATGTCCATAATTCCTTGTTGTTCCTTGCCTCGCTATTACGCACTGGTATTCCTTTCAGGTACATTGTCCCTCGTTGTTCAGAGCATATCCATTGTCACAACCACAGTCTACCCACCACAATCCGACTCCTTCGTGCCAACTGTTCCCTTCGTTTCTCCTCTGCAGCCGCCTATTCCGTTGACTAACTACCTGTCACCTATCGCCCTGTTCACTCACGCACTACCTATTCCATACCTGTCTCCCCCCTTCCATTGCCTCGTGCTCTAGCCGCAACAACATACTTTTGCCATTCTCGTTCATCAAACTGCCTAGAGTCGCCAACGCTTCATCCTAGATGCCATGTTCTCGTCCGCCGCCTTTCCGCCTGACCATCTCTTTGTTCTCCGCGGTCAACTATTCCTGTATCGGACCGCCGCCACCATTCTTGAGCCATCACGAACCCTTGGGCCGCCATTCCAGCGATCGTGTCCGCTCACCCTGAAACTCATATCACGGTCAACCACTCGGTCGCTTAGTCTTTTAACACGTAAATCATAATTCGATTAGTTAATAAGCTTTTGACATTGCTATATAATTATATTATATAACATATTACATATATATATATATATAATAAAAAAATGGTTCCACCAAGAAAAAGAGAAACAAAATGGGGAATATTGACGAACTCGACGTAAAAAAATATCAACAGGACTTGATAAGGTACGACATTGTCTCGACAGTGTCAAAAAGGAGCAGACAGAGTTAGAAGAAGGATAAAATAGGATAATTATAACTCAAGAAGAATTAGCTAGCGATATTAAAAAAATAGATAACATTGAGAGAATGTTGCTAGGAATGTAGAATGCCCAACACAAAGTCCCAAGACTCCACGAAGCGAAGATTTTCCAAATCATGAAATTCCGCAAATGCCGCAAATACACTTCTTAGGTAGTCAATATTATACAAAATTCCCGGAAAAAGACTATCGCGAATTAAGAAGGAGCTCCCAAAATACGATGGTAAAGAGCATAGAGGTGCTATTCTGTGGGTTAATAAAATGGAAGCCATTTTTGAATTGAACTCCCCTATAGGTGGACGAGAGAAAATCATGACCGCTTCCAACAATTTGGACGATGAAGCATATGATTGGTTCCTATGGTGGTTTGGAAAATGTAATTCTCGTTCCATTCTTTGGAAGAACTTTGTGGATGCTTTGCTAAAAAGGTTTTATGACGAAGAATATGATATTGTCTACGAAATATTTGTTCATTTTAAGCAAAAAGGGTCTGTAAGCGAATACACCCACAAATGGGAAGTCTAAGCTACAAGACAAAGAGGATTTACCAATGAAAAACTACTTAAAATGTATAAATGTGGACTTAAGGAGTATATCCGTGAATAATTGAAATTGTACAAAACTAAGACTATCGAAGAAGCTAGACATGCAACAAGGCTTACTAAACCAAAACATAAATTCAAAATGTCATCATTCAAGGAAGACGAAGACCAACAACAATACTTAGGAAAAAATATGCAAACAAATGTAGGTATTGTGGAGACAAATGGACATCAAGACACAAATGCCTTAACAATTTGTATACTTATGAAGCTGAGAAGGAATCAAACACTTCAAGTAATGAGTCAGAGGAAATGCTAAAAAAGAAAAATAATTGTCCCAATTGTGGAGAAAAATGGACGCTAGGACATAAATGTGAAGATACATCCTTATGCTACTATAAAATAGTAGATGGGAAGCAAGTTGAAGTACAAGAACCTGATGAAGAAATCGTTGTCACACTCAATGAAGATTCAGATTCCAAGAAAGCATTCTTCAAAAGATAAAAAACAACAAGGCACTGCAAAGTAAGTTCCATCACACCTTCGAAAGCAGAGAAAACAAACTCCAAGATGAAAGAACATTAAGCCTACTGCTCTACCAACAAAATTGACAAGAAGAGTACGCCCGGAAACCTTGAAGCTTAAAGGGCTCATAAGAGGCAGAAATGTCAATATACTTGTAGATTCTGGTAGTACTCACAATTGCATAAACATTGATCTTGCTACACAACTTTATCTTTGTATATGCCCAATCAAGGACCTGACCATCACTGTCGCTACTGGGCAAAAGTTCAAAGAGATAGGAGAATGTCATAAGGTTTCAATTCGAATACAAGAACTAGAGCTACATATAGATTTATTTTCCCTATCGCTCAAAGAAATGGATATAGTTCTAGGTGCAGAATGGTTAATACAACTAGGAAGCTATACCACAAACCTTGAAGAACAGTTCATGGAGTTTAAACTGGCAAGGACGACATTATAAATTATATAGTGTTAACACTTCCAACTTCAAGGAAGGTGCAGATTCATATGAGAACATCACCAACTCACAAGACACAAACAAAGTCAAGAAAAATAGATGCCATTCCATCGAAACATGTTCAACTACAGGAAATCCATCTTATTATGCTTTGAGGACAAAACATCTTAAAGGGGGTGACAATGTTATGAATAAAAAATAGATAAAAAATAATAAACAATTAATAAATAATATTAATATAATAATATTGATAATAATTAAATTAATTAATTAATTAATGTCTTCACTAATTATGAAGGGACAAAGGTCAAACAACGTGCCTTCATGGCTAGTCAATGCCTATAAAGGCAAACCGCCACGAAGGTTTGTACTCACCATTCAGTTTCTGATAATATAAAAGGAATACTTATTACATCACTTACACTACAGAATCTACACACAATAATTACTTACTGGCGTCTTCACTCCAACAACTTCTCTCTTTGAAAAGACACCACTCCTCCGCCTCGCAAATTTACTTCTGTTATCATGTTGTCAAAATCCAAGCATGGCAACTTCTAAGATAGTCTTGCACAGGATCATAAAATGAGACTAAGAGAGAGTCTGCTGGTAATACGAGGATGAAGCAAGCAACATACATAAACTAAGTGCGTGCATATGTAATTCAATTTTTCACACTTAGGGATTTTCCAATTCTTGCACGATTAGCTTGAACTTCTTATTCAGTCACAAACACTTTTGTCCACTTATTGATTGGTGTTTTTTTCTGGATTCACAAACAAAAGATAGTAATGTCTTATATGCCATAGCTATATATTGTAAAAATTAGGCTTTCACACCTAGATCTTGACACGCTAATTGACTAACACTCTAATGAAGGAGAATTTTCTTTCTTAGATGAAATGTTTTATGTCAAAGTTTAGGTAAGTAAACTGCAAGTGAAAACCCAAGAAAATTAATATGGTTTCTCTGATAATTAATGTTTTTTTGGGAATGTGTAGGATTACTCATCCAGGACAAGGGATTCCCGAAGAATTGATAAGGGAAATGTTTGATCATAACCAAGATATGTCTCAGGAGGGTTTGGGACTGCATATGTGTCAAAAGCTAGTCAAAATTATGAATGGAGATGTGCAATATCTTAGGGAAGCAGGCATGTCGTCTTTTATCATTAATGTTGAGTTTCCTTCAGTGCAAACTGACAAGCAATAGAAGCATTTCATTCTGACACAAAAAAGAAATGCGCTATTTCTTTTTGGCCTTGTCAACACTAAAGCCAACGTCTTGCTTTCTATTTTCTTTAATTTTTACAGTTGAAAGGTTGAGCAATTCCAGTATCTTAGAAGAGTTTACCACTTGAATTTGTAGAGTTGAAGCAGCAATTTCAGTTGGGATCTTTGTAATTTTATGAATGCAAATTACCAGGAAAAAATTCCGATGTATGTATTAAATTCCATATTTGTAAATGATGAATTGAAAGGGGGATTAATTAAATCATTCTGTCTAGCAACTCCTTGTTTTCTGTTCATTAAAGTGCCCGAGGTGCATTCAGTTGTATGTAGGGACTGACTTGTTCACATGCTTTGCTCGTTATTCGTAAATGTTGAATATGACGAGTAAATTTTAAAGTAAAGAAGCACTTAACCCTTTTGTATCTAGTCTTATCCTGCAAAATCTAGCTTTGTCCTCTATTAAGCTCTAACAAAATTTACTGTACATATGGGAAGGATACTGCGCATATTGGAACAAGTAATGCATTCCGGCTGTTGAGTTGCATGCTGCCAGTCTTGCAATGAAACGTTGAATTTTACTGGAATGGCTGCTATTGAGATCGTTAAGCTTCTAGGAGAGATGAGGTGTTCATAACAGGAATAACACTATCGTTTTGACTATAGGAACCATGGTTATTCTTCAGGAATTTCTAGTCACGTTACCATTGGTTTGATGAAAGTATGAATTTCAGATCATAAGGTGATTCACCTTCCATTATAAGACATCCCGTGGTAAATTTCATTATAGAAAATCACTATAATGAGTTGATTCTGAGCACAATGATGATAAGATTTAAAAGAATTGTGGCCATTTATCCTCTGCTATGTTTTGCTGAAGACACCGGTCACTAAGAGATGTTATAGTTTTGATAATGATAGCAGGTTTTTAAACACATGCAGTTCTGTTGGTGGGAAATCTGAACTTGTTAAACTTGCTGAATCTAAAACATCTACTGAAAAGTTTTTAGATTTTTCTTCAGTGTTAATGTGACTAGAATTTATTGAATGCTGTTTGGTTGTTTGAGCACTGAGTTCCCTGTCTTCACAATATTTTACTGATTGCTTTCTGTTTTTAAGTTTATATTTGTATTAATGGGAAAAAAACAATTGATGGTGATCCTTTGTCACAAATGTCAAATTCATACACCTACTTGGGAAACAAGCACCACTTGATCTGTGCGAACCAATTTCATGTGGATATGTCGTGTTGTTCTCATCTCCGGTTGTAATAATGTATTTTAATACATTTCTTAAGAAAATAGATTAAATATGTTCAAAGTAGGCCATAGTGGGCTGCACCTATAGTGCAGAGCAGAGTTGCTTTTCAAGCCTATAATTGTTGAGAAATTTAGGGCAGAGATATTAGATGATTTATCTTATAATGATAACTGGTTGTGAGGACTTTTTACTTGTCTTAATTAGATTCTACTTGAGCTTGATTATTATTGTGTGTTCTTCTAAATCAAACAACTAACAAACCATAAAGAACAATGAGACAAATGGCACAAAATATAGGTGATCAGCCAGGGCCAAAATCTCTCCAACCTGAGAGGAAAACCCACAATAATTCTTCTTATAGAATCTTCAATTGACGAATTCCAAGACCTGGACCCTTGACCAAGAACTCCTCCAAGACCAAGTTAATGCTTCCTCTTTGAATAGCTTCTCCTTCTAGCAACTTTGACCTACTCTGCAACTGCTACTTCAAAAACTGCAACTTTGACTCGCCCAAAAACTGCAACTAGAAACTACGACTTCGATTTGCCCAGAAATTGCAACTTGTCTTCTTCATTGGGGTATATTCTCTCCTAGAGAATTCAACTTTAAGAACAATTCTTCTTGGTGACCTAACTTTACTTCTGCAACTTGGCTTCACTACAACAATATGTGCCCTAATTCTTTCACACATGTGGTGAGAAGTAGCCCAAAACAAAACCAAAAACTTCGACTTCTTCTCCTTCTTTCAACTTCCTCTTCTTCACACTTCTTTTCGTCTTTATGATCGAACTTGTGTGAGTGAGAGTGTGTTCTCCAAATGAGGCCGAGTGCCCTATATATAGGCTTCCTTGAGCCTCCTATTAGGCCGACTTGATATGTCCTTAGGCCAAGGTGTTGCTCCAATAAGCCGAATTGATGTTTGCATGATTAACTTGGTCTTGGAGGGTCTTTTGACTCTAATTTGACTCAAATAATTTTCTTACAATATGTAACATGCCCAAATGGGTCATTCATACATGACAATGACTCATTGACTTTATAACAAACCTAGAAGTACTCAATGGGTGCTTTGACCTATAAAAATAAACTCTCTTGAGCATGAAACCCATGCCTCAAGACTCACAATAATAAAATTATTTTTCTCGTTTCATTAAATACATAAAATCATGATTACATTTGTCATAATGAAGATCGAACGTAGTTATATATTTCAACACTCCCTCTTAACTAGGTAGGTATTCATAATCCATAAAAGGTACTGGGACATTTTCAATCTCAAGAATTCTCATAAGAAGAGTCAGATTGGTAACATATCTATATAACATCATATCATCTAGCATTGTCATATAGCAAGGCCTTGACTAACAACTCTATCTCTCCATAAGATCATAGCACAATGCTAGCGAGACCAATAATTTATAAACACCTTCATCATTGTCTCTCTCGGAACATACCCCACCCGGGTTCACTTAGAGTATGTTCGATCAAGACTATTCTTATCTTGGATTCCCGGTCCTCAAAGAATATCGATCCTTTATGACTAGTCTTGTCTTGGAAGCCTTATCACATCCTCAAAGAGTATCGAATGCCAGATGCTTACCCAATCCTCCATTCTATCTTCCCAATTGAAGACAAGAATGAAGTGTCTATCTCTCCCTTTTAACTAGGGAGGATATACCCATTCCAATGAAGGAATGTACCCATTCCTATAAAGGGAATATACATAAGCTCCTTCTTAATCAGGGACTTGACCAATCTCCCTCTTAACCAGAGACTTTCTTCCAACAGCTCTCTAGGTGGAGATCATGGGACAAACAACTGCTTGCAACACTCCCTTCGATGTCATGAGTTTTCTTCTTTGATATGGAGCCTGCATTCTTTTGGGACTTCTTGTAGGGCACAAATTGCCCGTCGCTTTCATTCATGAGTCATGTCATACTTCATTTCATTAAAAGTGATCCATTAGTCCATAAATGGTCTTCCTTCATACCTTGCTACCTTCTTTGCATCGTGTTTCCTTCAAGATCTTTCATCATACCACATGAGTGTTAGCTATAGATGACATCTACAACTCTTCCCTTGGTAACCTTGCATTAGCCCATCTATTGTTCAAAAATAGAAAATGATCATTAAATCAAAATTACCTTTGTGATGTTCTTTCATCATGACATCTCCTTGCTCGTATCAACATCCCACACATATATTGATACATATCCAAAAGATATACAACACCAAGGGTCTCTTTCTTTTTCAGACTTTATCAAGATCTTCATATCTTTCCCATGGAGATATCATAGTCAAATATTCCAGTCCTTGGATGTTGATTACCTTCTCCTTAGTTGCAATTCTGATGATCTCTTCCTTCCTTTATTCACACATTTCCTCCCAGAAGCTTCCAATCATAGTTTGTTCAATTTTGTCAACCATCTCATATTTCATATGAGGAGAAATAATCTTGATTTCATTTAGTAAATATGTGAACCATGCCTTTATGCATCCTTCCAAAGGAGGAGATCCCTATTTCTTGATTATGCTCATTCATTCATAATATCTACAACCATATGACATGACTCTATTTTATCAAGTACAAGCATACATACCTCATTCCTTTATTTTGATCATCTAGTCTTCCTTTGACAACTTCCTTGATTGAAAGAATTTCAATCCCTTGACCCCCTTCACCTTTTGTCATCATACCATCATCACATGAATCCCATACAAGTTGGTATTCTCGATGATATGCTTCTTCTAGTAAGTGAAACTTCCAATGAAGATTCCATTAGAGGATCTTAATTATCCTCATCATGCAAATGCTCCTATTGAATGATGCATGATGAGCTCTATACTAGATGACTCCTTATGCTTCTAACGAGGTTACCAAGAGCTACATCCTTCTTATAGGTGACATCCATAGACCTCTATTTCAACTATCTTTCATGCTTCCTGATGATGATGTTACGAGCTCTTGCTTTCAATCGTATGCTTCTATGATGCCATCTCCTAACTTGATGCATCCTATCATGCTTCTAATGATTCCTACCATGATAGTTATATTTTACAATAGAAGCTTGAAAAGAACTATGCGAGGATGACCTATCTCAACAATAATAAAGATCTTTTACTTCCTCCATCTTGAATTTCTTCTTTTCATCTTCTTCCACTTCTTCAATGATATGGGATTCTTCCCCTTTTTGTTTGTTGTTGCCCTTCTTGAGCTTAGGACAATTTTTCTTGAAGTGCCCATATTCTTGACTTCCATAGCATTGGATCTGCGACATATTGATCTTCTTATTTTTCCAAGGACCAAACTTGCCAAATATTCCTTTTCTTCTTGATGTGACAACAAATGTTTGAACCTGCTTATGTGATCATGTATCAATTTTTTCCTTCAACCTGTTTTCCTCAATCTTGCATATTGACCACAAATTATTGCATGTGATAGCTTTCTCCTCTTCATAGGCTTTTGATACAAGGTTTCCTTGTTCATCAGTTAGAACATTTAGAACAATGGTAATTATTTCTTTATCGGATATCTTCTCTCCTAGATCTTGAAGTTGATTTCTTATTTGTGATGCTTTAGTAAGACATGTAGATATCCCTTCATCCTTTGACACTTTCAACTTGTATATTTCATATCTTAGTGATACGACTTGACCTCTTGAGCTTTCAGAGAATAATTCTGCTAGCTTATCATATATCTTTTTTGATGTCTCCAATTCTTCTACATATGGGATGAGAGAATCCTTGATGGATTCTATGAGAATCCTTTGAGCCCTTAGATCCTTTTTTATATATTTAGATAATGTTTGTTCTTCATATGGTTTGGAGACTTTACCTTTGACATGATTAGTAAATTCTTTTTCCTTGAGGACTAGGTCTATCCTCCTTTTCCATGCAAGGAAGTTTGATGATCCAACCAACTTGTTGATCTCCTTGCAAAATAAAGTCATTTTACTAGATTTAGATATAGAAGTATAAATACTTGTCAAATGAAGAAGAACTCTTCAACTTGATGCCTTTGTTGATGATGACTGGTGATGACTTGTTGATGATGCCTTGATGCTTCTTGGATGATTTTCTTCAAGGATGTTTGAGATAAGGATTCTCTTTTGAGATGAAATTATTTGCTTTAATGAGAGGGAGATTTCCTTGATATCTTTGATGATAATGACAACCCCTTTCTTCTTTTACCCTTGAATGTAAAAACTTCAAGATGCTTTGAATTCCGTCATTTCTCTTTGAAGATTGATAAAGCGATGATCCCAGTAAGGTTTTACGTGTAGATGCCCTTTTGCACGAACTAGGGTTTTGACTTCCTTCATGATGATAATGTAGCCTTTGACTTCAAAATGCCTTGGAGATGAGAGGATCTTCTTGATTCTTTGAAGCCCTTGATATCCTTCTAAAACCTTGATCTTTGAGAGCTTGAGTGTCCCTTGTTGAACTGCCCTTCCTTGACTTGTCACCTTAGCTTTGATACCATGTTGAGAAATCTAGGGAAGAGATATTAGATGATTTCTTTTATAATGATAACTACCTGTGAGGAATTTTTGCTTTTCTTAATTAGGTTCTACTTGAGCTTGATTATTATTGTGTGTTCTTCTTCGTCAAATAGCTACCAAACCATAAAAAACATTGAGACAAAGGACACAAGATATAGGCGATCATCCAGGGCCAAAACCTCTCCAACCAAAGAGGAAAACCCACAAGAATTCTTCTTCTTATAGAATCTTCAATTGATGAATTCCAAGACCTAGACCCTTGACCAAGAACCCCTCCAAGACCAAGTCAATGCTTCCTCTTTGAATAGCTTCTCCCTCTAGCAACTTCGACCTACTCCGCAGCTGCTACTTTAGAAACTGCAACTTCGATTTTCCCAGAAACTGCAACTTCGACTTGCCCAGAAACTGCAACTTCGACTTGCCCAGAAATTGCAACCAGAAACTGCAACTTCGACCTGCCCAGTAACTGTAACCAGAAACTACAGCTTGGACTTGCCCATAAATTGCAACTTCTCTTCTTCGCTTGGGTATATTCTCTCTCCTAGAGAATTCGGCTTTCAGAAAAACTCTTTTTGGTGACCAAACTTTACTTCTGCAACTCGGCTTCACTACAACATGTGCCCTAATTCATTCGCACGTGTGGAGAGAAGTAGACCAAAACAATACCAAAAACTTTGACGACTTCTCCTTCTTTCGACTTCCTCTTCTTCGCACTTATTTTTGTCTTTATGATCGAACTCGTGTGAGTGAGAGTGTGTTCTCCAAATGAGGTTGAATGCCCTATATATTGGCTTCCTTGAGCCTCCTATTAGGCCGACTTGCTGCTCCATTAGACCGACTTGATGCTTGCATGGTTGACTTCATCTTGGAGGGTCTTTTGACTCTAATTTGACTCATATGATTTTCTTACAATATGTAACATGCCCAAATGGTTCATTCATGCATGACAATGAATCAATGACTATAACAAACTTATAAGCACTCAAGAAAATCCTTTCTGGGCAAAAAACCTCCAGGAATAATTAATTGAGAGAAATTAATGTAGAGAGTGTAGTTACGGAGAAGTACAATTTTTTTGCACCCTGATGTTGGCAACAAGGATCCTCAATCTCTGTCATGTGCTATGTCTTGTTGTGTCTACAACCTCTTTTCTTCCTCCATTTTCCCCTTATTTCTCACTCTCCACCCCTGACCATGCTGTTGGAGAAAACTCAGATTACTATTTTGAGATTAAAGACTATCTGGGTTGTAATTTCTTGCTAGGTACCTCTGCATGGCTATGAGTTTCCTCTTTTCTTTTTCAACGATTGTTTTTACTTTTGGATCTAAATATGGATTAGTTTTTGTGAATATTTTTTCATCTAGGAATCATGGTTTAAGTTTGGATACCTTCCCATTAAGCTTATCGATGTTTTTACTAACAAAAACACATAAAACTAGTTAATGCACCTTTGCTCATTTCATGGAGACTTCCTACATATGCAACAACTCGAAGCATATTGGGGCTATATTCTAGGATACTTGTTACCCACCCACATGGGTAACCCCCACAGGGGCTTCAATCTGGAAGCAATACCATACCACGTGGGTTCATTTTGGGGGATATATATTGAGGAAAAAATGACATAATATATTGGGTGATATATAGGGGGTAAAGGGTTTTTATATTAGTAGGTATAAAAAATGAAGCTCAAAGTTAATGAAAAAATATAAAAGGGTATAAAAAATGTTAATGAGAAAATGGATACCTACAATATCTAGTGAAAGTAGATATTTTTTAAATTGGGAAGGTGTATTTGGTTCGTATTGGTAGGGGGTTAAATAATGTGATATTTAGAGGTATTTTTCAATATATAGTCAAATTAGGGGTATTGTTTAGTATGCCACGAATGCACATGATATGCCAGAGGTTCAGTGAATGAAGCCCCCATGGTAACCCCTTGGACATTTTTTTTTCTCTTACTGTTTCATTTTTCCATCGAACAACCCTATGATGATCCACAAATAGCTATCCTCAAATGTCTCTTATCCATGCTTTGGTCGGTATTTTCTTTACATTTTCCCTGCTTATCTGATAAAGGTGGGTCATATATTATAAGATACATTGACCATTTTGTATTCAAGTGCTTTCATTTAATGTTTAATGACATTCTAGTATGGATCACATGTTAAGTTGGATGATAGACCACTCTTGGTTGTATTTTTTTTCACATGCTTCACCTTAGGGGTTATCATTTGCTTCTAGTCTATCTTGACTTTTCTTGAGGCCTTTATTTCATTTTCTAGTAGGGGCACAAATAAAAGGCTTTGGTTAATGTTGCGTGGCCATGGTAATCCATACTAAAAAAACTTCCATCTCTCTCTTGTATTCACATTTCATCTTTAGTTTGATTGCTATTTTTCACCAATATTGGTTCCATGTTTTCCTCATCCTTGAGCACGGGCTTGGAAAATTTTCCCTAAGAGGTTGACGTAGCAAATTGAAAAGAAAAATTATGAAGCATAGTGTGAAAATGAAAATGATTGATAGGGATAAATGAAAGTCCCAGACAAAAGACTAGCCTGAGCCCTACCCACCTCATTAGGCCCCACAGTTTTTGGCTAATGCATGAGGTATCTAAATGAAAATAACTTTGAATATTCCAACCCTGGAGAGAAATGGAACACTTCATCTTTAAGGGGTCAATGATGAATGAATAAAAACTTATAACCTAAACTATATTTGCAAAAGTAAAATAAAATCAATGAAGGAACACAAGAGGGGTGGTAAAAATAGACTGAAGAAAGGGGTAACTTAGGTTCCATGATTGCTCTCTTTTAACATCACAACACTTAAGGATGTTGGAACTTCATGGTTGGTACAAGACTATGACATCCTCCATGAAGTAACCTCATGTCATGTCGTTTGATCATTTGTGCCAATTATTTGACGAGTTGGTCTAGGAATTGTTCCTCCCCTTAGGGTCTTATGATAACCCTCCCATATCTAAGCATGACAACATGTATGCAATTCACAGGGGAATATATTTGAGGATGATGCTTGTATGAAGTATTTTGATGCCTTTTTCATTAAATATGACCCAATTTGATACTCTTATGGTTTGTGCACCTATGATGTTGTTCTCATGTGATTTTGTGAGTTGTGTTAAATGTTTGTTCCCAAGTACCACTACCATGCCCTCGAGGATTGCATGATGCTTCTCTAACACTCTAGAGAGGATGCCAGACCCCACTTAATGACTTCATTGGGCACTAGAGCTAGGAAGTTGACCACTTTTTAAAGAGTATTGACCTTGGGATTTATCCTACACAATTAATGACATTTTCCTCTCCATTAAGGACCTGAAATTCCACACATCTGAGCCAAGGTGTTGCTTAGAGAGCTTACGTATCCCATAAATGATAGGACACCCCCAAGCTAGCATTGCACCTTCTTGATGGACATCACCCCCTTTCTAAAATAATGCTATGGTACGCTACTCTACATGATGACTTCATGTTTCCAATGAGATTAGATAACTAGTTTAGGGAAGATCTTGGTGAGGTCATCTTAAAATATAATATATATCTTTGAGATACTAAATGTGTAATATTTTATACATGCGTTATTTATTGTATTACATCTGTTATCATTTATTTATTATGCTTCCACTATTATTAAATGTGAACTTCCATTGATCTTAATAATATATCACTATTATAAATTATTATATAGTTATTATGTTATTAATCTTTGCCGAAGGTCAGGAGCAATTGACTTATTGTTCACTTTGTGTTAGTTAACTCTTTGATTTTAATTTTTTGTGTTTTTTATATTGTTTTACACTAGCAAAATATATTATTATTATTATTATTATTATTATTAAGTTTGGTTTATCTATTATCTTATTGGTGGTTAGACTTGAAGTGTTCTTGTGCAACTACAAGTTAGACTCTATTTTTTTTTCGAGTTTTTGTTGAGTTTCCTAGCCTTTCTAACTTTATTCCTCTACTCTATAAATGTGGATTTGCTAATTTTTAAAGCCAAAAGACTATGTTTTGTTGAATTTGTTAGGTCCCTATACTACTAGTATAATTCCCCATATTGTTGTTGTTGTGCCCCATAGAAACCTATTATTATTATTGTTATGCCCCATAGAAGCCTAATATTATTATTGTTATGTAGGCCCTAATTATGTTTTGACTCTTTAGACTCCTATATATACCAAGGAGGTCTTTGTTGAAGAATGTAACAAGTGTCAGTCTTCATAATTATATTTGAGTAATGATATAATGTATTTGTCAAAAGAAAGAAAATTAATTTTTTATTATAAAAGAAAATTATTTATCAGCGTGGGTTTCATGCTTTATTAATTTTATTTCTAGGTCAAAGCCTCCATTGTAGGCTTCTAGGGTTTATGTCAAGAGTCTTTGTTCATGTCATGATGTAATAAACCCTTCTTGGGATTTGTATATCAAGAAAGAAAATTATTGTGATCTGAATTGAATCAAATAGACCACCTCCACTAAGTTGGCCTCATGAAGGAAAAGTCATCGTCAAAGGGTGATAAAAACCACTATATATAGACAACAACTCGACCTCATATGGAGAAAAAAGAAAAGAAAGTTCGATATGCAGTTGCTAAAGAAGAAAAAGGAGAGCAAAATACCTAAGGTGAAGGAGAAAACCCTAGTGAAGAAGGAGACACTTTTCAAGCCAAAAGAAGCTGAAAACCTCTCTTTTCTTCCACACGTGAATATTTGGGTAGCTGTAGGAGGGTCAAAATTTCAGATCTACAGTAGGGTCGAAATTGTGGAGTTTTTGGGTCGAAATTATTTGTTGTAGCTGGGTTGAAGATGCTTGACTAGAAGAGACTACTGAAGTTTGGATAATCATTCTGGAAGGTTGAGTTGGTGTGAGTGAGGAAGGTCTTTTGGTCTGGTCTAGGTCTTGGATTGTCACAAATTTGATCTGAATCTATTAGTAAAAGAGTTTGACTGGGTTTTCCCCTTCATAGGGGTTTTAGCCTTGACTGAGTTCTTATATCTGGTGTCATTTATTTTGATGTTTTTGATTTGATGATCTCTTGATGAGAAAAAGATAAAAGAACATAAAGAAAGTTAATAAGAATAAAAGAATATTACAAGTAATTGTCAACATAAGAAAATCTTTCTGCTTTTCTGATTTTCTCACTGTCTTGTCATTTGAATCATCCCATAATTGTTCATTTATGTGATGTTAAGGGAGGTTTCCCCCTGAAGTGGCTTATTATCAATTTGTTGATCTATATTTTCTTAAGTTTCTGCATTATTTTGATATGGATACATAACATTTGGTATCAAAGCACTTGACCCTAGGGTTTTGCTGCTTCAAACGGGTCATCGTGGCATTTTTTGATCTAATTTTTTCTATGAAGCTTCAGGCTGTGAAATTGCTACCATGTGGAGGTGGAATCTTGATGAACATTTGGTTAAAACTTTAGACTTTGGTTCGCTATAGTATTAGAGAGATGGTCCAAGGAAGTTAGGGTTTCTATATGCTCCGGAATTCAGTCTCGAACATGTGTCTCAGGGAAAATTGTCATAAAATTCTCTTTGAGCATTGTATTTGAATTTCGTAAAATGTGACTGAAAATTCACAGAATTTATTTTTTCGAGTATAAGTTTCAAGGCTGAAGGTTGAAACAATGATACATGACATCTTTTACAAGTTTTCTCTATTGAACCAGTCCATAATCACATCATCATGGGATACTTGGCGTAACTTTAACTTCAAGAATCCAATCTCAGTTTGAATTGTGGGGTTGGAAAGAAGACACAGAGAGCTACCTTAAGGCACAATTTCAAACCTTGGGAGGTCAAAGTCATAGAGATACAAAAATTTCAAGGTCAACCTTATCGAGAAGCCCAAAATGAAGCTCTTAAAATGTGTGTATTTTTAAATTCCCATAACCTTTTTTTTGAAAAATAAGGTTAAAGTAATTCAAAGGGCATAATGAAACATATATATCATTAATTGGTTTCAAAATGTCTCCCAAAAAAAAAAAATCAACACTTGTTAAACCCTTAGAAATATCTACTATGACACATGAAGAAAATGAAGAAATACAACATGATATATCAAAATTAAAAGACCAAGTGAAAGACATTTCACTCTCACAAAAAGAAACAAAAAATGAATTGGAAGCAATGATGAATGTTAAGATGGATGGTTTAATGGAAGGCATAAAAGGGGGCATGGAAGGCTTAAAAATTGACATGGAAGGTTTGAAGGCCGAGGTTTGACAAAGTTTCTAAAAGAAAGACTTCCTAATGGTGACAAGGTATTCCATGAAACTCATATGAACAAAATATGAATGTGAATCATGATTTTAGAGACTTCAACTTTGGATTGAAGACCAACTATATTCAAAATATCAGTAGGAGGAAGTTTGATGACAAGTATCTGGTAACATGGATACTACAAATGGAGTGGTTCTTTGATCTACATGATATGCAACACACACAAAAGGTACACATTGTATCTTTATATTTAGAACCCAATTAGTTTGTGTGGTATCGATGGTTTTGTTCTTGTAAATCACTTGTCACTTGGACAATTTTTATAAACTGATAATACATTATGACGATACAAATAAAAATAGTTTCTTTAGAAAATTGATAAATTTCAAACAAAAGGGTTTAGTTGAGGAGCACATATAGGAATTCCAAAGATTGAATATCAAGGTAACTGATATTCCAAAAGAGCATCTGATTGATGTCTTCATAGGGACCTATTAATGGTAAAAATGACCTCATCAACAAGTGAGAGAGACCACCCGGTTAGAGCCCCAACTAAGCTCCTATCCATTTGATGTAGTGGTTCTGAATTTTTCAATTGGGTCCAGTTACACCTCCTCTTTCTCTGCTCACTTATATTATATCTATTATTTACCAATAGAAAGAGAGAAATCAGATCTGCTCTCTTGTTGTGCACATGAAAGCAAGAAGATTCTTAAGCTGAGTCTATGGCTCAGCCAAGCCGCAACTTGTGAAAATTTCATCTATTGCAGCAACTAGAAATTATTCTTCTAACTGTAAAGTTAATTATGTAGTTTATTTGCTACGACAAACAACGAATAAAATCACAACTGCAATTTTCACAATAAAATTACAACAGACAATAAAATATTGGAAATTGAGAAATTCTATAGCACACACAAGAATTTTTACATAATTATTTTTGGAAAAATGTCCCTGGAAAAATCCAACTTGGGAAAAACTGGTGCAGGAGATGAGGGTTTTCTTATTATTCTTTAGCAGCAAATTTGAGTACAAAAATTTTAGATGCGCTACTGACAATCTAATCTGAGGAAAATACTGAGAGAAATTTTGTGAGAATTTTCTCACACTCTAGAAATTTCTGCCCCCGAGATGGACCCTCTATCCTCACGATGGAGCCTCCGCGTCACTCTCTGTGCAGAGATAATATGGAATTCACCCTTTCTCACTATGCCTCTTCTAGAAGTTGGAAATCTTCCTCCTGGAATTCTACTGCTCTCTCTCTCTCACCTGCTACTCACTCTCTGGCTCTATCTTCTCTGCTAAATCACAACCACTGAGAAAATCAAATTTCCTAGGAAAGTGAGTAACTGCACTGGTGTGCTCTCCATCTACCCGCCGACTTCTTCTTATAATATTCTGTTGGAGCACCAACGAGCAAGATTAAAACATAATTGATGGCCCAGATTAATTCCTAACCGATCCAAGTGAGTTTCTAGATGATTCTCACCTTGTCTCAATTAATACTTATTAATTAAACATATTCCCTAAGTTTATAATTAGGAAATATTTAAAAATTGGTTAATAATCTAATTGAGACACTTCTAGGTGGAATTTCTAAAAACAATTTCTAGGTTTTGGCACTACAAGGAAAATACCTTCTAACGGATGTTTTTGAGGAACCCCTTATAAAAATAATCCATACATCCGTTTGTAGAGGAGGTTGGCGAGTGGAGGTTTTTGCAAATGTTTTTAGTATGGTGCATTTATCATCCTAGCCCGCACCGGTGCGTTCAACCAAAAAAAGCACCGGTGCGCAAAAAACATTGACACACTAGACACCGTGCGCTCCGTACAAATCGGCCCTGGTGCGTCTTATCACTGTAGCGCACCGGTGCTTTACAAAGATTCCACACCAGTGCGTCCTAAAACCCTGCGCCAAAACTGAAACTGCCTGGTGCGGTCTTAAGAAATCGCACCGATGCGCCTATAAAGCCCTGCACATAGGAACAGGGTAAATAAAAAAAAATTACGGCTAAAAAAACACATTTCTCACTTTTCAGCGTTTGTGAGCTCTCAAGCACCGGTGCAAGTTATTGTTGTCTAAGCCGCCCTGACATGGGTGCACCCATTGCACCCATTGCACACATTGCTACTCTGCATTGTCCACCAATCTGCATTTTGAATTTTGCAAAATGGTAGGAAAATTTACTTTTGCAAATTCTATAGCCAATATGCCTCCTCGACAGCTAAATGTACAAGTATTTTTCTTGTTTTTCCATAATTAAGTCTTTTAGCGGATTGGAATTGTAAATTAACTTAAAATTAACCAATTTTTTTTTTTAAATTTTTCCCGCGCGGTGCGCTCGAGCTGTTTAGATCGCACCAGTTCACGGTGTTGTCTGTAAATTTACAGGCCGCACCGCAACCGGTGCTTACAGTATCCGCACTGGGGCGATACCGATAGGCGCACCGTGATGTTTTAAAATTAAAAAAAGGTGCAGTGCGGTCGGTTACCCAGCTGCACCGTTGACCCTGTGGAATGAAAACAATGCAGTGCAGTGACTTAAATATCTACCCCGGGGCGGGTATTTTTGTCAGCGCACTGCATTCTGGCATTTCGACATGGTCAACGGTGCGACCTGGTAAAACACCGCACCATTGACTGACTAATGATGTCAGGAGGGCGTTGCGTTGACCAAACCATACGCCCCAGAGTGTATAGTTTGGTCAACGTACCACCCTTCGACACCCGTCCATAGTCAACGATGTGGTCTGTTATACCACCTCACAGTTGATTTATGAACAATTCTAGGAGGGCAGTGCATTGAAAATTTTCATGTGCACCGCCTCCGGTGCGTTGGAAATTTGCTGGTGCACTGCCTCTGGTGCGCAACAAAAAAAGACGCACCGTTACCAGTGCATGCTTATTTTTTGTGGCGCACTGACTGTTTTTTTTTTCAAAATTTTTTATATATGTATATTCCTAAATACATGTCTCATTTAATAAAAAAATTGTATTTAATATGTCAATCATTTAGAGACGTGAAAGGAGAGAACAGAGGGAACAACAACAACAACAGACATATTAGTATAACATGATTCGCGAGTGGGAGGTAAGAGAGAGGGAGAGAGATGCGTTCCCTTGCCCTATTATAGCAGCTACCCAGGGGCTCCTAAAGCAGGTAGGCCTCCTCAAGTTCTATGAGGAGGCTACTTCCTTAAAGGGCCATGATATGTTTTTGTGACATCTTATTCGCAGGTGGAATGCCCACCTACAGGCTTTTCAGGTTGGTCCTAACCAGTGGTACGCGCCCACTGAGGAGGACATCTATTTCATTACTGGGATAT
The DNA here is from genome assembly GCA_034641835.2 of Pinus albicaulis. NCBI lineage: Eukaryota > Viridiplantae > Streptophyta > Pinopsida > Pinales > Pinaceae > Pinus > Pinus albicaulis. The sequence goes on along the minus strand of CM076582.1, from coordinate 669,677,807 downwards.
CGAGGAGAGGGGTGGATTTTCCTTCGTTCTCAAATGTTCCAGTTGGCTATGTAGTAGGGAGTCAGTTGGCATACTCCCAGAGATACATTAGCACGGATATACTATCTCCTTCATATTTTCAGGTCTTTGGAGGGAAGTTACGTATTGCTGCAATTGGTAGTGAGGCAGTGAGGTGCCTCTCACTTCTGATTTCAACCATTTCACACAACACCAGCGACGGGCAACACATTAGTTTCCTGCTTCTATATTATGTTGATTCTTTAGTACAAGAGCCACAACTTGTCAGGTGGTCTACCATTTTTTGTGGCATCTCTGTACAGTGTTAGATAGATTTAATGCTCAGGCACAAGGGAGGGTCAACTTCCCTTTTGATTCAGAGCTATTTTTTTTATTTTTTGAGAGGTTTCCAGAGACGAGGCATACTTTTGTTCGACAACCTCGTAGGCCGATGTTGCATGCACAGATGCACATGTGGGGACAGATGATGCCCAAGAGGGGCAAGACTGAGTTTTCCGCGAGGATATCGCATGATGCACTGGAGTTGCTAGCCAGTGTTGACGATCATCCCTTCATCACGATCCCCTGTCCTTATGCTGGTTTGGATTGGCGAGTGTGTGCCAACATCCTCTTCATTGATGATGAGCTACCAGATGATAGAGGTAATATTACTATTTTATTTAAATTTATTCTAACATGTTCTTTAACTTGTTTTTATTAAATTGTGTAATGAAATTGTCTAATTATTGTTGTGTACTTGTATATATTTTGCAGACATTGGGTCTTTTGATGGCGAGGACATGCCAACGCCACCAAATGATCCAGGTGTGGATCCTGATGACGATTAGGATATGCCAGATGCCAATGATCATGAGGCCGGTGCAAAGAGACCTGCTCCTGCTGGTGCGCCAGTACTGCCTTTTGCTAGGCGCGGTAGGCTTGATAGCAGATTCAGGTTGGAGTTGGTTGACCAACTCTGTGCATTGATTGTTGAGGCGGGAGTCAGGACCGCTACTATGAGAGACATATAGGCTGATGGTAGGTTGTTTGTAATATTCCCAAATGGGAAAAGTAGGAATATAGCTCATAATAATGGAAATAGAAACAAGTATTAACACATTACATGTGAGCCAAATGATAGATCCATGGTATTATGTATAACAATAATAAATAAGTACAAGATCTTGGGGATCAAGCCCCTCAAGATAGGCAAAAGATGCCTCCAATGCCAAAATGCACCCAAAACATGTAATACACTGCTACACAAAGTACTGAAGCAAGCACAACACGATTTTAGTGACTAATACTGCAACTGGGACATATAAATAAATGGATCTGAAAATATCATGCTCATACAAGGCCAAAAATGGAGATCTATGCTCCCATACACTTTTCCAAGACAACCCAGGAAGGGTTTTCGGAAATACACAAAATATGATTGGTGGATCTAAAGCCCTAGGGCTGAAGATGCACTGTAACTGAAGCACATAGAAGGAAGTGGCTGAATCTGATGTAGATCTAAAAGAAAACCTCCAAAGACTCTCTCAATGAAGGGCTGATCCCTTCAATGGAAAGCAAACACTCGAAATGGAGCACTAAACCTATGCCTGCAACAAATCACTAAAATAACGTAGATGTGGACTGGAACTATGTTGTAGGGGATAAAATCACCTTGGCCTGCTACCAAATATGTCAAATAAGCCCAAGGGGCTCCTTTACTAGCCTTCCAATGGAAGGAAACCTTCCTTCACTGCAAAAGCTAGCTCAGAAAACACCCAATACAATCTTCCATTGCTGCACCTTGCAACTCAACACATCTCTCAACATAAACTGCGCTGTACCACAAGACTGAAGCTTGGTCTGAAACCTAAATGTGGAAATTTAGTGCAAAGCTCTTCCAAGAGGCCTCTCAAGGATAGAGGTGGGATTCCTGATTAGGAACACCCGGTGCTAAACATCACTGCAATCTTAGCTAAACAGATGAAGAAAGCTTATATGTCTAAAAGGACCTTATAATCTAAACATAACATATCATAACCTCAACATCTGAATATGGCTTCCATTCTATTCCTTTTATAAGAAATGAGCTTCCAAACCCTAAGCCCCATTCATTTATGACACTACTTCCATGCAAGGTGTCTCCATCTAAAACTGTATTGTCCCTCATTGAATGCCACTACTCCATGACAACGCTGTTAATTTGGTAAAGGTTGGCCCAGTCCACATGCTCTAGCCCCTGTTCACACCTTAGGGTGCTTTATTAAGCTGAAAAGATGATCCAATTTCACATGAGAAGTGGTTTTATTCCTAATAAAGAGATTTATGGGTCTCCCTACCCACTTATTCATCAAACAAGAAAGCAAAATTAGATTTTAATATTCCAATATGTTGCATGCTAATTTAGGAATATTACAATCCTCCCCTCCCAAATGTTTCTTGTCCTCAAGCAACTACAAGGATAGATTTGCAAAATATAGGGAACCTTCATCCCCATGTGAAGCTCCAACCTCCAAGCTATCATCCATATAAAATGAATCACCCTGCAAAATGGTAATTCATAGAAAAACTCCGCCCATGTGAGAGGCTCTTCCCAAAGACATAAGTCAATCATATGGCTCCCTTCATAAGGAAACAAGTGATAAAATGTAGTAGCCATATAATGTCCCATGCTCCCCTTGAAGCATGAAGAAATGCAGGAAGTTTCATTCCCAATGGACACATCCAACCAATGTGTCATCCCTCTAATCATGTCCCCAATAATAATAAGAACATCATCAACATATGGGATCACAATCAAAGTTATGCTAGCTGCCATATGAAGTAAAGGAGAAGGAAAATGGTCCCTCAAGTGCAACCATCGTAGTTTTACTCCTAACTGCATCATAATATGGCATGATGAATGGTTTCTCAACCACTTTTTTGCTGCCCACATCTCCTCACAAGCTTGGAGAATGTGAGAAATGTTTGGTGCCTTTGGTGTACACCCGGAATGATATATCATCTCCCTATATCCTCCTAGGGAGTGGCCATGCTCAACATAATTTATGGCCCAAAGATGGCCATGAAGTTTGTAAGGAAGAATGCTCCTTCTTGGAGAAATGACCTGCACATATATGGTTAATGAATTCACATATAAATCATTATGCAGCCAAACATGATCCTTACCATATGCTTTTCTCATACAAATGGAGTGGCTCGTAGATAAATCCCCTCTCATTCCAAAGAGGAAAGAGGTGGCTGTTATAACTCCCCCAAAGAGTTATGTATCTCCTCCATCTCCACATGATCCATGCATCTCCTCAAATGCTGATATATCTCCTCTTCAAAGCCTCCCCAAGTGTACCCCTCCATGATGGTGTGGTATGCTCTCATAGAATAAGTGTGGCTAAAGAGAAAATATTCATGAGCTGCTTGTAATAACTTCTCCGTGAGCTTGGAAGCTCTAGATAAGAAGATCCTACCATGATATTAGTTGACCTCATCTTTGACTAAATATCCCTCCTCATGTAGCTGGTCATCAAGTATCATAAAAGTAAAAAGATCCTTGGAATAATCCACCAACAACTGGGATTTCCAATATGGGTCTATCCTCCAAAGTGACAACGTTGATGATTTGTCATAGAAAGCATCTGTCATGTATTTGTCCTCCTCTTTGACATCTCCCATGCCAAAGTGACATATTGGAAGGCTTCTATACTCCCTCTGCTACTCCTTTCTCAGCACAATATCTGAGATGAGAGTGGGTAATGATGATGTTGGGAGAATGTCTCCCTCCTCCTTGAGTCTACCCAAGACTCTCAGCGCTATACTATGACCTCCCAATGCTCCCATTCCTCCTGGATCTATGAATGGTGCATCACGATGTGAGACATGCCTCATCATCTCCTAATCTGGTGGCCTCCTAGGTGGAATGCCTCCATGCAAAGAGACATCAATATCAAGAGTAGACTCCATATACGAGTGGACTGCTTTGTCCTTGCTTTCACTGCACAAATTAGTCTGCCTCTTTTGTGCATCAAACTTCTAAAATAGATAGGGGTGTGTGCTCCTAATGATACGATGATGGCCATCCTCCCTACCTTCTCCTTTCATCTGCAAGGTCTCACAATCTCTTAATAATGGCACATGATGTTCATGGATTGTTCCTTGATCTCCACATATGAGATCCTTTGGAACTTTTTGCAATGATACAAGAACTCGTTTCATTGGAGCAATTTCTCCATCTACCTCTCCATGAGGTACTAGATCTGCTCCTGATGTGATAGCGTTGTTACCTACAGCCTGCTCTTCCCCTTCATCATGAATGGAGGTTACCTCATCATCATTAAGAGGCTCTTTGTTTTGATCCTCTTTTGAAAAAGAGATCTCCATGTCTTCCTTTTGAGAAGAGAGTTCTTCCTGAAGTGGGGATCTTGCGTCTAGCAAGGTATTCTACAAGTTTTTAACCCCCTCAATAGCATTCTGGAACGGAGTTGGGTTTATGGATCCTTCCAATTCATGCAATGGTTTTGTTTGTTTAGGCCTCGCTAGCTCAACTAAGGAAGTTTGAGAATGTTTTGCATCAAATATTTTCAGTAACCTCCTAGTGAACTTTGCATAAGTAGATACATTTACATGATTCAAGGAAGAAGTTTCATAATACCACCAAGCATAAATCTTACCTTCAAGATGCAACGCTACTACTCTAATGGCTTCATCTTCTGAAACTTGGTGCTACTGCAAATAGGCGTCTAGCTCCTTCACCCAAGCCCTAGCTATGCATTTAGGTGACCCATCAAAAGTAGATAGAAAGAATCTACCCAAATCATGCTGCTTGCACCTCTTGCTTCTATTGTGATTGCTAGGTCTTCTATTCTCCTTGATCTTGCAAAACCCTTGGAAGTTTAGATGATCTCTGAACCTCTGTGATTGAGATTCATATTCTTGAAGATAGTCGCCAAGAGTATTCTCCTTTGGTACATCTCCTTCCTCCATCTCTCTTGCTATGAAAATAGGAATATTAGAGCGTTGTAGATCTGATTGTATCGCTGAATGCTCACACACATCATATGAATAACTGGAGCTTTCTTCATGTGCAAATCTTCTTGAGGGATCTTCACGTCTTTTCCTCCTCATTCCCTTGATTTCTCTTTTAAGCTCATGCATAGTTTGTAGAAGAAGTTCTGAAAACTTGTTTCTCTCCATCTCTCCAAATAATGGAGACTTGCCTTTGTCTCTTTTGTAAGCCTTCTCTTTTATATGAGAAGCTTCTCCTTCTTCTGATAACATAGATGCAATGTATTCATAGGTTGAGCCAATATTATGCTCTGATACCACTGTAATATTCCCAAATGGGAAAAGCAACAATATAACTCATAATAATGGAAATAGCAGCAAGTATTAACACATTACATGTGAGCCAAATGATAGATCCATGGCATTATTGATAACAACAATAAATAAGTACTAGATCTTGGGGATCAAGCCCTTCAAGATAGGGAAAAGATCCCTTAATGCCAAAATGCACCCAAAACATGTAATACACTGCTACACAAAGTACTGAAGCAAGCACGATGCAGTTTTAGTGATTAATACTACAGCTGGTACATATAAATAAATGGATCTGAAAATATCATGCTCATACAAGGCCAAAAATGGAGATCTATGCTCTCATACACTTTTCCAAGACAACCCAGGAAGGGTTTCCAGAAATACACAAAATATGATTGGTGGATCTAAAGCCCTAGGGCTGATGATGCACTACAACTGAAGCAGATAGAAGGAGGTGGATAAATTTGAGGTAGATATGAAATAACTCCTCCAAATACACTTTCAATGAAGGGTTGATCCCTTCAATGGAAAGAAAACACTCGAAATGGAGCACTGAACCTACCCCTGCAACAACTCACTAAAATAACGTAGATTTGGACTGGAATTGCGCTGTAGGGGATAAAATCACCTTGGCCTACTACAAAATATGTCAAATAAGCCCAAGGGGCTCCTTTACTGGCCTTCCAATGGAAGGAAACCTTCCTCCACTGCAAAATTAGCTCAGAAAACACCCAATTCAATCTTCCACTGCTGCACTTTGCAACTCAGCACATCTCTCGACAGAAACTGCGTTGTACCACAAGACTAAAGCTTGGTCTGAAAGCTGAATGTGGAAATGTAGTGCAAAGCTCTTCCAAGAGGTCTCTCAAGGATAGAGGTGGGATTCCCGATTAGGAACACCCGGTGCTAAACAACACTGCAATCTTAGCTAAACAACTGAAGGAATATTATATGTCTAAACAAACCATATAATCTAAACATAACATATCATAACCTCAACATATGAATATGGCTACCATCCTCTTCCTTTTATAAGAAATGAGCTTCCAAACCCTAAGCTCCATTCATTTATGACACTACTTTCATGCAAGGTGTCTCCATCTAAAACTGCGTTGTCCCTCATTGAATGCCACTACTCCATGGCAGCGCTGTTGATTTGTTTAAGGTTGACCCAGTCCACATGCTCTAGCCCTTGTGCACACCTTAGGGTGCTTTATTAAGCTAAAAAGATGATCCACTTTCACATGAGAAGTGGTTTTATTCCTAATAAAGAGATTTATGGGTCTCCCCACCCACTTATTCATCAAACAAGAAAGCAAAATTAGATTTTAATATTCTAATAAGCTGCATGCTAATTTAGGAATATTAAACTGTTACATATGTGGAGAGGCATGCCGCGTGACATGTACAGCCTGATGCGGCATGTCGTAGGAGCTACGACCTTAGTTACGCAGTTGAGGATGACCGTTGCACGTTATAGGTGTGGTCGAGACGCAGCACGTGATCGACAGTCCGCGAGCAGCGACACATCATCTGATGATTGTTCACCTCGCGCCGCGCCAGTTGAGCAGCCTCCACTAGCATCGAGCAGCAGTCATCATGGAGAGCAGGCTGGACCATCGATCATGTCTAGTCATCACGATGATCATGAGCAGGCTGGACCATCGACCATGTCCAGTCATCACGATGAGCAACCGATAGTTGATCCTGATTAGCATGAGGCACCAGTACCAGATTAACAAGTACATGATGATCAACATGTATCAACTGAGCTTGTCGAGGCTGCACCATTGACTGAGCAGGCCTCAACTAGTACTGCTATTGATGATGTACCACTAGCTGATATATGACATTTATATTACAGTTGTATATTTTTGACATTATTAAGTTATATATATGGTCTATGTATTTTATGTTCATGTTGCAGTTGTACTTAATTTACATGTTGGTGATCATAATGATGTGTATATTGTTAGGTCATGTTAGATATGTTCATTTAATGTGCAGCTTGCAGATAGATGTGTATGTGATAGCAGTTATTTCACAAGAGATGTATATTTGATGTTTGTGTTGTGATGATGTTATATAATGCTAATTGTGTTTTGTTATATGATCATGATCACGATGATGTTAGCTAATTTGAATGTGTTTTTTAGTCAAATATGATGTTTGTATGATGGTTATCATGATCGTGATGTTTATTAATTAATTTAATATTAAATGATCATGATATTGTAAAATTGTAATATTTGTAATTCTAATTGTATGTAAAATTCTAAAATTGTAATTGTAATTGTACGTGAAATTGTAAAATTGTAATTGTAATTGTAATTCAACTTCTATGTAAAATATTTGTAAAATTTTAATTGTATTATTGTGAAATGATTGTAATTGTAATTGTAATTGTATGTAAAATATTTGTAAAATTTTAATTGTATTAATGTGAAATGATTTTATTAAAATTTGTAAATTTGTAAATTTGTAAAATTTTAAATAATTGTAAAATAATAAATCTAGAATAATATGAATGATTGTAAAATAATAAATTTTAGAAAATAATGCAAATAAATTCATGTACTTTAGAATTATCATTATTTTATTATGATCTTACATACAAAAAAAAGAAATTTATACATTACACCATTGTTTTTCAGATCAACATAATTGCAAATTATCAAGTGAAATATTGATTTTAACATCAACACAATGAAAATTACTAATTAATTCAAAATACGTATTATAATATTTCGAAAAACCCACCTTAAAAAGTATAAATATTGATGAAATAACACATGTACCATATCACTCTCGGTTCCCATGATCATTGTTAATGCAAAATTGTGAATTACAGATAAAACACGCTTTCCTAGACAGGTGCTAATCTAGAACAACATATTAAAGACTATATGAATACTTTTCCTAACTAAGAACATACACACAAAATGGATTAGAGGCTTACTTGGAATCCAAGTGCTTCCAAATGATTACTTCTGTCGCTTCCGTTGTAGATTCAAATTCCAGTCGACTATGCAAATTATTTCCTACAAGAATGAACACTAAACAATAGAAGATAACAACAATATAGATGTCTATTCAAGTTAGTTTGCTAAATCAGTAAACCATAAACCATATACATCAAATAAGATCTTGCAATATGGAAAATCAAAGCCAATACAGATGCATATAGGGAAAAGTAAGTTGTATTCTTTATTAATGATAGAAGGGGAGGTTACAACCAAATGATTGATTTAGTGTCACCATCTCCAGCAGCATTCCAGCCTCATCACAATGCAGATCTCTCTAGCAAACTATCACTCAAATCAATCTCCTCAATGAAAAATCCACCAGCATTTCTCTACACAAATTCTTCCTTCTCAAACACTAAGATATGTGCTCAATTTATAGAGAAGATGAGGTAGTTATACAATCAATGACTTTTCAATAATAGGCAAGACATGTTCCCAATCTTGTAGATGTCAAATGGACACATGGATTCGAAGTTTGACACATGTGAACTCTTCTAGAAGGCACTGGCCAAGTGGAGATTCTAGAACAATGATAATTTCGCTCCCAATGTGACCAACGCACCCATGGAGGTCGGGAAGTGCTTTGCAGAGCATCCTTGTATAGGGCTCTGCATATGCAACGCACTTAGTCCCTTTAGAGGCAGCGTTGGTGAGCTCTCATATGATATATTATAAACTTCAAACTTTGGAAACCTTTGCAGATGAAAGTCTTTGATTGATTTGTCTTGTTCTTTGTCTTAGGGCATATAGAAATTGAAATGTTAGGGGATGATAGACCCTATACATTGGTCCTGGAGATGATGCCCAGTTAACTGGGTCATTGGGAATGATTCCCAAATTGACCTATAACAATCACCCTCATTATCTTCTAGCTAGAATGGAATGATAACACTATTGTTCTCAAAAATATGTTTTGATCTAGTGTCATGTCTCAATATGATCCACCAATCCCTATCCAACACATCTGGGTAAAAAAAAACCTGGTTGTAGTGTTCAGGGAAAACATAGGGCTCCTTAGCTTCATCCCACATCTTTCTAGAGTTCATACATATCAACCTACTATCGCCATCTTCCTTTACATTATTCCAATCAAAGGTGTCCCACCACTTGCACCTAAAAATAACACATTGGAAAGAAGAGAAATCCACTTCAATGATCTCTTGTATCTTTCTGACGTAACCTAACGTCCTTCGTACTATGTTTTGATCATGGTGGCTAGATCGACTAGATTGATTGAACTCGACTTCCACTCCACAGTCTTGTGTGATGCTTCCAACATCGACATTTTTTGTGCAAAAATGGTGTCCATATGCCGATATAGATGGGAACAAATGCATCTATTATAAAAAATTTAAAAATATCACAGTGTGATGCGTCTTATAATAACCCAATAGTTAAAGTATGAAATAAATATGTCTTATAAGTTTCAAATGTACATATAAATTAAATATATTATTACCGAGTTGCCACACCCAATCCCTACGTTTAGTGCATCCTATTCAGAACACGGGTAACAACCGGTTGCACTGTATTTATCTCTGACTTGGTCATCAACCCAACTGTTGGGGCATATTTTTGGCATATTTTCTTTTAAATGATCGGGATAAGGCACACTTCTACCATTCAACCATATGAATTATTTCCTGTCACTATCCCATTTCATCCTCTTTTGTTCGTACAATGCGACCTATGGTTGTGTCGCTTCAAAATTGTAAAGAACGAATTTATTGATTGCTTCAATTTCTGCATTTGCTGATGAAATCATACCGACATTATATAGTACATAGAGATCAAAATATACAGTATATCGAAGTTCAACATGAATATTTAATTTGTGTAAATTTGAAAAATTATAAGTCGCTTACTCTTTCTCAAGCGCTTTTTTCCACTCATTTGGAGCAACTCCCTTTCTCTTTTGTCTTCATCCCTTTCATCGTCCCAAATCACGACACTTGGTCTGTTGTCGATCTGCTTGATGTAATCACTAGCATAATAGAAAGACTCATATGATATGTACCCCTCTTCCATAGACCCCTAGGGTTTTTCCCTTTGTCGAACAAAACCTTTCAATTTCTTCATGTACCTCTCTAAGAAGAACATCCAACGAAAAGAAACCACCCCAACTAATTCAGCCTCATCCACTAGGTGGATTAGAATATGAACCTGTAAGTCCATGAAACTCGTCGGCAGTTCCTTCTCAAACATACAAACAATCTCAACTATCTCTTGACGCCACCGTGGAATGCTAGACACATGAATCTCCTTTGACATGATCCAATGTACAAATGCAGATAATTTATATATGGAAAGCCCTAGGTCTTGAGGGAATTCATGTTTCACACACCCACACACGAACAAAGGATAATGACACTACAAAGTTATAAACACGTGCAATAATATACAAAATTAGTTATTTTTTATGATCCCTGCATGGGATAAATTTTATTAATATAAAAAATAATAAAATCATGCTTTTGAAATTATATGTACTATTAGAAGATTCAAATGGTCATGCGATTTCAACCTCGACAAATGATCATCCATGGTGAAGCAGCGCCGTAGTGAAGACCTGTATGAAGATGGCACCCTCACACCCATTATAAATTCCTTTGCCAAAGAAAGATCATCCTTTTTAAAAATCCATGGGACATCACTTTCTTCGAAATACCATGAATTAGAGGGACCAACGTTTGCCTTTGATCTTGTACTTTCTAATCGTCTAAGCCAATGTTTCTTTTTAGTTTTTGAAGTAATATGATCTTTCCTAACAACCAATGTGTCACTTTGTTTCAATGATATGTTCCTCCATAAAGAAGATGAAACATTTTTAAATATATGCATGGGATCTAATAAGTGGGTAATCTTAAGATGCTCCTAATATGGGAGGTTATAAAAGATAGATTTACTTTTCATCCCAATGGGAAATTTCTCAACATAGGTGTCAAAGAATTTTGGATCATCAAACATAGGCTCTCCATTTGAATCGAACATTTCTATGAACTCCTTCTCCTTCTCTCTCTCATATGCTCTAAGCCATTCAACTGGTGTTGTTATTGGAGGCCTTTGGGTTCTCTCTCATTTACCATTGAAATCAGATGCTACTCTTCTGTAAGGGTGTTATTTTGGGAGGAATACCCTGGAGCAATCATAAACTAGACTTCGTAGGTCCTTGGATCATTTAGCTTTCAGAGAAGGTCTGCAACATTTACATCCAAAATACCCTTTTGTTACAAGACTTGTGAGATTATTGTATACAATTAATATGCATGGCACGTTAAATAATATCGTGAAGATCAGAACAATTACAATGAATTAAATAACTAATATGTGAAAGAATATTGTTACGTATATAAACAAATCAATAAATTAAACATGTAATTTACCAGACAAAACTCCTAAGCCTGGATAATCATGTGTCGTGTAAGCACATTTTCCATACAACGTAAAAATCCTCTCTACTGCGATGGGTCTTGATACATTGTATACATTTATCCCATCCCATAATTCCTTCAATTCATATACCAGTGGTTGTAATTAGACATCCATATTCTTCACTTGTCTTTTACCAGGAACTATGAGAGCCAACATAAGATGTTCATTCTTCATGGACAACCATGGGGGGATATTGTTATTGATCACTACTACATGCCAAAAAGAATAGTTGGTGTTTTGCAGGGAATATGGGTTGACTCCATCCATGGCCATGCTGAGTCATAGACTTCGTACTTCATCCTTGAATTTTTCAGGCCATGTATCCTCTATATGCTTCATGGCTATTGAATCAGTTGGGATTCACATAACTCCCAACTCACTTCTGTGTGAGGCATGCCATCCCTGAAACATAGCTAATTCTTTGCAACGAAAGAGACTTTGAATGCTTGGGAATATAGGCATGTGCCTCAATATCTTAAAAAGAGGACCAGTACGTGATATACCCTTCTTTTGTGATTTATCGTACCTTTCATGCCCACATTTCGGACATATCTCTTTGTCTACATATTCTCATCTATATATAATACAATCATTTAGACATACATGATATGATATGTACTCAACACCCAACATTTTCAACAATTTCTTTGTGTCTTCGCAGCTACCGGGCAAGACATTATCACTCGGAAGAACCTTATCTTTGAATAACCTGTAGTTGGTGATCATGGAAAAATATATTAATAAATGTACATTAATTCTGATATAATTATTAACGTTCATAAAATTTACCATTTTTAATGCTCATTGTGTACTGATTATATTTCTCAAATTTATATAAGGGAGGACTTTATGGTAACTTACCTCAAAATTTCCGAGAAACATGCATTCGACAAGCCAAAATTTGCTTTCAAGTTGTACAGTAACATTGTTGTCTCCAACTGGGTAGACTTTGACTGACTGCTAGGTCCAAAGAGAGGGGTGGTGGAAGCAAATTTAAGGCTTTCGAAAAAGGTGTCAGCGATATGAGCAACATCCCCTAGCTGATCATCGTTTTGGAATGAATCTAACAACATTGTCTCCATGGCAATCATATCCCTTAAGTAATCATCCATACCAACCTCTATTTGATTTCCTCTATTGATAACTTGTGATGAACTACTATTGTTGTAGCCATTCCTAATTGGTGAATCTGGACCTAGCGGGAATTGAATCGGTGGTTGATTCAACCATTCTTGGTATCGTTCCTCTCCGATTTTTTCTCTTAATTCAGCCTTCTCTCGATTTGACATTGTCGTGGGGTGCAACAGAAGATGGTAGGTAGGTCGCTCATCATCACTAGAATCCTACTAATTTAAAAAAAATATTTGAACATGATTAGTACAAAATATAAGATATCAATTAGTAACCACATTGACAATATTGCATGATTAATTGGTTTGACATTGAAATAATTACTTTAATCAATATACCAAAAAATTATAATTATTACCATCATTGTCCTAGAATTGTGGCTAGAAGATGCAATATTGTTACAATTGGCAGGGTGAAGCGGCTGTCCATTTTCATCTACCAAATGCGCCTTGTGGTATGCTGCTCCTGATAAGAGCTTCCAACGTTTTGGAGTTGTTTGAATATTTTATGCATCTGAACTCTATTATGAATCTGCATGAACCTGCAAATTTGTATACATTATAAATTTAATTAAATTGTGCATGATTGACATGGATAAAAAACATAAATTCAATTAGATAATGAAAATATAAATAAAATCTGAAGTAAATATTACGTCTCGAGATGGATAGGGAGAACTCCGCGATGGACTTTGAGAAATATTATGGAACGAGTTGGATTTTGAATAATTGTCCATTCGATATAATTATGCTATTTTCTCCTTGCATTTGAGAAAAATCAACAATAAATTTTGGTGCACACACCTAAAAGTAATTTCGATGCCTTAAAAATGGACTTCTTGTTATCGACGCTAATGTATAGATCACTGCACTAGTGCATTTTCGTTACTGCGCACCGGTGTCGTGTTATAAATGGATGCACCGATGTGGTGCTATTAAGTGATGCACCGGTGATGAATAACCGAAAATAAAAAAAGCACAACTCTATTTTCTTTAAGTGAAAAAAATCGGTAAATTGAAAAATGGGTGGGAAAATATTTTTGAAAATATAGTTTCATAAACCAGTTCTTTAAATACTAAACACTTTTCATTATTTCACTATTTTTGCAAAAAAAATTAGCCAGAGATTTGTAAGAGACATAACTGGAGCAACAGAGCATGAGAGCACCATGGAGCAACAAAATACGTTCGAACAGAAGTATTCAGACAATCAGAATTACAAACCTGGTGATTCAAACCTTGTAGCATAGAATTTCAAACGATCTCATGATTAATGTTTATTGTTTTTTTTACTTTTTCTGCAGTTTTTTTTACACAGTAAGAAAAAAATTTCAATTTATTTTTCATTTTCAGAAACAAAATAAAAATAAAAATCAATTTTTACCCTAAACCCTACATTTTTTTTTTTTTTTTTTTCTGCCCTTTCTTCTCCTTGTTTATGTGATTTCAGAATTAGGACTTTTCATTTTAGATTTATAGGGTTTGTATTGCTATATATAGGCCTAAGACATCCAACCCACGAGACGACTTGCATAGTTAGATCCCAATCCATGTCAGCCCTTGCGTGATTTTTTAAAAAACATAAATTTTTTTATCGGTGCGCCCAGCGTAACCTAGCGCACCAGTGCCCTGGATTATCCCAGCACACTGCGGAAGTACTATGTGATAAAAAATTTAAAAATAATTTTTTAAAAAAAATCAGTGCGCCATATGTAAAATAGGGCATCAGTGCGCTATTTCATTATGGCACACTGCGCTCGTGCTTTTTCACAATTCTTTTTTATTATGTCAATCGGTGTGCCATGTAACATATAACGCACTGCACCGGGTCTCCTAGTTGACAAAGAGCACCGTATGATGGCCCCTTATTTGCACGGGGTGTTTATGCTACAAAAAATAACACTGGACGATTTTTATTATTTTGTTTGTGTAAATCGGTGCAGTGGTTAACTTGTAACACATCGGTTCTCCTTTTTGACACAGAGCACCATACAGTGTGATATAATATTTGGTGGTGTGTTTATAAGACCACTACGCACTGACGTCACTGTGTACACCATGAATGGCGCACCGGCTTCTTGAGATTTTTTTTTGACCTGAAAAGACTTAGAAATTGAGCATACAAGCTCTATTACGTTAATCAAACATAATAGAGTTACATATATACATGAGGTATAGTCTCAAGATAGAAAAGCTATCGTAGATGCACAATAATTTGGTCGAGAGAATATCTCAACCTCACACCAAACTAAGAACTAACCTATAGAATAGGAACAGAATCTATACATAGAGAGAATCATAACTGAAGACAAGTAGGAATTACATATTCCAACACTCCCCCTTAATGACTACTTGTCTCAATATCCATCTGCAAAATCTACAACTGGTCCTGTTTGGTAATTACACTGGTTTTTTTTGGTAATTACACTTTTTATCATGTTCATGCTATTATTGATGTCCATATAAAGGAAAAACCATATACCGAAATGCATGGGTTCCAACCACTGCAACCGCTAGTCTACTAGGAATTCCTTCACATATATGGTTCATCCAACCTCTCGATTAACTCCCCCTTGATATAAAATTTCACCTTATGGAGTCTAAAACCAATACTGCCCACCCAAGTGTATCCATACCGCATGACACACTCTTCCAAGGTGTTAAAAATCTCTGACATAGGGAACATATAACAAAGGGGTATGCATGCCTCTCTAGGTCTTACAACACGTACAAACAATAAATGACATGTAGATTTGCTTCTAATTACAAACTGTGACTCATACTCTACCATGGTCATGAGTCTATTCCAAGAAACTCACACAAAACAAACTCTCACAAACTTGATTGTCCATCCTCCTTTGCCGCTCACCATACCATTCACCTCCAAAAAATCGCACTATTCATATGTTGGAACACACCATTACTTTGGCTTTGTACTTTTGAGTCTTTGGCATCTTCATTTTACTTTGGCAAGCTGGTCTTAGTCTCCATGTTTTACGTGTCATCAATTAGAGTTGTGAATTCTAATAGAATGACATCATATTGAGGTTGCAAATCTCAATATTTATACAAATTTCCAAGACTTGTCCACATTTACCCATACCAAACAAAAAAGCAATACCAAATGACAATATAAACACAAGCGATAACCATGACAGTAATACAATATCCATGAAGAAAAAAAATGGCATGCAAACGTTCAACACATGGCCACGCCATTCACTGCTGTGGACAGACTGCCCCAAATTTCAGTTCCCCAGAACACTGCCCACACTGTTGTTGTGAGCAGATCCAAGATCATACACTGCACATTGTCTTGGATCTGATCCCTATCATATCACTGAAAACTGATCGCTCCACGTTGATTCATGAACATGCACGAGCAACACCCTTTCACCTGATTGCTAGTTCACATTTCGACAAGCAGTAATTCAGCTCCACCGCTCAGGCGCTTAGCCTTGAGGAGATAAAATGTAGCCACCAAGGCTCAACTCAGCCACTAAGGCTTAACACAGCCACGAAGGGCTCAACATAGCCACGAAGGCTCACCACATCCACAAAGGCTCAACACAACCATGAAGGGCTCAACACAACCACGAAGGCTCACCACAACCACAAAGGTTCAACACAGCCACGAGAGCTCAACGCAGCCACAAAGGCTCACCATAGCCACAAAGGCTCAACACAACCACAAGGGCTCAATGCAGCCACAAAGGCTCACCATAGCCACAAAGGCTTAACACAACCATGAAGGCTCACCACAACCACAAAGTATTATCATAGCCACGAAGGCTTAACACAACCATGAAGGCTTATCACAGCCATGGCTCCATGGTCCAATCCTGCATCGTCCACAAATTCACTGTCAACATGTATAAAATTCAAAAAAATTATACACAAAAAATTCTCATTTCAGTATCCAATTCCCCTGGAATTGCAGCGTAATGCCACTTCCCCTGTTCACAGTATCAAGGCAGGGTAACTGCTTCCAAGCATGCCTCCTCATGCTCACTGACAGGCTACAACAACGAAGACCCATTGTCGAGCTAATATCCTCGCAATTGAACATGCAGATATGTTTCCACCACACTCGACACACACAAACTCGATCATCCTCCAATTTCTGATGTTCCTTCATACACTATCTTTTGATGCCATTGCCATCATATCTAGTAGTAAATCATTCCTACAAATAAATTTGTCTATTGTTGGAATGGGAAATTCCAACAAAGATTCACACTCGTGACAATAGTTTCCCAAACTAAATGTCACAACAATACAACATTTAATTATTTTAACCAGATTTACATAAATGCATTTACATGTTAAGTTGACCGGTCTTAACATGAAAGCAAAATAATTCACGAAGACAACAATTTTTTTATCTTCAACCTGTATAGAAACATAATCATGTCAAGGCAGCTCACCACACTTCCCTCGGCTCACTTCACTGTTGCGCCATGAGACCATGCTAGAAATGTGTTCAACCTTCAACTAGGTTGATCCCAAACAAAGGAGGCTGGAAGCCTCCCAACAACTCCACGTGCTTCCACACCTCTTCTGACACAGATTTTCATTAGATAATAAATCTCCAGGTGAGAACTTGGAGAGTGTACAAATACTCACACACACAAACATTTGCTGCCCATATAAAAAGTTTTCCATCTGCACCAACGCTTTCGTGCATCATACAATTGTGAAAATTTATCCAGTAGTCATCATAAATTGTGATCTCTGAATCCCAATTCAGAAATATTCTTGTGTGACTCTGCATATTCCTTGAAAAATTCATCTTCATCCTCGGCATAAAGTTCTACATAAGGGCGAAAACTGGGATCCTCTACCAAGCATTTTTCTATAGGTAATAGGAGTAATTCTTCAGACTCGCCTTTGAGAAGCTCTCTAAAATATGAATTATCAAACTTCAGAGGTTGTTTGGTCCAAGCTCCATCAAAGCCTGACCTGGATGTGCTCTTCCCAATGTGTGCGCTCTAGAAATAGCAACAATATTCTTATCAGATAGGGCCAGATACGCACAGAGACAAAAAATTTATACTCCTCAGCAACTGATCAAATATGGACGCAATATAAACACATGTTGATTGCTGCAGGTACAACAAAAGGTATGAATGCCAGAGACAGATCGATCACAAACAAAAAACATCAAGCCGATCAAGAGCATGGAATCAGGGTTTCATACCCTCAAACAAACTATGTCAATGACGTACGTCCTCCAGTCAAATATGATCCTATAGTGGCGAGTTATTAAGGCAATGACTTGTCTCACTATTAATAAAAACAAACGCCGGTTTGAATTCTTGAACATGAGCGCTCTGAGAACATCTTCTATGTGTTTTCCAAAGACACTAATACATGCCTCCCTCACCCTGTTTGATGCATACCGCATAATAACTTCTTCATTTTCATCGTCCATCCAGTGCAACCATGACCAGATTTCAAATGTCCCCAGGCACAGTGCTTTGAATGGCCTCCATAACTTTCTGCCAGGAAGGAAAGCATCCGTTGAACATGGTCAAAAGGAAGCTTTTAGATTCTGTTGCTACTAGATAGGCTGACACAAAATATGCACGAATCCAGTTCTTCTCTTCTTTCATTTTTAAAAGACGATAGAACTCCGGATGATCATCTCTGCTTCTACACAAAGCCTTGTGAATTCAGCACATACTGGAAGATCCACATCGAAATGCTGGAGCCAAACACTCTCCCTTCAAGGGTTCAATTCACCAAAGCGCAGAATAGAACCGAAACACAACACTTGCTTTAGCACGCGGAGTTTGGAAGCTCAGACGTTCGTCTGAAACAGAGTCGAAACAAAAGTCAGGCACAGTTCGACTCTGCAGGGCACACCACCTTCTTATGCAGATCTCTTCACCACGCCAGGTGGTATAACAGATCTCCCTTCTCACAACCATTCAATAGCTATTCACAGCTAAATTCATCCAGCCAAGCACTACGCGCCCTCCAATCTCCTTAACCACGCAAACAGATCTCATGAGCACACAGTTACTTGACCATGCACGGGAAGCGAGTGAGCAAGGCATCGATCCTCTGATAGCATTGGAGGAACCCTTTACCATGACCAGTTGCACATTAAGAATAGCACTTAGTAAACCTCAGATCAGACCAACGATATCAGCAGCCACGTCAAATAATGGGCGCACCGCTTCTCCAATAGCTGGTGCCAATTACTGTGTGATTGCATTAGACACCAGACTATCCACTGGCTACAGCATTCTCACCTGCGATTACTCCAAAATTTGCATGATTCACGATTCACGTGGCACTGTGGGTAGATTCACGATCCAGCGGCTTGTCTGCAAAGAAAAAAAACACTTCGGCTTTCGATGATACTGCATTAGCTGGTAATCCACTAGACAACGGCTTTGAAATTGTTTTGGAAGCTTGGGAATGGCGACGAAAGAAAACCAAGTGCCTGCCACATCATGCGCCTCATAGGCGTGGAACAAAATATCCCCCTTAAACACCTTGTGAATGCAGAAGGCGAAAGGGGCAATAACTCTGTCACGATGTCAAGCGAGTTTCTGCAGCGTTCAACTCGAATGGACAAATTAAAACAATACTAATATACTTTCTTTCTTATTTCCCTCAGCCTAGGAGGGGCCGAGGTCCAGGCCCAGGCCTAAACGGGCTCCGATACCAACTTAGAAATTGAGCATACAAGCTCTATTATGTTAATCAAACATAATAGAGTTACATATATACATGAGGTACAGTCTCAAGATAGAAAAGCTATCTTAGACGCACAATAATTTGGTTGAGAGAATATCTTAACCTCACAAAAAAATAGGAACTAAACTATAGAATAGGAACATAATCTATACATAGAGAGAATCACAACTGAAGACAAGTAGGAATTACATATTCCAACAAAAAGTTGACAATTTATTTATAAAATATATTAATGAATGATATGGTACAGGTTTCATATTGATAAAGAAATGGCTAACAAGAGATCAAGTAACAAAAATATTGATAACACCAAGAAAAGAAAAAAAGGAAAGTTCTTTACAAAAAATATTATTTTTGAACTATATGTAAGTTTAACTAATATGTATTGTTTACTATGTATCATGCAAAGCCACAAAATGATGAAGCTTGATAAGATTATTTTTGATCTAGGACCGGAAGAGTGTAAAAGCTTGATGGAAAAATTGCAAAAGGATGAATCAAGTGAATGAAAAAACACTATCGATCCAACTTGATTTTCTTTTTTTAATTTTAATTAATAATATACTTAAAATTATTAGATAACATGTGTAAAACAATATATTAATTCACATCTGTTTAATGTTCTATAGGGACCAACAACTCATAAAATGAATGTTGTTCTAAGAAAAGAAAAAAAATAGAACATGCAAATAAAAATGAATTGCTCCTTAGCTCACATGGAGTGGTGCTGGAGGTAAATGAAAGGGGAAAAAACTTTTACAAAAGTTTGAGGAATCTAGTGGAACGAATGTATAGACGTTATTTCCACTTACAATACAAAAATAAATCCAATGATTCCAAGAACCAAATTTTATCTAAACTACAGGAAGAGTTTCTAGAGAATTGGTTAATGAGACATGTCAGACTTTTAATAGAAACAAGTACAAAAAAAAAAAAAGAATGAAAAAGTAACATTCATTTAAATGTTTGTCTAGAATTATTTATAAATATCATTTTTGTTATATTTACTTTTCATATATCAATAAAGAAATTAAATATTTTATTGTCATGTTACATTTTCAGGAAGATTATGAAAATCTCAAAAGATGAACGAGCTGATATCAGAAATATGCTAGTAGGAATGTCCAAAAAGGTGTACAAAGAGATGGTCAAAGAAATGGACAAAATTTCATCGCAAGAGGAGCCATCTCAACAACAACGTGTTTCAAATGTAATATGTAATCATTGAATTTTTCAATCATTAGGTACAATAAATAAACAATTTAGCATTAAATATTAATTTTCAAGTATTTTCTTGCAGAAAAGAAAAGAAAATGAAACCCATTCAGCACATAAAACAGGACGAAAGGGAAGAAAAGGGTTGATATCTAAGTTTGTGAGTAATTGTTACTTCCTTATAACAACTTAACTAGATTTCATTTTTGTATTTTTTAATTTTTTTACAAAATCATCATTGAATGACTTCAAACAGGTGCTAACATGCAAAGAAGAACGATTAGACGAATTGATTGACATTGGGTTAAATATGGGTTGTGAGTATATGTTGGCATATCAGAAATTAATTGAACGTATATCAATCTATCGATCTTGTTTTACTTAGCTCCGTCTATAATTAATAGAACAAAAAAATCTTTTATATTAAATATATGGATTTTTATGGGGTATAAAACTTGCAGGAAACAAAGTATGGAGCTGTGCCAATAGATGAAATCTTGAAAGGTGGCATACTACATGGTTTTGAAAGAATGTGTAGAGTGCATGAGTCAATTGTTGCTATGGTACGTCATTTCTTTTTGATTTACATTGATGTATATTATTTAATATTGCAATTTTCATTATTCTCACCAATGTATATACACTCATTACCGTTTATTTTTATGTTTGTAAATGGAAGGTGAAGAAGAAGAAAACAATCAACAACATGAACAAAACATTCCTGAAAATAACCCAAGTCATGGAAGTAGCTCTAGCAGTGACAATAGTTCAAGTGAAGAATGATGATCACTATGTTTGGATATCAAAGCAAGGCGTTGTATTTTTTTGAAATATTTGTCTGTGAAATCAAACATTTTGTTTAATGTAATGGACATAGTGTCCCAATTGAAAGACAAAGGGATACCAATAATTGTCTCATTTTGTATGAAAAAGACTGTCTTATATATATATATATATATATATATATATATATATGTTTTAATTTATTCTATTGCGTTCTCCATTGTCGCTGTGAAATGTAACACCACTGATTACATTTATGGATGATTAAATATTATAATGAAGAGATGTGAAATTTGATGATATGATATAACAAATTAATCCAAACGTCACATTCAAATGCACTAATAAAAATTTAATTCATATGAATACTGTTATAAGATATGTGTCATCTTTTGATGAATGATGAATTTAAAAAAATCACAATAATTATGATATGATATAACAAATTAATCCAAACATAACATTCATATACATTAATAAAAATTTAAATAATATGAATACTGTTATAAGATGTATCAACTTTTGATGAATAATGAATTTAAAAAAATCACAATAATTGCACTGTCACAGGTCGATGTTTCTAAAAAATACAAAATGAACACTGGTGTGTGTCAGTTATTGTACACCGGTGCGTTTGTATGATACAGTGCACTGGTGTGTTTATACGGCCTATAGGCACCACACAAATACCAATACCAATTACAAATCTCGGTGCGTTTGTGCAATAATGCGCACTAGTGCGTTTATGTGTGTCTACGCACCGAGGCATTTGTACGACCTATGGGCACCGCAATAATACCAATACAAATTAGAAAAAATGGCGCGTTTCTCTGATACTACGCACTGGTGCATTTCTATAACTTGACGTACCGGTGCGTTGAGACGACCTATGGGCACCGAACAAATCCCAATGCCAATTAGAATGGCCCCGTGCGTTGTATCACCAACACTGCGCCCTTGTGTGGTTTTATACCTTGACAGCTTGGTGCATGCACTTTTGACTGCTCCAGGCCACCTTCTAGATGACACGCACCAGTGTGTTGACACCTTAGTAGCACACCGATGAAAAAAACATCCGTAATAACCTCCAGCCGTCCTGTTTTTTTAGTTGTGTTGAAATCTCGTTAAAAGCTTCGCCAAAACCTCCGTAACCGTAAACGAATGTTGTAGCAAATGTTTTTTTGACAATTTTGGCCAATTTTATAACACTAAAAACATCCTTTATAACCTCTACTAGAGGCTATTTTCCTTGTAATGTGGGGAGCTCACGTATTCTAGCCTCTCCACAAAATTTCGTGCATAGAACACATCCGATGCTACAAAAAATAACACTCCCTATTAGTGAGGAATGTGTTCTAGTGCTGCACTCGCTACCACAACGCTCTGTCTCTGCACCATCTCCTATCACGTTGTTGATGTATGGCCATACTTCCCACCAACCATTGTGAAACTTTGATATGAGTTGCATCTGTGCTGCTGCTGACTCTGTTGAACTGCTGCCAACACTAAATCTACAGTGCAACTCCCTCTCATCTGCTGCTAGTGCAACTGCACCATCTGCAACTAAGAATCAACCAAAGTTACCTATCCCTACTCTTAAAATAGATTCTCCACCATACCCATCTGTTCCCTGAATAGACGAAATTAGCTCTCCCTAGAGATTTCATAAGTATGTTAGTAACTTGTTATCCCGTGGAAACATATTCTGACTAGATTGCTCCATGTTGTACAAGATCTCTGATGAAATGTAATCGAATATCTATGAGCTTCGACTTGTCATGAAACACTAGATTATTAGAGAGCTTTATGCAGCTCTGATTATCATAGTAGGCACTGGTCGCTTCCATCCTCTGCCTGAACAATCTTACTAGTAGCTTCCTAAGCCATATAGCTTCACACGTAGCTGTGATGGCTGCCATATACTCTGATTTTTCATATTTCAATGTTACCGAATTTTGCTTCCAACTACACCAAGAAACCATCCCTAATCCAACACTGAAGCAGTGCCGAGAGGTGATTTTTCTGTCCACTGAACTTCCTCCCCAATCTACATCTATGAATCCACATAGTCTGACGTCATCCCCTTGAGTATATCTCAACACATACTCTATTATGTTGCACAAATACCTCAGAATGTGCCTTGCTGCTGCCTAATGTACCCTCTTCGACTCTATCATGAACTAATTTAGGGTTTTGACTGAGAATCAAATGTCTGGCCTAACGTTGACCAGATACATGAGAGACTCATTGAGTTGTATATAAAAGGTGGGGTCGACATATTTGTCATCAAATGCATCTATCTTCTTCCAATTTGTGATCATGGGCATAGTCATGGGTCTGCAATCTTGCATTTAGAATATATGAGGTGTATCTTCCTTGTCTAAGGAAGATCTCCCCATTCTTCTGCCATTATTCCAATCCTAGAAAATAGTGCATCAACCCAAAATCCTTCATGTAGAACTCTGTTGCCAGGTTTCTCTTGCAGTCTTCTATGAGCCTTGATGATCCTGTCAAAAAGATATCATCCACACATATAACTAGAATGAGTGGCTCACCTTCTACCATAAAGTAGTATAGGTTAGGATCTGCATAGCTATTGACGAATCCCATTTTCTACAAGTAACTACCAATCCGACCATACCAAGCCTTGGAACCTTCTTGAGCTTGTATAGAGCTTTCTTCAGTCTGCAAAAATGAGTGTGCCTCTCATGAGTTTCTAAGCCTTCTGGTTGTTCTATCATAGACCTCTTCCTCTATCACCCTATTCAATAATGTTGTCTTGATGCCCATCTGGTGAATATGACATCCCGTCTGAGATGCTAGGGATAAAACAAACCTGATAGAAGTGTACCTGGAAACTGGGGCAAACGTCTCCTTGTAATCTATTCCTTCTTTCTGTGCATACCCTTTTCCACGAACTTAGCCTTTTACTTCTCAACACTGCCATCTACAACATACTTGATCTTGTAGATCCATATAGAACCTACAACTAATCTGTCTTCCTACCTTGGTACTACCTCCCAAACATTGTTTGTCATGATAGAGCTATACTCTTCTACCATGGCATCTACCCACACTTGATGTTGTGTGGCTTCCTGAAAGCTGGAAGGTTATGCAACCTGAGCTACCAAAGCTTGATACATGTCAGGTTGTCTGCGTTGTGTTTTGTTTGTCCTAGGAGTTCCAATACACTCCTCTGCATATCTCAATGTGGGACAAACTTCTCTACTGGTTCTTCCACTGGTGGTGGGAGGTTCAACCCACTCCTCCTCTTGTCCCTGCTGCTTCGT
Source organism: Pinus albicaulis (assembly GCA_034641835.2). Taxonomy (NCBI): domain Eukaryota; kingdom Viridiplantae; phylum Streptophyta; class Pinopsida; order Pinales; family Pinaceae; genus Pinus; species Pinus albicaulis. The sequence goes on along the minus strand of CM076582.1, from coordinate 669,652,913 downwards.
CTACTGAGAACTCCCCGAATATCCTACCCCTGAGGAAATACTGGTACTAGTCACTGTACTCGATCCCTATGACTATCCTCTGCTAGTTCCAATGGATTCCCTTGCCGCTGAACTAAAGGAGTTTCTGTTGACTAATTTTGATAACCTACAAGTATCTCTCGAGATCTCCTGAAATCTCAGTCCTCCATGAACTTTATGTCTCATCTCGCTACAATCTTCATACTACTAGAAATGTAGATCTTGTATGCCTTTGAGGTCTCACTATACCCAACGAGAAACCCCTTCTCTGTAGTCTGATATAATTTGTTACGTTTTTCATTTGAAACGTGGTAATAAGCCACATGTTTTGAAACTAGCTCCAAAAATAGAAGAAAATAGATATCAACGCCTTATAAATAAGCCACTTCAAGGGGGAAACCTCTAATACATTACATGAATGAATAATTCTTGGATGATACAAATTACAAAACCTCCTTTCTATATATAGGAGTCCATGGGGCCACAATGTAATCCTAGCCGGCCTAACAATAATAATTTAAGGGCACAATAATAACAATATGGGGGTTACAAGGGTACAATAATAACAATAAGGGGGTTACACTAACAACAATAAGGGACTATATTAGTAATATAGGGACCTATCATGCCCCTCTCCTTCAAAAAGTGTTGTCCTCAATGCTTGAGTAGCTCTGGGTGCTTCTGTATAAAATTCTCATCCTCCCATGTAGAATTTTCAGTGGGTAAGTTCTTCCACTTGATGAGATACTCTGAAATAGATCGATTCCGTAGCTGTCGAGTTCTTGTTTCCGTGACCGCTTCAGGTTCCAATATGATTTTTCCTTCCTCATCAAGTTCTGGCAATATTGTTTGAACTCGAAGATTTTCACCTATAACCTTCTTTAAGCATGAAACATGGAAAACTGGATGTACTCGCGAAGAAGCAGGAAGCTCCAATTTGTATGTCATAGTACCAATCTTTTGCAACACCTTGTAAGGACCATAGTACTTTGGCGATAATTTATTATCCTTCTTTGCTTGCTTGAGGGACATTTGTTTGTATGGTTGTAGCCGTAAAAATACCCAATCTCCTACATCAAAACTTGTCTCGCTACGATGTTGATCTGCCTGTTGTTTCATTCGATTTTGTGCCAAATTCAGGTTATCCTTTAAGAGTTGGAGAACTTCTTGTTGATGCTTGATGTGATATTCCACTGCTTGAACCTTCTATTGAAGAGGTAAATCCCCTCTACGGACATAGGCGATCCATACTAGCCCAGATCGGGTCTAGCAACAATCAAGTCATGCAATGACGCTAGTTCCTAGTTACAAAAAGAACAATATGTGATAAGTAGCCTACCTCAAATCCCACACAGTTTTCATTGAAGAAAATATGACCTTTCTCACCCCTCGCTCGACAGATCACGATCCTTCTGTTTGACACGTCCGAACACCTGTACACATGCAAGGAGACAACAACATACAATGTAAAATCTAAAGCATGTAACCATATATTAGTCATAGAGGATATAATTCATTGAATTACATAAAGAAATGAAGACATGAATGGAACCATAATCAGAGTCGCTTATATTATAAATGACAAAAGGGAGATTACAACCATAAGCTCTGACACTATGATCTTCCTTCAGCGGAGCTGACAGTGGAGCGTATATCAACAAAGCCTGTCAGGAATCTGGATGAAGCTCTCTCTCTTCGGCTTGGATTTCAAAGGTTTCTCGGCTATGGTTTCCTTCCTACAAGTTCAGCTAAAGCATGTTCAAACCTTCAACCATTCAACTCTAACCTGTTCAACTAGCACATCAATGGAAGATGGCTATATTTATAGAGGAGAGGAGGAGGTTGGGATCCATACAATAGTGGAAGGGAGGCCTTATCCCTTGGGAGGTTTCCCTATAGGTAGAAACAAGAGGCAAAAGGAGGAAGGTCATGGTTATTCAGTCGAACCACTCCCTATGACTCATCCACGAAGTTGTTGTGATCGAAACTTCGCCTCTTTTTTAAAAATAATTTCCATAAGCAGATTGGCGTGGGTGCTTAACTGGGACAGAGCGCCAACTGGCACAGTCTCAATGTTAATTTTCCTCATTGGCGCAAGGGAATAACGGGCTCCCAGTGCCAAGGAAAAAATAGGTGTTTTTAGTGGTCTGCTCAGGAAATGGTCAACAAAGGGAATGTTGTGCTCATGGCAAGGGATGCAATGATGGTATTTGCAAGGCATGACACTTCTAATTAGTCACAGAAATGACCCTCCAATATGCGAGATGGGGATTGCAGGGACGGTGACAAATTATTGTGTAACAGATGCCCCGTAAAGCATGAGGTCCGAGAGAGAGGGAGGGGTGAAATGCTTTACGAGAATGCGCCCAACTGAAAACACTGCCGTCAGAAGACCTGTAAATATGAGCACAACTGATATCTCTGATATATGACATGAGGTATGGGCGTAGCCATCCATAACAGAGTGTACAATAACCGAGATCCAAAGTATGGACGCAGCCATCCATTAAATAAGGATCAACAAGTAGACTCAGGTATGGTCGCAACCATGCAATCAAATGAGTCATGTAACTAATCATGATAATCCACAAAGAATCCGCAACCTGGATTTCATCAGACAAAATCCAGGGTCTTGCGCTCCATCTCGACCCTAACGGAGTACAAGTCCGAGCATGTGAATAAGTGATCTGAAGTCAAACATGCAAGAACATCGTCTGATTACCAGCCAATAATGAAAGCCGTTAATAGATGCGAGAGGAACCACCAATAATGAGGATGGCCCTCAAGGTACTATAGGTACAATCCACGAAGTGTGAATAGTGAACTGGCGTCGAACACCCACAGAATCATCCGATCAAAGGCCAATAATGAAAACCTTGCGTTGAATGTGAAGAAACTTCCATTGAGGCATGTAGGGTCCAAGGTACCTGAAGGGAGTCTCTAGATCAGCTTCTTGGATAATGAGCTAAAGTCGACAGGAAGTGACCTTGATCGAAGGTGGGCCATAGTGTTTCTCACATCATCGATGTGAGACAGAGGAACATGATGTTTGTGAATCAAGATCAATAGAGAATCAGAGGGAGTTTGAAAAGTACAGAGGCTAATTTCTCTTGAACATATCGGTGGCACGACACTGGATTTGGCAGTATTTTACATCAAAGGATCTAAGGTCATGATGACGTGGCAAAGAGCAGATGAGCAGTCAAAAGAGATTACCCAAACCCATGGAGGCAAGCAGAAAACGAGATGAGATGTCCCTAACCCGACACACCTGCAGACAAGTGCCATGTTCAAGAGCGACATATTTCCGACACGACGGTAATACTGGTTCCATTTTCCCCCACCATTTCTGACGATTAGCTCTTTATTTTTACACAAGCTTGAAGAGAATACCATATGCTTGTCATATAAGTTTGTCCTTCGGACAAATCTATCCTAGTACATTTTACGAGCCCTAGGAAGGAGGAACTCGAGTAACGTCATGATTGACAATTTATGATGTCATTTAGGTTTAACGAGTCTGACAAAGGGAGAACTCGGCGTCTTTTCATGTTTAGAGAGTTTGAAAAGACATGGAAAATAAAACTCCAATAGTCCCTTTTCGTAGATAGTCTTACAGATCCGAAAAGGCAGAAAACTATGTCTGAGAGAACCTCCTAGTCGTGATAGGCTAGGGTATTCATTTTTCATAAATAATCTATCTCAGCCCGAAAAAGGGGTAAACTTATACTGGGTAGATGTCATTTCGCAGCCAATTTAATGAGTTCAAAACAAGTGTCTCGACAATATTTTCAATTTTAGAGAGTCAGAAAAGAGCTGAAAGTTGACTCCTCCTGGAGGAGCAAGTGGTATAAAGGGTAGCAACTGGTTCTAGTGATGGCGGAACTGCTCAGAACAAGTAAAGGTTAAAAGGCTGGCTAACAATACCATTCATTGTAGCGGTTCCTCAGGAACGGGTAAAACAACCAAGTGAAGGCATATGATCGGCCAAGTAGATAGTGAAAATGGAGTGAGAAAACCAAGGCTCATCTGGCAAAAACAGGCTGATAAAATGGTAATCACAAGAGGTAAATGGGAAAGGTTTCATTTTTACACAAGCTTGAAATCAGGAAACTCTGCTTGAAGTTGGTTTAATTTTTACACAAGCTTGAAACAAAGATAAACTATTCTTGAAACCGGTTTCATTTTTACACAAGCTTGAAATGGAAACAAACTATGCTTGAAAAAGTAAGCATGCCCCCAGCATGGTGACTCAATTCGAGGTACATGCCCCCCAAGCTTCAATCCATATGAAAGGCAGATGGAGTGAAGGTTCAAGTTATGAGATCAAGAGAAAGACTCGACTGGGATTTTACGAGATCTTATCAATGACTCGAATTTAACAGGAAAGTGTTTCATTGTTTTAACGAGGTTGAGACATTAAAATAACTATCCTCAGATGACCTTGTTTCATTTTTTAACGAGGTTGATACAGAAGACAAACTATCCTTGGAAGACCTTGTTTCATTTTTTAGCGAGCTTGACACAAGAAAATGATCTCTGCTTTAGAGAGCTTGTTTCATTTTTTAAGGAGCTTGACACAAGAAAACAAACTGTGCTCCAACCAGCTTGTTTCATTGTTTAAAGAGTTTGACACAAGAAAGAGAACCCTGCTCCGACAACCTTGTTTCATTTTTTAAGGAGATTGACACAAGAAAATGAACTATGCTCCGACGACCTCATCATAATGAATAAGAAGTCATGGTTTCCAAGAGTTCCACACCGGATGAGAGAAAAAAATATCGGAAATCTAGACCCAATTCCCCCAACACTTGATGCATAACGACACTATCACTAAATGCGGGCATGGGATAGGTAGCCACATAATTAACATGCAGTGGGGATGACACAACTGGCGGATAAAGATCCGGCAGGGATGATGGTGGGCTAGCTGCCATATGAGGACCAAAGAATGCAAGATGGTCGATGGTCATGAGCCAACCTTGGTGTGGAAAACACATCACATGAAAGAGGGAGGAGACAAGTGCTCCCATGGAATACGTATAATCACAGCCCAGGAGTAAATTAAAGTCCAAAAGGCTAGGAACAACCATCACATCCATATGGACAATTTTCCCTCCCAAAGTAATAGACAACTTCGGAAGGATCCCTAACGGTTGACTATTTACGCTATTAAACGTCAATAGATTTTGCGTAACATGCACAAGCGACGGCGAACCGAAAGCTTTCTAGTAGTGGAAAACAGAATACTGACAGATCGCCTTCATCTATTATAGTGCTGGGTATGACCAGATCAAAGCTATGTACTGTTATCTCAAAAGGCACATAAGACGGAAGGCGGTATCCTGCAAATCGACTCCAATCAAAGGAAGCGACCAAACTACTTGGAGGGGCTACCATCGAACTGAGATGGTATTCCCTTTGTGTTACGGAAGAAGAAGGATCATCCTCCACAACCTCCATCTCGAAGGTGGGAGGGGTATCCTCTGGGACCTCCATCACGGGAGGCGGAGGAGCGGCTTCTTGAGGTATGGGGAGAGGAGAATCTTTCTCCAAGTCCAAGGAATCTGAAGAAACAAGAAGAACATGAGGGGTGTGAGATCCACTCTCAACGGAAAAGACCTAGTTCTTTGTAGATGGGGCTAGCTCAACCGATCCCATGATCAATGGTTGATCAGGGACGGATTCTTGAATTTGAATTTCTGGGGGAGCGAGATCAAGCAAGGATGACTCTTGACTGATCGTAGAATCAACTACTGGAGGACTCAAAGAAAGTTGTTTATAACCAGCCAGAAGGCACGGTGCAGAAACAATGAAGTTGTCCAACACTTTTTTGGCTTCATCCATGTACAGAAAAAGGTGAATGGCATGATGCCCTTCACACAACTTACAGGGATGGGTGAGCTTACCCTGAAACTTAAGAGCTTTACTAGCACTAGCTGAAGACGTGCCCCCAACCTGACTTCCGGAAGCCAAAGGCAACAACATATGACCGTTGGACCATACTTCGAGCACCTTGGGAATGCCAGGGAAATCTCAAAGAAGATGGTTTCCCTAGCACAAAATGCAAGGGAATTTGACTTTTCGAGGAGGGTTGGAAGGTTTACCAAGAGGAGATGTTTTCGAAGTAGTAGCTGCAGCCTTAGCCTCTCTCTTATTGGACTTCTTCTTCTTATTCTTATCCACCTGGTTACTCGAATCCAGACTTTCACCAGGCAAAGTAGAAGATGAGGACGAAGAAATAGGCGAAGAAGGGGAGAGGTCCACCTTGGAATCAACATGATGTTTTTCAGGTGGCGGAACTGATTGAACAGTAGCCAGGAAATTCGGGACCACAGAGGTTGAAAAAAACCAAATAGGCAACCTAATAGTTAACCCAGGAAGGGACAACTTTTCCATATAAGGAGCACCAACATTCCCAAAAGGAGGAAAATGACTAGGATTCCCATCGAAGGGGATTCCTTGGCTGGTGAACTCCGGAAAAGTTGCCATCGGAAACGACCCAAAACAACACCCTAAGGAAACTAAATTTAACGAGGAATATTTCGTGGGCAGTTAATTTTTAAAACATTGAAGCAAAACTCGACCGTTTCATATTTTAAGAGTCAAGAAACAAGTAAAAGATGGCTCTATCTCTTTCAGTCTGGAAACAAGCGTGAAAGGACAAGTGCTTGATGATCTTTTCAAATTTCTGGAGTCAGTAAAGATCGAAAATGACTGCTCTGGTAATATAGGAAAATGGGTGTACCAGATATCCGTTTACTGCAATATACACCTTGGTTAAAAAATGAAAGAGAAATCAACCAAGGACTTGACGTACGTGCAGGTAATCTCCCCGAATGCTGTGTTCGGTGTATCATGGTTAAAAGGCGACAGACTCGGCTTCCTACGGATAAAGGATTTCAACCTAATGGGGTCTCCCTTTATATACGCGACAGTACGGGGAGCACAAGTCCGTACTAGTGCTGTCTAAAGCCAGATGGCGAGCAACAACTGCTAGGTTTAACGACGCCGGAACACGTCTCTAGCCTAGACCACTAAAAATTTCTCGTTAGGTTTCAATGCTTCCTTAGGTTAATTCAATAAATTTTGAAGTTGATCTTCAATTATGTCTCGGTTTCAGGGCCCTACCGCATGTCATTTGACAATCTCCTATATGCAGCTATATGAGAAAATAAATCTTTCAATTCGATGAATGCTATCTAGTTAAGGGAAGAGTTTAAAATAATGATGCAACAAACAACAACACTACAAATGAAAATTTTCCAAACTAGATGACTTTCACTATCCAAAATTAATCTAAAACATTCAATGATGCGAATTATGCAATGTAATCTATGCAAAATCCTCTTTTTGAAAACTATGCAATTGTAATCTATGCACAATTTTCCTTTTTTTTTTTTAAATGATAAGAATAAGAATGCACTCAATGCATTTTTCAATGAAATGAGAATCTACTTAATGCATGCTTTTAATGAAAGAGAATGCACTCAAAGCGATTTTTAGTTTTCAATCATTAAACAATGTAACCTAAGTTCAATGATGGATCTCAAAAAATACTTTTCAATGCAATGTGATCTAATGCATTTTAACGAAAAGAAAACTCTAAGACGAAAACTAAATGAATGCAAATCTTCTTAATGAAGGATGAATGCAAAAGGGATGCAAACAAACACTAAGACTGCAATTGTTGTTTCAAACACTTTGTAATGAAATTCCTCAAAAGGCGACAAGACATATGAGATCAAACACAAAGAGGACTTCCAAAGCATGAGATCAAAACAAGGCATTCATTACCTTTTACATCAAACAATCATGAAAAGAAAACATTTCAGCTGAACAATGAGAAATGTGATCTATGCTCATACAGAGAAAAGACTGGAATGGAAAGACACATTGGTGAAGGATTTAAGGAAAAAGTCTCAATTTTCACACACCCTGAAATTGGCACGACTTTTGTGGGTGAAACTAGCGCCAACTGGCGCGACTTGCTCACTGAAAACTTGTGCCAATGGCCAATTGGCATGGGTTGCTAACTGAAAACAAGTGCCAATGCCTAAAAATGAAAAAACAAAGAATTTCTCCTAACCAAGACCAGACTCACCACTTCAAGAAAAATCGAAAAATAACCCAGAAGAAAAAGTACTGACCAAAAAACTCCCGAACAAGGGAAAACCCTAGCACCTACAGGAAATGGCGCGATTGTCTGGCTGTAATCCGTGCCAGACAGGGGATGGTGCGGGTGATGAATTGACAACTTGCACCAATGGGCACGTTTGTCAGCGTGGAAACCACGCCAATCAAGCCAACCATGAAAAGATGAAAATTTCTGAAAAGCAGAGGTCAGATCTGATCCTCTGGGGCTGAATAGGGGTCTAAGACCAAAGGAGGTGAACCAGAAGAGAAAATAAATCAATCAAAAGCCAAAAACAACCAAAAGAGGAAAGACTAACTCCAACTTAGTCCCCAGTGGAGTCGCCAGTTTGTTGAAGAGGTAAATCCTCTCTGCTGACAGAAGCGATCCCTACTAGCCCAGATCGGGTCTAGCAACAATCAAGTCACAAAATGATGCTGGTTCCTAGTTACAAAAAGACCAAGATGCAATAAGTAGCCTACCTCAAATCCCACGCAGTTGTCATTGAAGAAAAGATGACGTTTCTCGTCCCTCGCTCAACAGATCACGATCCTTCTGTTCGACACGTCTGAACACCTGTACACATGCAAGGAGACAACAACATACAACGTAAAATCTAAAGCATGTAACCATATATCAGTCAGAGAGGATATAATTCATTGCATTACTTAAAGAAATGAAGACATGAATGGAACCATAATCAGAGTCGCTTATATTATAAATGACAAAAGGGAGATTACAACCATATGCTTTGACGCTATGATCTTCCTTCACCGGAGCTGAAAGTGGAGCGTGTCTCAACAAAGCCTATCGGGAATCTGGACGAAGCTCTCTCTCTTCGGCTTGGCTTTCAAAGGTTACTCGGCTATAGTTTCCTTCCTACAAGTTCAGCTAAAGCATGTTCAAACCTTCAGCCATTCAACTCTAATCTGTTCAACTAGCACATCAATGGAAGATGGCTATATTTATAGAGGAGAGGAGGAGGTTGGGATCCCTACAATAGTGGAAGGGAGGCCTTATCCCTTGGGAGGTTTCCCCATAAGGTGGAAACAAGAGGCCAAAGGAGGAAGGCCATGGTTCAAATAACCACTCCCTATGACTCATCCACTGTTGTTGTGACTTAAAATTCACCCTTTTTTCTAAAAAAATCTCCATAAGGACTACAAGGAAGCACCGGACAAAGAGTGCCAACTGGCGCGGGCTCAGTGTTAATTTTCCTCATTGGCGCGAGGGCATAACGAGCTACCAACGCCAAGGAAAAAACAGGTGTTTTTAGTGGTCTGCTCAGGAAATGGTCAACAGAGAGAATGTTGTCTTCATGGCAAGGGATGCAATGATGGTATTTGCAAGGCATGACACTTCTAATTAGTCATAGAAATGACCCTCCAATGTGCGAGATGGGGATTGCAGGGACGATGACGAATTACTGTGTAACACCTTCAAATTTTCTCTTAAAGATGATTTGATGGATGGTGGATGATATCCATAAAGTGCCATAAATGGGGTCATTTTTGCTGCAGTATGGAAGGAAGTGTTATACCACCATTCAGCAAGAGGTAACCACTTGACCCATTGTGTTTGTTTATCAGATACAAAACAACGAAGATATCCTTCCAAACATTTATTGACTATCTCAGTTTGACCATCAGATTGAGGATGATAAGATGAGCTATGAGCTAATTGAGTACCCAAACAAGAAAATAACTCCGTCCAAAAATTTCCAGTAAAAATGGGATCTCTGTCGCTCACAATAACCCTTGGGCTTCCATGTAGCTTTTGAATTCTGTCCATAAATGTAGTAGCAACCGTACTTGCTTTAAATGGATGAGATAATGCACAAAAAGTGTGCATACTTGGTAAGTTTATCAACTACCACCATGATGACACCTTTCCTTCCTTAATTTAGGCAATCTTGTAGAAGACCCGGGTATTAATTTTCTCAACTTATTTTGCTGGCAAACCAAACATTCCGCCATAAAATTTTGAATATCAGATTTAAGGCCATCCCAAAAAAATTCTTTCTTCACCCTATGGTAAGTTTTTAAAAATCCTGAGTGTCCTCCTAAAGGAGAAGTGTGCAATTCCAAAAGAATCTATTGTTTTAGTTGGGAATTCTTACAAAGATATAAGCGATATTTGTACCATAAGGAATCATTTTTCCAACTAAATGTATCAAATGTACTAGTATCTTGCTACAACTTTTGAATAAGTGTCCACACTTCTTCGTCCTTCTTCCATTCATCTCTTGCTTCGGTTATCCAATCTGGTTGGATAATAGAAATGGCACAAAGCAATGCTTCCACCTATTCATTCTTTCTTGAGAGTGCGTATGCAACAACATTTAGCTTCCCTTTTTTGTAGATTATTTCAAAGTCATAACCCAACATCTTTGTGACCCATTTTTGGTGCTCTTCTGAAGATAGTCTTTGTTCCAAAAAGTGTTTAAGACTATCATGATTAGTTTTTACCTTGAAGTGTCTTCCCATTAGGTAAGGTCATGATTTATTTATTGCATGTAGTATTGCCAACATTTCCTTCTCATAAATAGCTTTATGTAAATAATTTCCTTTGATTGGATAACTTTCAAAAGAAATGAGTTTTCCTTCTTGCATTAAAACAACATAAATTCCATTTCCCGAGGCATCACATTCCACAATAAAGGCTTTTGTGAAGTCTCGCATAGGCGTAGCTAAGAGTGGGCTAGGCACATTGCCTCTTTAAGAAGTTCAAAGGCCTTAGTTGCTTCAGGAGTCCATGAAAATGCATCTTTCTTCAATAATGTTGTTAGAGGTGCTGCTATTTTCCCATAATTCTTAACAAACTTGTGATAATACCCCATTAACCTGCGAAATCCTCGCAACTGCTTTATGGTTGTGGGGACTTTTCATTCCTTAATGGCTTTAATTTTGTTAGGGTCTACCTTAACACCCTCGTGAGATATAATATGACCCAGATATTCCACCTCTTGTACTCCAAAGAAACATTTGGATGCTTTTTCATAGAATTGTTTCTCCTGCAATAGTTTGAGCACCCTGTCAACATGTTGAACATGATCCTTCCAAGACTTGCTGTAGATTAGTATATCATCAAAATATACCAGCACAAATTTTCTAAGGAAGGGTTTGAAAATGGAATTCATCAACCCTTGAAATGTAGAAGGTGCATTGGTAAGGCCAAAAGGCATGACCAAAAATTCATAATGACCCTCATGAGTTCGAACTGCTGTTTTCGGAATATCTTCAGTCTTCATTCTAATTTGATGATATCCTGAACAAAGATCCAACTTGGTAAAATAAATTTCTCCATGTAATTCATCCAATAATTCATCAATCACAGGAATGGGAAATTTATATTTAATGATGAGCTTATTGAGATCCATATAATCCGAACACATGCACCATGGTCCATCCTTCTTGTGTACCAATACTACAGGAGCAGAGAAAGAACTTTGACTAGGTTGAATTATACCCGCCTCTAACATTTCTGCAATCATATGTTCAATTTCGCTCTTTTGGACATAAGGATATCTATAAGGCCCGAGGTTTGGAGGATCACTTCCTAGAATCAAATGAATAGCATGATTATGATCACGAATAGTTGGGAGTCCTTTGGGAGTTTCAAACACCTTGGAATGATTATCCAAGACTTTTTGGAGATCTATAGAATAGATGATTTTGATGTTGGAACTTCTAGTGAGCATAATTGTGCAATTACGCCTCTTTGTTCTTTCTTTAGAAGCTTTGTCATGACATTAGAGCTTATTATGTTTCCCGGCTTCCCTGCAATACCCTGTAATTCGACTTCCTTTCCTTTTGAAAAAAATTTCAAGAAAAGTTCTTGAAAATTAAAAGCTACCATCCCCAAAGATTGTAACCATTGTACTCCTAGTACAAAATCAACACCTCCCATAGGAATGGGAATCATTGGACTATTCAATACATATTCTCCCATGGTTAGCTTGATATTATGGCATTTTCCAGAGCAATTTATAGTTCCTCCATTTGCAACCATCACTTTACATTCTGGTGCTGGGTATAGGAAACAATTCAATTCCTTGGCTACCTTACAATGAATAAAATTATGGGTACTACCTAAATCAATCAACACTATTACCTTTTTATTCTTGATATGTCCTTCTATCTTGAGAGTTTGAGGAGTGGTAATTCCCGCCAATTTCTTATACAATATGGTTAGACTCATTTCTTCCTCTTCTAGGGCTGGTTCCTGGTGTATATCCTCTTCTTTTGAAGATTCTTGTTCATTTTCTTCTTCCTCTTCACAATATATGTAAAATAATTTCTTCTCAGCACATTATGACCTTTAGTGTATTTGCTATTACAACTGTAGCAAAGCTCTTTTGGTATTTTTTCTTCCAATTGTTGTGATGTCAACCTTGTAGGTTGTGGAAATCTAGGAGTAGCAACACTTCCATCTTTATTGAAGTGAGTGGTAGGCTTCCTTGTTGCCATAATTTTACATTCAATTTTTCTTGCCAACTTGAATGCCTTCTTAGATGAATCAGGTTCCAAGACGCGAAATTCATGTTGGGTGTTATCCTTTAAAGTACCTATGAAGAGATCAATCCTGGGTTCCTCTGGAATATCAGTTACACTTAAATTCAATTCTTGGAAGTACTCAATGTGCTCCCCTATTGAACACTTTTGTTTGAGATTTATCAATTGGCTAAAGAAAGTGTTTCTCTTTGTATCGTCATAATGTTCTATCATTTCCTCTGTAAACATTGACCAAGTGACAATTTTTAATGGGAGCAAAGCCATCGATACCATGCAAATGTATTTTGTTCTAAATGTAAAGTTGCAATGCGTAACTTTTGTGTGTTTTTCACATTATTGAGATCAAAATATTTCTCCATTTGTAGTATCCATGTTACATTTCCATCAAACTTCCTCATATCCATTTTTGGAATATGGTGGTTCTTCCCTCCAACATTAGAGTTTATGAAATCACGATTAACATTTATTTTGTTCTCATCATGAGTTTCCTCTACTCTCTTTTCACCATTAGGAAACATTTCTTGTATCAACTTTGTCAAACCTTCCATGTATGCTTTTAGATCATTCTTCATGTTTTCCATCTTAGCTTCCATGTCATCCATCTTAGATTCCATGCTAGCTTCCATGCCATCCATCTTAGCTTCCATGCAATTCTTCAAACCATCCGTCTTAGATTCCACGCCTTTATTCAAACCATCCATCTTAGTTTCCATGCCTTTATTCAAAGCTTCCATGTCATTTTTTGTTGCTCTTTGCGAGAGCGAAATTTGTTGCACTTGCTCTTGTAATTTTGATATGTCATGTTGCCATTCTTCATCTTCATGAGTCATAGTAGAGCCTTCTAAAGGCTTAATGGGTTTTGAATTATTTTTAGAGGCCATTTTAGAATCCAATACTGATATCTATTCTACAATATTCCCTTGGAATCAATTCAACTTGATTCTTCAAACAAGACTTATGCAATTCGGAAAAAAAATATACACCTTTTACTTTCTTTTGAGGAGTTCAATATTGAAATTGACTTATCTCTATACTTTCAGATCCTCAATATTTGAAATTCGGCCGTATATTATTCCTCTGAAGCTTCTTTCAAATTCCACAGGTTTGACTTGATTTTGATTCTTCAAGACAAAGTTATGTCCAATCTCCCACAATGACCTAATTATGGACTAGTTCAGTAGAGTGAACTTGTATGACTTGCGACGTGTCACTATTTTCTCCCTTGGCTCTGAAATTTATAGACAGGAAACTACAATCCGTGTAATTCCAGTCACTTTTTACAGAATTCCAATCTGATGCTCAGAGAGAGAGAGAGATATGAAGATTTTCCCATGATCACCTCTTTGAAATGAAATTTGAGAGCCCGAAAATGACATAAATTCCACAGATAATATCTCCACAAATATTGCGAACCAAGCTCTGAAATATTTCGAGGATTTTCCTCAATATTTCGGCTTCGCGCTCTAAAAATTTCAGCTTCTGAACCTTCATAGAAAAAACGTTATAGCGACAATTCTACGATGACCTTTTTAAATGAAATTCAGGAGCCTGCAAAAAGCCCTAACTTCCACAGATCATATCGCCGAAAATATTGCGAACCAAGCTCTGAAATTTTGCGACGATATTCCTCACGATTTTGGCTTCGAACTCTAACAATTTTAGCTTCGTAAACTTTGTATAAACAAAGTTATAGCAAAAATTCCATGATGACCTATTTGGAGCAGCGAAACCATAGAATCCAAAGCTCTGATACCAAATGTTGTGAAACCAGCTCCAAAAATAGAATAAAAGAGATATCAACGCCTTAGAAATAAGCCACTTCAACGGGGAAACCTCCAATACATTACATGAATGAACAATTCTTGGATGATACAAATTACAAAACCTCCTTTCTATATATAGGAGTCCATGGGGCCACAATGTAATCCTAGTAGGGCCACAATGTAATCGTAGCTGAAATAACAATAATGATTTAAGGGCACAATAATAACAATATGGGGGTTACAGGGGTACAATAATAAAAATAAGGGGGTTACACTAACAACAATAAGGGACTATACTAGTAATATAGGGACCTAACACCACACTACAAAAAATCGTCAAGGGACTAACTTCTGACTTCCTCCCTGTAAAGACTCCTTCTAGAATTTTCTTCCCCAAAGATAAATGAGAAGTTCTATTCTAAATATATACCGCCATGTTACATGCCTCTACCCATAAACATTTGGGCAAATCCTAGCCATATAACATGGCCTTTGCAGCTCCAATTATTTTTCTATTTTTTCGCTCTGCTACCTCATTCTGCTGAGGATTATATGGAGTCGTCCATTTTCTTTTGATGCATTCCTTCGTGTAAAAGTATGTGAAGTTTTTATCAATGTATTCTCCACCATTATCTGAGCGAAGTACCTTGATATTATTCCTTGATGCACTCTCCACGAGAGATTTAAACTCTTTGAACCGATCAAATACCTCATCTTTGGTCTTCAAGAAGTAGATCCAAATTTTTCTTGGAATGATCATCAATAACAGTGACGAAGTATTAAACACCACTAAGAGCTCTAGTGAAGATTGGGCCACCAATATCTGTATGTATAATTCCTAACACGCCATCTGCTTTGTTGTCACTTCTTGGGAATGCTGCCTTACCATACTTCCCAAGTATGAATCCTCTGCACACATCATGGTGTTCCGTAATAAGTTTTGGAACCCCTCTTACAGTTTCTCTGAGCATATTGAGTTTTCCATGGTGTAGGTGTCCCATTCTCCTATGCCATAACTCATTCAACACCTTCCCATTGCTACTGTTACTGCCTATTAGTGCCATTGAAGAGTGGAGCTGCAACTTGTACAATCTGTTGCTTCGAGCTCCAATTTGTTTTACCTTCTTCCATATTGAGTGTTTTACATTCAATTTATTCCCTATGAAGTGGACAACATACACATAATCCTGCAACTGGGATACTGAAATCAGGTTCATACCCAATCTTGGCACATGCAATACATTTGTAGCACTGGTGCTAGCTCTTGACTCCCTCTGAAAATCTATGGTACCTCTCCCTATTGGAGTACACTTTTTTATGTTTCCCATATTAATTTGGAAGTCCATATGTTCCTCCTTTTAGCTAGAGAAAAATTCTCTAACCCCTGTCATATAAGCTGATGCTCCACTATTTATATACTAGACACATGGTGAAGATGATCCTGACAAGCAAGAAAATTCTTCCTCCAACTGGAAGACAAATCTGAAGCTTCCTGACTATTAATTATGTCCATGGTAATGATAAAGAATTCAATGTGATATACCTCTTTCCTTTCGACGTTGATCCTGCTCTAGAAAATTGTTGCAAAAATACTATGTACACCTAGGGATATGCCCTATAAAAAAATATTGGGCTACTCCATCTGGCTCTGGAGCTACTTGATCTGGAGAGATCGATTTTTTCTGTCTCTCTCTCACAAAAAATTGATTCTTCTCAAGTGACTCTCCCCCTTTACAAAGTGATTGCGCTATCTCCTGGGGTTTCGATCTGTTGCCCTCATTGAACAACATAAATTTTTTTGTCTTCACTACTGAGCTCTCTGGCTGATCATCTATGCTCTGATACCATGTGAAAATTTCATCTATTGTAACAATTGGAAATTATTCTTCTAACTGTAAATTTAATTATTCAGTTTATTTGCTACAACAAACAATGAATAAAATCATAATTACAATTTTCACAATAAAATTACTGCAGAAAATAAAATAATGGAAACTGATAAATTTTAGCACACACATAAGAATATTAACAGAGTTATTTTTGGACAAATTTCCCTAGAAAAAACCCAACTTGGGAAAACCGGTGCAACATATGAGGTTTTTCTTATTATTCTTTAGTAGAAAATCTGAGTACACAAATTTTAGATGCTCTACTAGCAATCTAATCTGAGGAAAATACTGAGAGAATTTTTGTGAGAATTCTCTCACACCCCGCTGCAAATTTCTACCCCCGTTATGCAACCTCTATCCTCACACTAGAGCCTCTACTTCACTGTCTGTGCAATGACTGTGTAGAGCTACTATGGAATTCACCCTTCCTCACTCTGCTTCTTCCATAAGCTAGCTATCTTCCTCTTAGAATTTTGTTGCTCTCCTCTCTCACCTGCTACTCACCCTATGGCTCTATATTCTCTACTAAATCACAGCCATTGAGAAAATCGAACTTCCCGGGCAACTAAGTAACTGCACTGGTGTATTCTCCATCTACCCATCGACTTCTTCTTATGATATTCTGTTAGAGCACCAACGAATAAGATTAAAACATGAACGATGGCCCAAATTAATTCCCTATTGATTCAAGTGAGTTTCTAGATGATTCTCACCTTATCTCAATTAATACTCATTAATTAAACATATTCCCTAAGTTTGGACATAGGAAATATTTAAAAATTGGTTAATAATCTAATTCAGACACTTCTACGTGGAATTTCTAGAAACGATTTATGGGTTATTGTTAGGTCCCTATATCACTAGTATAGCCCCTTATTATTGTTAGTGTAAACCCCTTATTGTTATTATTGTACCCTTGTAATGCCCATTTTGTTATTATTGTGCCATGGTCTATTATTGTTAGGTCGGCTAGGATTACATTGTGGCCCACTAGGATTACATTATGGCCCCATGGACTCCTATATATAGAAAGGAGGTTTTGTGAATTGTATCATCCAAGAATTGTTCATTTATGTAATGTATTGGAAAAAGGAGCCTCGAAGGGGGCTCATTTTCTAAGGCGTTTACATCTCTTTTCTTCTATTTTTGGAGCTGGTTACACAACATTTGGTATCCGAGCTTTGGATTCTAGGGTTTCGCTGCTCCAAACAGGTCATCGTGGCATTTTCGCTATAAATTTTTTTCTACGAAGTTTCAGAAGCTGAAATGTTTAGGGTGCGAATAAAAAATCCTGAGGAAGCTTGTATAAAACTTTCAGAGTTTGGTTCGCAATAATTTCGGAGATATGATCTGTGGAAGGCAGGTATTTTTTCAGGCTCCTAAACAGGTCATCGTGGCATTTGCGCTATAAATGTTTTTCTACGAAGGTTCAGAATCTGAAATTCATATGGTGCGAAGCTGAAATCCTGAGGAAATTCATCAAAAAATTTCAGAGCTTGGTTCGCAATATTTTTGGAGATATGATCTGTGGAAGGTAGTGCTTGTTCAGGCTCCAGAATTTCATCTCAAAGAGGTGATCGTGGGAAAAGTTCCAATAACTCTCTGCGAAGATTGGATTGAGTGCCGTCAAAAGTGATCACAAGTACATGGCCTGTAGTTTCTTTTCTATAAATTTCAGAGACAAAGGACAAAACGGTGACACGTGGCAAGTCGTACAAGTTCGCTCTCTTGAACCGAGTCCGGAGTGGAATCGACAGGAGATTGGACACAACTTTGTCTTGGAGGTAATGCACACGGACTGTGGCATTTGAAAGAAGCTTAGAGGGCTACTACGGGGATGAATTTTAGATAAGAAGTTTTAAATTACAGAGATAATTCAATTTCAATATCGATCTCCTAAAGCTATTAAAGGTGTATTTTTTTCCGAATTGCATAAGTCTTGTTTGAAGAATCAAGTTGAATTGATTCCAAGGGCATCTTGTAGAATAGATATCAATATTTGATTATAAAATGGCCCCTAAAAAGAATTCAACACCCATTAAGCCTTCAGAAGGCTCTACTATGACTCATGAAGATGAAGAATTGCAACATGATCTATCAAAATTACAAGAGCAAATGCAACGGTTTTCACTCTCGCAAAGAGCAACAAAAAATGAAATGGAAGTTTTGAAGAAAGGCATGGAAGTGAAGATGGACGGTTTGAAGAAAGGCATGGAAGCTAAAATGGATGGCGTGGAAACTAAGATGGATGACATGAAAGACAACATGGAAAACATGAAGAGTGATCTAAAAGCATACATGGAAGGCTTGATGACAAGCTTAAAACCAGAAATGATTCCTAATGGCGGAAATATAGGAGAAGAACCTCATGATGAGAACAAAATAAATATTAATCATGATTTCATAAACTCGAATGTTGGTGGGAAGAACCACCATATTCCAAAAATGGATATGAGGAAGTTTGATGGAAAGGATCCTGTAACATGGATACTACAGATGGAACAATATTTTGATCTCCATAACGTGCAAAACACACAAAAGGTACGCATTGCAACTTTACATTTAGAACAAAATACATTTGTATGGTATCGATGGCTTTGCTCCCGTAAAAAAATTGTCACTTGGTCAATTTTTACGGAGAAAATGATAGCACATTATGAGGATACAAAGAGCAACACCTTCTTTAGCCAATTGATAAATCTCAAACAAAAGGGTTTAGTGGGGGAGCACATTGAGGACTTCAAAAATTGAATATAAGGGTAACTGATATTCCAGAGGAACACAGGATTGATCTCTTCATAGGCACTTTAAAGGATAACATCCAACATGAAATTCGTGTTTTGGAACCTGATTCATTGGAGAAGGCATTCAGGTTGGCAAGAAAAGTTGAATGTAAAATTATGGCGACAAGGAAGCCTACCACTCAATTCTATAAAGAAGGGAGTGTTGCTACGCCTAGATTTCCACAACCTACAAGGTTGACACCACAACAATTGGAAGAAAAAAGAGAAAAAGGGCTTTGCTACAGTTGTGATAGCAAATACACTAAAGGTCATAAGTGTCTTGAGAAGAAATTATTTTACATAGATTGTGAAGAGGAAGAAGAAAATGAACAAGAAGAGGATATACACCAGGAACCAGCCCTAGAAGAGGAAGAAATGAATCCGACCATATCGTGTAATGCACTGGCAGAAATTACCACTCCTCAAACTCTCAAGATAGAAGGACATATCAAGAAGAAAAGGGTAATAGTGTTGATTGATTCAGGTAGCACCCATAATTTTATTCATTGTAAGGTAGCCAATGAATTAAATTGTTTCCTATACCCAGCACCAGAATGTCAAGTGATGGTTGCAAATGGAGGAACTATAAATTGCTCTAGAAAATGCCATAATATCGAGCTAACCATGGGGGAATATGTATTGACTAGTCCAATGCTTTCCATTCCTATGGGAGGTGCTGATGTTGTACTAGGAGTACAATGGTTACAATCTTTGGGGACGGTAGCTTTTAATTTTCAAGAACTTTTCTTGAATTTTTTTTCAGAAGGAAAGGAAGTCGAATTACGGGGTATTGCGGGGAAGCCGGGAAGGATAATAAGCTCTAATGTCATGACAAAGCTTCTAAAGAAAGAACAACGAGGCGTAATTTCACAATTATGCTCACTAGAAGTTCCGACATCAAAATCATCTATTTCTGCAGATCTCCAACGAGTCTTGGACAATCATTCCAAGGTGTTTGAAACTCCCAAAGGAATCCCACCTATTCGTGATCATGATCATGCTATTCATTTGATTCCAGGAAGTGTTCCTCCAAACATCAGGCCTTATAGATATCCTTACTTCCAAAGAGCGAAATTGAACGTATGATTGCAGAAATGTTAGAGGCGGGTATAATTCAACCCAGTCAAAGTTCTTTCTCTGCTCCTGTAGTATTGGTACAAAAGAAGGATGGATCATGGCGAATGTGTCCAGATTATAGGGAGCTCAATAAGCTCACCATTAAAGACAAATTTCCCATTCTTGTGATTGATGAATTATTGGATGAATTACATGGAGCAATTTATTTTACCAAGTTGGATCTTCGTTAAGGATATCATCAAATTAGAATGAAGACTGAAGATATTCCAAAAACAGCATTTCGAACTCATGAGGGTCATTATGAATTTTTGGTCATGCCTTTTGGCCTTACCAATGCACCTTCTTCATTTCAAGGGTTGATGAATTCCATTTTCAAACCCTTCCTTAGAAAATTTGTGCTAGTATTTTTTGATGATATACTAATCTACAGCAGGTCTTGGAAGGATCATGTTGAACATGTTGATAGGGTGCTCAAACTATTGCGGGAGAAACAATTATATGCAAAAACATCCAAATGTTTCTTTGGAGTACAAGAGGTGGAATATCTGGGTCATGTTGTATCTCACGAGGGTGTTAAAGTAGACCCTAACAAAATTAAAGCCATTAAGGAATGGAAAGTCCCCACAACCATAAAGCAGTTGCGAGGATTTCTCGGGTTAACAGGGTATTATCGCAAGTTTGTTAAGAATTATGGGAGAATAGCAGCACCTCTAACAACATTATTGAAGAAAGATGCATTTCCATGGACTCCTGAAGCAACTAAGGCCTTTGAACGTCTTAAAGAGGCAATGTGCCTAGCACCGGTCTTAGCTACACCAGACTTCACAAAAACCTTTATTGTGGAATGTGATGCCTCAGGAAATGGAATTGGTGCAGTTTTAATGCGGGAAGGAAGACCCATTGCTTTTGAAAGTCGTCCAATCAAAGGAAAGTATTTACAGAAACCTATTTATGAGAAGGAAATGTTAGCAATACTGCATGCACTAAAGAAATGGCGAACTTACTAATGGGAAGACACTTCAAGGTAAAAACCGATCATGATAGTCTTAAACACTTTTTGGAACAAAGACTATCGTCAGAAGAGCAGCAAAAATGGGTCACAAAGATGTTGGGTTATGACTTTGAAATAATCTACAAAAAGGAAAGCTTAATGTTGTTGCAGATGCACTCTCAAGAAAGAATGAAGAGGTGGAAGCATTGCTTTGTGCCATTTCTATTATCCAACCAGATTGGATAATTGAAGCAAGAGATGAATGGAAGAAGGACAAAGATGTATGGACACTCATTCAAAATTTGCAGCAAGATCCTAGTACATCTGATACATTTAGTTGGAAAAATGATTCCTTATGGTACAAAGATCGCTTATATCTTTGTAAGAATTCCCAGCTAAAACAAAAGATTCTTTTGGAATTGCACACTTCTCCTTTAGGAGGACACTCAGGATTTTTAAAAACTTACCACGGGGTGAAGAAAGAATTTTTTTGGGATGGCCTTAAATCTGATATTCGAAAGTTTGTGGCGGAATGTTTGGTTTGCCAGCAGAATAAAGTGGAAACAATTAAGACCCCAGGACTTCTACAACCTTTATCCATTCCAAGTCAACGTTGGGAGGAGATTTCAATGGATTTTATCACGGGTTTACCTAAGTCCGAAGGAAAGAGTGTCATCATGGTGGTAGTTGATAGACTTACCAAGTATGCACACTTTTGTGCATTATCTCATCCATTTAAAGAAAGTACGGTTGCTACTACATTTATGGATAGAATTCAAAAGCTACATGGAAGCCCAAGGGTTATTGTGAGCGACAGAGATCCCATTTTTACTGGAAATTTTGGACGGAGTTATTTTCTTGTTTGGGTACTCAATTAGCTCATAGCTCATCTTATCATCCTCAATCTGATGGTCAAACTGAGATCGTAAATAAATGTTTGGAAGGATATCTTCGTTGTTTTGTATCTGATAAACAAACACAATGGGTCCAGTGGTTACCTCTTGCTGAATGGTGGTATAACACTTCCTTCCATACTGCAGCAAAAATGACCCCATTTATGGCACTTTATGGATATCATCCACCATCCATCACATCATCTTTAAAGGAAAATTCGAAGGTTCAAGCAGTGGAAGATCACATCGAGCATCAGCAAGAAGTTCTCCAACTCTTAAAGGATAACCTGAATTTGGCACAAAATCGAATGAAACAACAGGCATATCAACATCGTAGCGAGAGAAGTTTTGATGTAGGAGATTGGGTATTTTTATGGCTACAACCATACAAACAAATGTCCCTCAAGCAAGCAAAGAAGGATAATAAATTATCGCCCAAGTACTATGGTCCTTACAAGGTGTTGCAAAAGATTGGTACTATGGCATACAAATTGGAGCTTCCTGCTTCTTCGCGAGTACATCCAGTTTTCCATGTTTCATGCTTAAAGAAGGTTATAGGTGAAAATCTTCCAGTTCAAACAGTATTGCCAGAACTTGATGGGGAAGGAAAATCATATTGGAACCTGAAGCAGTCATGGAAAAAAGAACTCGACAACTACGGAATCGATCAATTTCAGAGTATCTCATCAAGTGGAAGAACTTACCTACTGAAGATTCTACATGGGAGGATGAGAATTTTATACAGAAGCACCCGGAGCTACTCAAGTGTTGAGGGCAACACTTTTTTTGAAGGAGAGGGGCATGTTAGGTCCCTATATCACTAGTATAGCCCCTTATTATTGTTAGTGTAAACCCCTTATTGTTATTATTGTACCCTTGTAACCCCCATTTTTGTTATTATTGTGCCCTTAAATTATTATTGTTAGGTCGGCTAGGATTACATTGTGGCCCACTAGGATTACATTATGGCCCCATGGACTCCTATATATAGAAAGGAGGTTTTGTGAATTGTATCATCCAAGAATTGTTCATTTATGTAATGTATTGGAGGTTGCCCCCTCGAAGAGGCTCATTTCTAAGGCGTTGATATCTCTTTTCTTCTCTTTTTGGAGCTGGTTACACAACAGTTATGGAGAACACATGTAATCTAGCCTTTCCACAAAATTTCGTGGCTAGAACACATCAAGTGCTACAAAAAATAACACTTCCTCTTAGCGAAGAATGTGTTCTAGTGCTGCACCTATTGCCACAACACCCTGTCTCTGCACCATCTCCTATCATGTTGTTGATGTCTGGCCATACTTCTCACCAACCATAGTGCAAATATGATATGGGATGCATCTGTGCTGCTGCTGACCCTATTGAAAAATTTCCAACACTACATTTGCACTACAAATCTGTCTCATCTTTTGCTACCAACTGCAACATCTCCAACTAAGAATCAACCAAACTAACCTATTCCTGCTACTGAAATGGATTCTCCACCATACCCATATGTTACCTGAAATAGATGAACTTAGGTTTCCCTAGAACTTTCGTGAGTATTCCAGGGACCTGCTCTGCTGTGGGAACATATTGTAGCTGGACTGCTCCACACTGTACAAAATATCTGATGAAATGACAACGAATATCTAGGTGCTTCGACCTGTCATGAAACAATAGATTTTAAGAGAGATTTATGCAACTCTGATTATCATAGTAGACACTGGTCACTTCCATCCTCTTCCTGAACAAAGTTACTAGCAACTTACTAAGCCATATAGCTTTGCAAATGGCTTAGAGTATGATGTCCCATTCTCCTACGCCATAACTCATTCAACTCCTTCCCACTAATACTGTTACTTCCTATTAGTGCCATTGGAGAGTGGAGCTGCAACTTGTGAAATCTGTTGCTTCGAGCTCTAATTTGTTTTACCTTCTTCCATCTTGAGTGTTTGACATACACTTTCTTCGCTACGAAGTGGACATCATACACCTTATCCAGCAACTGGGATACTAAAATCAGCTTCATACCCAATCCTGGCACATGCAATACATTTGTAGCACTGGTGCTAGCTCTTGAATCCCTCTGAAAATCTACGGTACCTCTCCCTATTAGAGTGCATTTTGTTATGTTTCCCATAGTAATCTGGAAGTCCATCTACTTCTTCTTTTAGCTAGAGAAATATTCACTAACCCCTGTCATATGAGTTGATGCTCCACTATTTATATACTAGACACCCGATGAAGATGATCCCAACAAGCAAGAAAATCTTTCCTCCAACCTGGAAGATAAATCTGAAGCTTCCTGACTATTAATTCTATCCATGGTCATGATAAGGAATTCAGTGTGTTATACCTCTTTCCTTTCGACACTGATTCTACTCTAGAAAATTGCTGCAAAAATACTGTGTACAACTAGAGATATGCTCTGTGAAAAAAATATTGGGTTGCTCCATCTGCCTCTAAAGCTACTCAATCTAGAGAGATCGACTTTTCTATCTCTCTCTCAGAAAAAATCGATTCTCCTCAATTGACTCGCCCCCTTTGCAAAGTGACTGTGCTGTCTCCCGGGGTTTCAATCTACTTCCCTCACTGAACAACTTAACTCCTCCTGTCTTCGCTAATTAGCACTCTGACTGATCATCTGTGCTCTGATACCATGTGAAAATTTCATCTTTTGTAGAAATTGGAAATTATTCTTCTAACTGTAAATTTAATTATGCAGTTTATTTGCTACAACAAACAACGAATAAAATTAAAATTGAAATTTTCACAGCTAAATTACCGCGGAAAAATAAAATAATGAAAACTAATAAATTCTAGCACACACAAAAGAATATTAACACAATTATTTTTGGACAAATTTCCTTGGAAAAACCCAACTTGGGAAAACCGCTGCAACATATGAGGTTTTTCTTATTATTCTTTAGTATCAAATCTGAGTACAAAAATTTTAGATGCTCTACTGGAAATCTAATATGAGGAAAATAATGAGAGAATTTTTGTGAGAATTTTCTCACACTCCACTTCAAACTTCTACCCTCGATATGGAACCTCTATCTTCATGTTGGAGCCTCTACGTCACTCTGTGTAGTGACTACATAGAGCTACTATGGAATTCACCCTTCCTCACTCTGCCTCTTCCAGAATTTGGAAATCTTCCTCCTGTATTTATGCTTCTCTCCTCTCTCACCTACTACTCAACCTTTGGCTCTATCTTCTCTACTGAATCACAACCACTGAGAAAATCGAACTGTCTGGACACTTGAGTAACTCCACTGGTGTGTTCTCCATCTACCCATCGACTTATTCCTATGATATTCTGTTGGAGCACCAAGGACTAAGATTAAAACATGACCGATGTCCCAAATTAATTCCCCGTCGATC
Source organism: Pinus albicaulis (assembly GCA_034641835.2). Taxonomy (NCBI): domain Eukaryota; kingdom Viridiplantae; phylum Streptophyta; class Pinopsida; order Pinales; family Pinaceae; genus Pinus; species Pinus albicaulis. Next base: position 669,627,482 of record CM076582.1, on the reverse strand, counting down.
CAAGTGAGTTTCTAGATGATTCTCACCTTATCTCAATTAATACTGATTAATTAACCATATTCCCTAAGTTTGGACTTAGGAAATATTTGAAAATTGATTAATAATTTAATTGAGAACTCTTTTAGGTGAAATTTATAGAAACGATTTTTGGGTTATGGAGTACACATGTAATCTAGCCTCTTCACCAAATTTCATGGCTATAACATGTCAGATGCTACAAAAAATAACACTCCCTCTTAGCGAGGAATGCGTTATAGTGCTGCACCTGCTGCCACAACACCCTGTCTATGCACCATCTCCTGTCACACTGCTGATGTCTGGCCATACTTCTCACCAACCATAATACATATCTGATATGAGATGCATCTGTGCTGATGCTGACCCTGCTGAATAGCTGGCAACACTTCATCTGCACTGCAACTCTGTCTCATCTTCTGCTACTGCAATTGCAACATTTGCAACTGAGAATAAACCAAACTAACCTATTCCTGCTACTAAAATGGATTCTCCACCATACGCATATGTTCCCCGAAATAGAAAAACTTAGCTCTCCCTTCAGCTTTCGTGAGTATGAAAGTGACCTGCTCTGCTGTGGGAACATATTGTAGTTGGACTTCTTCACGCTGTACACAATCTCTGATGAAATGGCATCAAATATCTAGGTGCTTCGACTTGTCATGAAACACTAGATTCTAAGAGATATTTATGCAATTCTGATTATCATAGTAGACACTGGTCACTTCCATCCTCTTCATGAAAAAACTTACTAGCAGCTTCCTAAGCTATATAGCTTCGCAAATGGCTTAGAGTATGATGTCCCATTCTCCTATGCCATAACTCATTCAGCTCCTTCCCACTGCTACTGTTACTGCTTGTTAGTGCCATTGGAGAGTGGAGCTACAACTTGTACAATCTGTTGCTTCAAGCTCCAATTTGTTTTACCTTATTCCATCTTGAGTGTTTGACATTCACTTTATTCCCTATGAAGTGGACATCATACCCCTTATCCTACAACTGGGATACTGAAATCAGGTTCATACCCAATCCTGGCACATGCAATACATTTGTAGCATTGGTGCTAGCTCTTGATTCCCTCTAAAAATCTATGGTACCTCTCCCTATTGGAGTACATTTTTTTATGTTTCCTATAGTAATTTGGAAGTCCATATGCTCCTCCTTGTAGCTAGAGAAATATTCTCTAATCCATTTCATATAAGTTGATGCTACACTATCTATATACCAAACACCCTATGAAGCTGATCTTGAAAATCAAGCAAATTCTTCCTCCAACTTGGAAGAAATGTTTGAAGCTTCCTGATTATTAATTATGTCCATGGTCATGCTGAAGAATTTAGTGTGCTATTCCTCTTTCCTTCTGACATTGATTCTGCTCTTGCAAATTTTTGCAAAACTAATATGTCAAGCTAGATATCTGCTCTACGAAAAAAATATTGGGCTACTCCCTTTGCCTCTAGAGCTATTCGATCTGGAGAGATCTATTTTTTGTGTCTATCACTTGGAAAAAATTGATTCTCCTCAAGTGACTCAGCCCTTTTGCAAAGTGACTGCGCTGCCTCCTGGGGTTTTGATTTGCTGCCCTAACTGAACAACGAAACTCCTTTTGCCTTCGCTACTGAGCTCTCCCACTGATCATCTCTGATCTGATACCATGTGAAAATTTCATCTATTGCAGCAGCTAGAAATTATTCTTCTAACTGTAAATTTAATTATGTGGTTTATTTTCTACGGCAAACAACGGATAAAATCACAACTGGAATTTTCACAATAAAATTACTGCGGAAAATAAAATATTGGAAATTGAGAAATTCTAGCACACAAACAAGAATATTAACATAGTTATTTTTCGACAAATGTCCCCGAAAAAATGCAACTTGGTAAAACCGGTGCAAAAAATGAGTATTTTCTTATTATTCTTCAACAACAAATTCGAGTACAAAATTTGTAGATGTTCTACTAGCAATCTAATTTGAGAAAAATATTGAGAGATTTTTTGTGAGAATTTTTTCACACTCCACTGCAAATTTCTGCTTCGATATGGACCCTCTATCGTTACGCTAGAGACTCTACGTCATTCTCTATGTAGTGACCTCATAAAGCTACTATGGAATTCACCCTTCCTCACTCTACCTCTTCCAGAAGTTGGAAATATTCCTCTTGGAATTCTACTGCTCTCCTCTCTCACATGCTTCTCACCCTATGGATCTATCTTCTCTGTTGAATCACAACCACTGAGAAAATCGAACTGCTTGGGCTAATGAGTAACTACATTGGTGTGTTCTCCATCCACCCATCGACTTCTTCTTATAATATTCTGTTGGAACACCAACAATCAAGATTAAAACATAATCAATGGCCCAAATTAATTCTGAGTTTCTAGATGGTTTTCACCTTATCTCAATTAACATTGATTAATTAACCATATTCCCTAAGTTTAGACTTATGAAATATTTAAAAATTGGTTAATAATTTAATTGAGACACTTCTAGGTGGAATTTCCAAAAACGATTATGGGTTTTGGTGAACTCATGTATTCTAGCCTCTCCACAAAATTTCGTGGGTAGAACACATCCAATTCTACAAAAACTATCACAACTAAAGTCTTCCCCTGCGTGAGCGGACTTCTAGAATGTAGAATTAAATCTAAATGCATATATACTCTAATATGGAAGTAAAAAGCTAATATTATCTTGAATTGGAAAATGATAGCCTTCTCTCAATTGAAAAGAAGATGAACTAACAAACCAACGGAAAATGACTGTTTATATAATGATTGAATTCATTATATATTTTTCATCAATTAAAAGAAGTTCTTCTAATTAGTGAAAGACAAAACAAAATGGGAATGTATTTAAAAAATAAATAATTACTGCTTAGTACATTCATATTTCAATTAATTCATATTAATTCTAATTATGTTTTTCTCCTTAGAGATATTTCTTACAAAACCACAATGGCATAAAACAATTTATATGACAATAATGCTCAATCAAAACGTAATACACTATTTAGAACATACATAAAAACAATTAGAGAAATTCTGGAAATAGTAGATTAATTTACAATCCAAAAATAGTGCATTGGAATGTAAAATTATTAAAATCATGCCAAAAATTTATTAAAAATTTTGCATTCCATGAGTAGCTTCAACTCCTTGAAGAAATTTCTTACAGTAGTGCAAAACAATTTTCTCTTTCAGGGCTCAAAATGCTTTGTCTCTCCATGATTCAATTGACGGTACAAGAAAAATAACAGAAATTTCCCCAAATACCTCATATCTGATTTTTTCCTCTCACCTACAACTATAATCTCCTATACAAAAGTGCTTTTGGAGCCTCTAGTTATAGAGAAGAGGAACCTCTTCCTCCTTCTCAAATCTGATATTTATTGATTTACAAGAATATCCAAAATGGAGAGCTATTGGGAAATTTTTTTCGTATGCTCATTTAGAGATGTAAATTCTCCATATTCTACCTTGTCCCCTTGACATTGCTCCAAACTTTCTTTTCCTCATCTTCCCAACCGCTTTGCTAGCAAAAACCAATCAAGAATAAATTAAATTGCAAATCAAAAGCAGAATTGCAAAATGTGGGAAAAATAAACTTCTCCAATCAAAATTCAATTAAATAAATAAATAAAATAAATTTGAGCTTCCCATTGATCTCTGTAGATATTTTTTGGGTTGAAGAGGATAAAATTGAATGGATTTGCAACAGCAGAAGCTTTAGGCAGATGAAAAGGCAAAAGAAAAGCTCATAAAATTAGTTTTGATTGTAAATTCAGAGCTTCATTTTTTGCTAAATTAATGACTAAATCTTGTCATGAAACTACTTCAAAAATATTTTCCATGCTTTTAGCTTTCTAACGAGCCATTCTGGGTCTCATTTTACCAAGTAAAACTCAACATATGAGCCTCCAAAGTTGAAGTGTCAAAACTATTATAATTTTGGAAAAATATATGCCTAGGCCAAGTTTAGGCATTTTAATTAAAAATCCTAATCTAAACTAAATTAATAATTAATAATTAACTAAATAATTAAAATTATTACATTAATTAAATATATACAAATTAATTAAAATTATAAATAAAATTATAATTATAGTTTATTAAATTAATTAAAAAACAAATTAATTTAATTTGAAATAAATTAATTTAATATATTAAAAAATCATGCATGCCAATGGTTTAGTGGTTGTTGGCTCCATTTAAATGGGGCTTGGTATGGTATCTGGGAGGCATAAGGGAATTAAAGGTGGAGTTATAAGGGATATAAAGGAACATGTGGGAGTTATAAGGAGAAGGGAGTGGGAGATATAAGGAGGTCTTGGGGTTTCAGAAGGAGGAGGATTTCAGAGATGAATTAAAAAGAGAGTTATGAGATGGAGGGTTTCTGAGGACCCAAGGAGTGAGGGAGTGATAAGGAGGATTTTAGAGCTTGGGGGAATAAGGGTCTTAGAGAGATCTAATAAAATTTTACGATATAAAAGGTTACGAGAAGTGAGGGAGCTGAGGTTAGGAGTGAAGGAGGAGAGGAGGGCCATGTGGAGTGGGACTCTCTCTCCATTAACCACATTAATATGGTTCTAATTACATTAAACTACAACCATTTCGTTAATAAGTATCGGGATCTCAGATCCTCTTAAATTTTTGAAATTGACATTTGAAACAAACTTCTGAGATACGAGAACATGAAATTTTAATTTTTATACATTCTCAGTTGTGGTGGTTCTATAGGACTATTAGAAAAATAATAATTAATTAAAAATTAATAAAAATTAATATTTATATTTAATTTATAAAAATTAAAATGATATACATTTTGTACATCTTTTAGCTGAGGCGGTGAAAATAACCGAACTTCGGATAAATGACCTTTGTAAACCATGACTCCAAATGAGATGAAACAATAACCGATGAAAAAATAGTGAAAAAGGAACAAATAAAGTAATCAAAAGGGAAATCTGAAGAAAATAAAAATCTCGCAAAATTGTCACACACTTAACCAAATAAAAAAAATTAAAGGGTGATATGACCATAATTCATGTAGAGTCCCCATTATTATTATAAAGAGAATACATTAAAAATAGGGTGGTTGTGATTTCACCACAACAATGATGACACACGGGGAAGAACAAGTTATCTCTGGTTAAAATATGATGAGTTTAACTTTACCCAAAGGTTAAAATTGGTGGATCCATCAAACCTTCAAACAGTAAAACATTTCCCATGGGTCCCACATTAATGATTCAAGCAATATAAGTTCAAAAATATAAGTACTCGAAGTAGACTGAGCCTAAAATCATGAATCCAAATTTTAAGGAATATTTAATATTTTAGATTACCTCGTATGAGTAATAAAAGAAGGTATAGATAGGGAGTTTTAGATGAAGCATATATCCATCGATATGAATGGTTTCTGATATTGCTTCGCTACCAACGATCCTGGTCAGTACTTCGACGAATTTGTCCTTAAAGCCATACAAACATGGCCCCACTGCCAGTGGATGCCCATAGCCCCTATGGGTTTACTTGTACTTCCCATGCTTCCTATTTTGATCACCCTTCTGAGTGGACGCCCATAGCTCCAACGGGTTTACTTGTACTTCCCATGCTTCCTATTTTAATCACCCTTTTGATAAGCACATTTGCGAGCTATTTTTATGATATAGCTGAGTGAAAGAGTTGGGATGGTAAAAGAGACATAAGTAAATGGATATAATACTACCATAATTTTGACTCCATAATCTTCCCTGTGACTACTAATTCAGAGGCTTTTATAAAGTGGAGGGATGGGATGGATCCATTGAGTTAAACTCAAGTCATTTATTTCCTTGAAAATATGAACTATATCACTTAGAAATGATGCATGTTCCTCCCTGGAAAAAATTTAAAGCAAGAGGGCTTTAAAATTCCAAAAAGATATCCCTTTAAGTTAAATGAAACCCATTGGGATTGACAGAGTAAATATTTTCCATGTATGCCAACCGATGTTGGGTAAGAAAAAAATTTCCAAATAAATCTTGGCGGAATTATCAAAACCAATATTAAAAGGAAAAAATAAATCCAAACTGAAGCAAAAGAAGAACTCAACATACTTCAAAAATGTCAAATAAGGAAAGGAAAAATGAAAGGAAAACCCAAATTAAAAAGAGAACCTCAACAAAAATAATTAAAAAAATGTCTCAAAAATAGTGTAAAATAAGACAAACATCTGTGTTCGTCTTATGTTGAGATGTTAATAAATTCCATCTTGTAGAGTCATAATCAATTAGGCTCTCAAACCATAACATGAATAATGGTCATGAGGTAAAATGAAGCCAAAAGAGAAGTTTCCACCCTTTGCAAATTTTCCGGTTTCATGAGAACATCTTAACAACTTTCTAATAAAAGAAATGTCAAAAAAACAAACTAAAATTTTAGAGACTCCCCAATTTAGTTGATCTAATTAACATTGAAGCTGCTCTTCCAAAACTCAAAAGCAAACAAAAAGGAGAATGAGTTCTGAGCTGGTAGAAGTGCAAAATAATTCTTCGAGACTTGCAAAACAAAGCTTTATATCAGTGAAACTAGAAACAAAGTTGAAACGAAAAGCGTAAAGAAATGGAAAATGATGAAAATGGGCATATGAGGCTTACCATTTGAAGAAATTAATTTAATTTTACCTGAAACATGTTGATTTTCTCCAACAAAATGTAACCTCTTATTTTGGTTGGAATTAAAAGCATGAAGAAGTTGTACTCTGAAGTTTTCATTGGCCCAAAATCATAACTTATTAAGTCTAATATAGAGCAGAAAATATAGAAGAAAACAATGATTCATGTTCAAGGATTTTGAAGTAAATAAAATTCATTAAAAATGAAAATGAATATGTGCTTCTCTATGAATTGCAATGACAATTATTCTCTTTGTTTTTAAGATTTCGTATCTACTCCAAGGTTTTCATAAACTTCTCAAAATCAAAATTGTGTCCCAACTTATGTAATGCTTATGTGTATATGGAGAGGACATGAATTTTGTATGATAAATATGGAGTGATATATCAAAAATAATAAAACCACAAGGTAATTCAAACAAAATTTCACTAGGATCCATTGTATTTGTGTGTTCTAAACTTCCTTACCAATTGACCACATTACCATAGTGACTGCTTAAGGGTGCATTGATAAGATGAGTATCTAGTAGAGAAACAAAGACAAAAATTCAAGTGAGCCACAGGTGATGAGATTTTCATTAAATCAGAGGATTTCCGTGAAGGGTAAAAAGAGGCCCAACTATATATTTGAGGATATATGTTCAATGAAGGCACAACGATAATATCCATATGCATACACCACGAAGAATGGATATCCCAAAAGTCCCTTAGTTATCCCGAGGAATGAATGCTCGGGGTTTGATGAAATTACAATTGGAAATATATCCAAGATTTCAAACACAATGATCACATGGAAATCAATGTAAAGATACCAAGATAATCAAAGATGACTCCATGTGAGCATAGCAATAGGTTGAATCGTTTAGTAATGGATGAATTGACTATAGGGCTACGAGATTACACTAGTATGATATCTCACTCATCCAATTTTCCGAGGTATTGAGGGGGATCAATATAGAAGGAAACAGGAGTCTCAGAATATAAATCTCGTAAGTTTTTAAAGTATGATTCTGAGAAAATGAATCCGAGATTAAATAAATATGAGCGAGGGAGAATAAACTCAATATCAAAAATATTTAGAAACCATTTTAAAATTTAAATCAACTTACGAGATTTCGAGATCTTGAGGTACGAGCTAAGACAATGAAGTGGGGGTAATTTTGAATATTTACTAAATGTTTTATTGAGAAAACAAAGAAATTGGATGCAATGATGCAGAAAATGGCCACACAGATCTTGGGCTAGAAAACTCAAGACATATTCTAAAATATTTATGATATAGTGTGTTTCCGAGGTTTCGAGGCATTGAATTCATCTCACAAAATGTTTTAAAATACTTTCGAGTCTGATAATCTTGAAGGTCCAGAGTTTTGAGGGAAAGATCTCGAGAGATTTTATGAATGAAATATGAAAAAGGAGGAGCCCGAGATTCAAAGTTTTACAAGTTAAAGGTTCTGAGTAATCTTAGAAGAAGGAAATAGGACTAAAGTAGATGTAAGATACATGACTGCAGTGCAAAGGTTCAACTCAACCTGTAAAATGTAAGATTCGAAATGAGTAGAGGAAAAATCATGGACATGAGTACTTGCTACCAGATTATGTGATTTTTTTTCTTGTAGGCTATTTAATTTTAACATTTAAAACGAAGAAGCAAATATAAACAAGAAAGAGTTCAACATTCCATTTCGGTTGCATCAATGATAAAGGGAAAAGTGATAATGTCTCATCCCACAATTATGGAAAGAAAAGGAAATGTGGAGCACAAAATTGGTAATTTTGATGAAAAGGAAATAATTTCCTGAACATGTTTGTGACTTTAAATATGCTAGATGCTTGCTTATTTCTAAAGATAATTAAATTTTTTAGTAAAAATCAAGTTTCCAAATCAGGCCAATGAAGACCTGCAAAAGAAGCAAAAAAGAAGAAGAAGTAAACTATGAGAAAAATAATAATAATAACAAATGATGATGAACATGTCTTTGCATACCTGGAAGAGTCTAATTGTAAATATACCTTACAGATTTTGACATTCTCCCGTCTATTATCTTCAATTTTGCATATATTCCAACATTATCTACTTATCTAATTTAAATTAACTACTATATAATTAGCTATTTATTTATATCCACTTCATATTGAGGAACATGAGTGGTGAATGAGATCATTTAACAATGCTTGAGAAATTATTATTTCAAAAGTGCTTAGTTGTAATGGAGCAAGATAAGTAAGTGCACCATAAGCATGAATATGATATGAAAATATTAGATGATAAATATTATCCGAGCGACTCTTTACCAAAGATCAAGTGAATATTAAGGTAAATGCATGGGTTTCATTTTCTATTTATTGAAAAAATTTGAAATATTCAAATAAATACAAATAGGAAAGGAATCTAAATTTAAACTAATTTATTCCTAATCCTAATATAAAGAGAAAACCGAAATTAGGGGAAATCATGCTTCCAATGTCATCATTCTCTATATTTTATTTCTGCACATATAAAACTATTAAAAATTAGAAACACAATTAAAATTACTGCGAGATTATCAAAAGAAAAATTCAGCTTACTATGTATATCTAATAAGTTTATCAAAATAAATTTATTTACAAAATTCGTACCTTGAAATTATTCTAACCATATGCCCATAGGATCATGAAAATCATGATGTAAATCTATCAACGCTTGGAAGAAATTCACAGGAAGAGGAAATACTAGGCCATACTTGAATGATATATTTTCAAATACTGAAGCTTGTTGAAACTGACAATATTATGTACAAAATAAACATCAGAAATAATTTTGAGCACTGGAAGTTATAGATATTTTCCAAATAAATAAATAAAGCATGGATGGGCATTTAAAATATTTCTAGAAGTGCTACCTTGTGGACTAGAATGTAATGATGCACTCTCAAGTTCTAGAAGATGTGAAAAACTTAATTGAAAATAATACATGAATGGGCCAAACATGAACAAATAAAATTTCAACAGAAGAAGTCATTGATGTTCATGCTTAAAGCTCTGTAATTGATAAGCTCATTAATGCACTTGATGGGTGTTTAGAGTCATAATGTTCAAAGTGTCAGCGTAATGTTTTCAAAAAATCAAAAATATAATTTGAAAGAAACATAAATTTAAACCGAGAAAAATGAAGACGTAAGTAGATTCAAATTTACATTAATGTTACAAATAATGGTACAACACGACTATGATTCATTTGCAAAAAAATATTTCTCACAAGTATCAATAGAATTTATGAAATCAAAATTATTGTTAAAATTCATTTGTGGGAATGGGAAGATTTCAATCTTATGATAAAAAAATGATACTTCATCATTACAGGAATCAAATATTGGGATAGATTTGTGAACACTGAAATCACTAAAATGAAAAAATTATTGAAAATGAGAATTAACTAAAATAATTTCTTGATTAATGTTCTTTTTATCTTCAAAAATAAATTTACTTAAGGAATTGGGAATTAGGGAATCAGTGAAAACCAATTTTGAAGAGAAAAGAGGTTGAACATTTTCAGCTTTCAGGTCATCATCATAAATAATTTTATCAATGTTATTTTCATCTGAATAACATAAATAAGAACCAGGCAGGTAATTAAATGCCAGATTAAGAGAATCTCAAGGATAATTGAAAATATTATTGATTGAATTTTCTCTACCAATATCAGAATTAGACAATAATTCATTATTAATCACAATTCTTCTGTTTTCTAAAATTAAATTTGTGTTCAAAGGGACAATTGATTGATTATAAATTAAATTATTGTCACTAAAAATATTAGGATAGAGACAAAAATAAGAGGGTGAAGATATATACCATAAATTTTCTCTATTTGCAGAAGTTTGTTCACCTTTCACAATAGATTTTTCCACATTTGTATCATTGCAAATCTCATATTTCTTATCCATGTCTTCAAAAAAATCATATTTTCCATATGTTTGATTGATTTATAAATTATTTCTAGGCTGCTATGAATTTTGAGATTGATAATTATCAGCAAAAGATGATTATGAAATAATTGTTGTAGTTTGTATATTGCTGACATTATCTAGCTGATTTTCTTGCTGCTAATTTTCTTGCTGTTGATGTAATTGTTCTTGTTTGTTGCTAATGAAATTTACATCTTGTTGATTTTCTATTTCATTAGATAAAGTAGCAGTATTTAATTTAAAGTAGTTCTGAGATCAACATTATTTGTTTGAGAAACAACAACAATCTCTGATTGAGATTGATAATTAAAAATATTTTCAATTTTAATTTGTGGAGGATAAACATTGTCATTTTGAGCAATTGATTCTTCATTAGTAGTACATATACTTTCAGGTTCTTGATAGGAAATGCAAGGAAGAGATAATAAATGTTTGAACAATCCTATTAGTTGAAATTCGAGAGGTAAGTATTTTGAATGAAATCACAAACAAATTAATTTGAATCTAGTTAGAAAATTGTCTAAAGAATCACCTTTCATCCTACACAATTCTTCCAATTGATCACACACATTTACGTAGTCATATTCCTAAAAAGTGTGAAGAAAAATATTCGAAAATTCATCCCAACTATGTATAGAGGAAACTGGCAAGGATCTACATCAATTCAAGAGCAGATGAAATAAATAACCAGGGAAAAAAGGTTGTTTATATAATGATTAAATTTGTTATATAATTTTCTTCAATTAAAAAAAGAAGTTCATTTAATTATTGAAAGAGAAAACAAAATGGGAATGCATTTAAATAATAAATACTTACTGCTTAGTACATTCCTATTTCAATGAATTCATATTATTTTGTTTTGCTTCTCAGAGATAACTCTTACAAAAGTTCAATAGCATAAAAAAATTGATATGTCAGTAATGATAAGTCAAAATGTAATACACTATTTAGAAAAGACATTAAAAACAATTAGAGAAATTTTGACAATAATAGATTAAATCACAATCCAAACAATAATGCATTGGAATGATTTTTTTAAGAATAATACTAGAACTTCATTACAAATTTTGCAATCCGTGAGAAACTCTACTTCCTTGAAGAAATTTCTTACAATAGCGCAAAACAATCTTCTCTTCCAGGGCTCAAAATTTTCTGTCTCTCTATGATTCAAATCACAATACACTACAAAAGTGCAAACGATCAACAAGAAAAATCACAAAATTTTCCCAAAATACCTTAGATTTGAAGTTTTCCTCTCACCTACAACTTTAATCTCCTATATAAAAGTTCCTTTAGAGCCTCTATTTGCAGAGAGGAGGAACCCCTTCATCCTCAAATATGATATTTATTCATTTACAAGAATCTCCAAAATGGAAAGATGTTGGGAGAAGTTTTTCAGATCCTAATTTAGAGCTATAAATTCTTCATATTCCACCTAGTTTTCCACTTGATATTGCTCCAAGCCTTCTTTTCCTCATCTTCCCAACCGCTCTCCTGCCAAAAACCAATCAAGAATAAATTAAATTGCAAATCAAAACCAGAATTACAAAATCTAGGAAAAACAAACTTCTCTAATCAAAATTCAAATAAATAAATAAAATAACTTTGAGCTTCCCATTAATCTCTATAAATATTTTTTTGGTCAAATAAGATAGAATTGAATGGATCTTCAACAATAGAAGGTTCAGACAAATGAAAATGCAAAAACAAAGCTCAAAACATTAGTTTTGATTGCAAATTCGGAGCTTAATTTTATGATAATTTTTAGACATATTTAATGACCAAATTTGGTCACAAAACCACTTTAGAAATATTCTTCATGGTTTTATGTTTCTAACGAGTCATTATGGGCCTCATTTGGCCAATTAAAACTCAACTTATGAGCCTCTAAAATTGAAGTGTCAAAACTGTTATAATTATGGAAAAATGCAAAACTAGACTTTAAAAAAAAGACATTTTAATTAAAAATCCTAATATAAACTAAATTAATAATTATTAATTAACTAAATAATTAAAATTGATTAATTAAAATTATTACATTAATTAAATATATACAAATTAATTATAATTATACAATTAAATTATAATTACAAATTATTAAATTAATTGATAAACAGATTAATTTAAATTAAGTTAATTTAATATATTAAAAATCATAATAAAAATGTGTGCCAATGGTTTAGTGGCTATTGGCTCCATTTAAAAGGGCCTTGGTATGATATATGGGTGGCATAAGGGAATTAAAGAGGGAGTTATAAGGGATATAAAGGAGCGCATGGTAGTTAAAAGGAGAAGGGAGTGGGAGATATAAGGAGGTCTCTGTGTTTAAGAAGGAGGAGGATTTTAGAGATGAATTAAGAAGGGAGTTACGAGATGGAAGGGCCCTTAGGAGTGAGGGAGTGATAAGGAGGATTTCAAATCTTCGAGGATTAAGGGTCGCAGAGAGAACTAATAAAAAGTTTTGAGAAGGGAGGCAGTTTAGGTGAGGAGTGAGGAGAGGAGAGGAGAGGAGAGGAGGGCCACGTGGATTGGGAAACTTTTTTCCAAAAATTATAACTATTTTATTAATATGGTTCCAACCATATAAAAATTAGTATATGGATCTCGTATTTTCTTAAATTTTGAAATTGGCATTTGAAATAAATTTCCGAGATCCAAGAACATATAATTTTAATTGTTATACAATCTCAGTTGTGGTGGTTTTGTAGGATTGTTAGCAAAATATTAATTAATTAAAATTAATAAAAATCAGGATTTACATTTAGTTTTAAAAAATTAAAATAATATATATTTTGTACATTTTTTAGTCCAGGTGGTGAAAATCACCAAATTTCGGATAAATGTCGTTTGTAATCTGTGAGTTCAAATGAGATGAAACGAGAATCGATGGAAAAATAGCATAAAATCTAACAAAATGAAACAATCAGAAGGGAAATCTAAAGGAAAACAAAAATATCGCAAAATTATTGCACACTTAACTAAATAAAAGAAATTAAAGGGTGATATAACCATAATTCATGTAGAGGTCTCGATTATTATTATAAGGAGAATTAAGTTAAAAATGGGGGGAGTTGTGATTTCACCACAAAAAGACCTTAAAGGATAAAATTCAATACGAGTTTCACCTTTAGGAACCTAAGTTATTGAAGAATGCATTCAGGGTGGCAAGAAAACTTGAAAGTAAAATTATGGCAACAAGGAGGTTTACCACTCACAACTATAAAGATGGAAGTTGTTATCACCCAAAAAATGGTGACCTAGCCATTCCATAATAGGTGGATCGAAATACACCATGTAGGGTTAATTTTTCCATGGTAAATTCAATTTCATCTTACGAAATAATTTAGTAAACCATTTCTATTAGATTATTTCCAATTAAAATTAAAAAACTCCATGAGAATAATTGAATAAATCATTATTTAATTATTTTTCTCTAGAAACGGTTATTTTATTATTATGTCTTAACACATTTTGTTGAAATTCAATAAGAAAATGCAACACACACTAGTGTGGGATCACAGGTCACACAGTGATGGGTCCTAGCGATACATTAGTGTGCAAGCCATTTTATTAAATAAATTGGAAAATTAATTGTAATAGTTAACTAAGTGTGATAGACTTAGTTAGCTCAAGAATTTCGAGTTGAGGGTCTAAGGATAGGTATGTGGAGTGATTCTATTATTAACATGGTCGAGTTGTAGTTGTAGCACTAGTGTAGTGTGGGTGGGATCAGTTAACTTGCAATAATTGAGTTAAAATCAATTTAACTAGTTCTAACTGTTTGATAAGCTAGTGGAAGATCAAGTGAATTAAAATAGATTTAATTCACCAGTAGTGATCTACCAAGTAACTGATGATTCACTATTTATAGCTGCATGCATGCTAATTCTGGTGGATACCCAATTGAGACAAAGGTTCAAGGCTAGTAAACTAGCAGATGTATTTTAGGAAAACTACCCAGGTGCAGTTATAAAACCATTAGAAGCCCATGATGAATTACGCAATCAAGGAAGGCTAGATTTCCTATTTAATAAGGGTTTAATTCTCTAGGGATTGTGTAAGCAGGGTAGGTTGAGGGTTGGCTGATATTTGGTTGTGTCTGTCCAATTTTTCCTAGATCAGTGTGAAGAAATTGGTAGAGTGTATGAGGTTGTGGTGATCACAAGTACATCGTATTGTTTCATAATTCCTTGGTTGATTATAAAATAAATATGGAGGGGTTTTAAGAAGTTGCTTTCCCCAGGAATATCAAGTGTTGTGTATTTATTTACTTCTTTCTCTTACTTGCATGTGATTGAGAGATCGTGTTATATTCCGCAAATATTGTAGAAGGATCCAATATCTTGTTTAGTACATTACATGATCGGATTGAGTCCATTGATATAATTTCTACATGGTATTATAGTTGTGTTAGAAATTTTATACATGGTATCAGAGCACCAATAATCACAATAGTGGAGAAGAAATTGATTTTGTGTTGAACAATATTCAAATTTGGAGGTATTTTCTTTGGAGCTATAAGCTGATCGAGATGTCTTTCAATGGATTGAGACTCGAATATGCACTCGAGGGAAGTTTGAATTATATTGCATGGAAAGACATGATGGAGGCAGTGTTGGAGGACAACGGGTTGAAGGAATTCATAGATATTGATATTCGCAAGCCCGCAACAGCAGATGCCCAACTCGTTGATGCATGGCAAAAGAAGGTAGCAAAGGCGAGGATGATCTTGCTAGAGGGAGTTTGAGATCACATTGTCTCGAGTCTCCATGGAAAGGAAACTCCATATGTTATGTGGAAGGCCTTGACAGATCTGTTTCAAAGCAACAGTGACCACAAAAAATTGGCACTCAAGGACAAGATCAGGAAAATCAAAGTGGAGAAGGGTGACACAATCCAGAAAATACTTGACCAAGTTCATTCAATGTCGAGATGAGCTTGGAAGTGTTGTGATTATTATAACTGATGATGACTTGGTGAGCCTAGTACTTCTAGGCCTTCCCAAGAGATGGAATAATTACTAGGACTTTATGAATGGGAGGGATAAGTTACCAGATTGGGAGCGACTTTGGTCAGATTTGGTACAAAAAGAGTTTTAGCGGAATACCAGTGATGGATCCAAGACTAATGATGAGGAAAATTGTGCCTTGGCTGGTAAGGAAAAGAAGGGGAAGGGGAGGAAGTCCCATTCCAAATCTAAGACCAAAAAAGAAGGCAAGAAACGTGACATGTCAAAGGTGAACTGTTTTCACTGTCATGATCATGGACACTATGCCACAATTTGTTCACAAAAGAAGAAGAACAACAAGAAGGCTCTAGGAACTCTAGCGGGTGAAGCTTTGGCCTCACAGTTTTAGTTGGACTTCTCTCTCATCGCATGCATGGCGTAAAATGTGATGGGATCTATGTGGTACTTGGATAGTGGAGCATATTTCTACATGATGGGAAACAAATAACTCTTTAGTGGCCTGGAGGAGAAGGATCTTCAGATGCACATAAATATGGGTGATGATGAGATTTGTACAGTTGCTTTGCAGAGACAGTCAGGTAAACATCTCTTATTAAAATATTTCATGCATGTACTTGGTTTGAAAATGGATTTAGTTTTAGTTTGTATGTTGGAGGATCTTATATATGATGTGGTTTTTAGTGAAGGAAAGGCATTCCTTCATCAAAAAGCCACATCATAGGTAAATAATATTTGGGTTTGTATGAAGAACCTCTACAAAATTGATGTAGACGGATGCACAACATTGTGTAGTAAAGCAGGGAAGGTGGTGAGCTGAGATACAGGTGACTTATGGCACAGGAGATTGGGCCATATACAACACAATGATTTGAGGATCATGTAACATATTTCTATAGTTCTTCCAAAGGGTACTCTTGCATAGATAGACACATGCAAGGGATGTACCATGGGGAAGTATACTAATGCCACCTTTCATGAGAAGGAGAACCGAGCAATGAAAATCCTTGAGAGAGTTCACTAAGACGTGTGTGGACCATTATCTATGCCTTCCACAACAAAGCACATGTATTATGTGATTTTTGTTGGTGATTTTTCTAGAAAGTGTTGGATCTTCTTTCTACAGAAGAAAGATCAGGTGTTCTCCAAGTTTTGTGAGTTCAAAGCACTGGTAGAGAAATATACAGGGAAGAAGGTGAAGGCTATAAGGAGCGATAATGGTGGTGAGTATATCTCTAATGAATTTAAGAACTTCTGTGCCAAAGAAGGAATTCAGAGAGAATTGATTGCACATCATAATATGTTATTACTCATAAGTTTTAACAATATCATTGATAAGGTCTTACATATCATTCACCTAGGTTCCATGTTGTTTTCATAGTCAAATTCATGAAATTTATAAAAAAAACACATGTTACAAGGTTTACCTTAAGTATAAACCCACCATCAGTCTTTTCATATCAATCAAATCCATTCTATATCATTTAGTTTTCACGCCCATGCCTTCAAATAAAAATAATGAGCCACTTGTCTGTTTTTCACCTTTTTGTAGCGAATTCAATGGCAGAACGAAGGATTTCACTATGAAACTACCTGACAATTCTGTAGCAGATCTGTTAGAAATATAAATGTTTTCGCTATGAAAATGTGTTTCTTTGTAGAAAATACAGAGTAGTGTGAGGTGTCAAGTTTTCGATGGCCAAGGGTAGAGGTTAATCAACAAATTTGTTTTCATGATCACCAAGCATGCAAGATCGTATTTTCTCTCATCATTTTTTTTTATGGTCACATGTGCTATCATTATCCCTCAAGTTGTTGAATTTAATTTTAAATATTTCCCCTAAGCTTCTCTATGTAATTCATCATTCAAAATATTGCATGTAAATCATCTCAGTGTCATCCTTGACGATTTGGTTCACAACGCAAAACAACTTTTTGTTTATATTTGTTCATTTTCAGGTGTCACAACTAGGAGGCAATGAGGGTATAAATGATAAATGGCAACGAAGAAGAAAATAAATAAAGGAGGTTACTGTGTGAGATACGAAGCTATGGATTTGAAAATATTGAATGAAGATCCTAGTGTTATGGATGCCTTCAGGAAAGTTGGCTGTCTACAGTTCTATTAGAAGCTGTAGGGTTTTCATGCTCATATATCCAAAGACTTCGCATTCAATTTCACAGCGAAAACATAAAAAGTTGGGGTATTGAATTTCATAGTATCGCCTGATATTATCTCTCAAGATACATAAATACCCAGAGGAGGTGAGGAATGGTTCAAAGGTACAAAATTCGAAATGCAAAGCTGTGAAGAATTTCTAAAACAAGAGCACATAAGGGCTGACATGACAAGTGGCATCCCTAGGGGTTATATGAAAGAAAATTATTTGAAGCTGTTTTTTGTAGTTCAAAATTATTTTACACGCAATGGGATGTTTCACATGGTCTACTCTTATCACTTCAGACTCCTTTTACATTTCATTGGTAATCAACCACTTGATTTTCCTTTATTTTTATTTAGAAGTTTGGGGCAGATGTCAGATAAGGTCCAAGCTAAGGCTAAGGATAGTGAAACATCAGTTTTTCACCATGTCCTGATCAAATTATTAGTGCTGGAGGAATTAAAAAAGTTAAACAGAGATTGGGCATCTTTTCTGTTCCTAAGTGGGTATGATGTAGACTCATTGAAACCTAAAAATATTTCAAAGCCAAAGATCACTTCATATCTAAATGCGATAGAATAAATTAATGAAGAAGGAGGACAACCCATTGTGGAACCAATGGATATTGAAGTTGAACCTCTGCCAGAGACTGATATCCCACAGGCATTACCTGCAAGACAAAACCAAAAAATTAATAAAAACAACAGCAGGAGGGTAACCAGGAGCCAAACCCTTGCCAAGGGAAATATTGAAGACATCTTCCATGCAACAGACATTGAAGAATCTCCAATTTTCTAGGCAGAAGACATTGAATGGGATATAAGGAAGATGCAGAAAGGTAAGTCTGTCAAAAAATTGGATTTTGTAGGAGACGATGTTGGTTTCATTTTCCAGCCAAGGAAGCGAATGACTAGATCACAGCTTGCAAACGGTGCCATGGATAGAAAGAGAGAAGAAAATATTAATGAAGGTAAGCAACCAAAGAACATGATAGACCTATCTCCAGCAACAGAAGAGGTCTTTGTACAAAGGAAAGGAAAAGAACAAGTTGAGGAAAAGAATGAAGTGAAAATTTTATAGGAGATATTAAGAGAGGCCAGGGAAGAAGTAATTGAAGTCAAATTGGAATTAAAAGAGGCCAAGGTAGACATACAAATAATGGTAGAATTTGAGAAAGAAATAAAGGATCAACTAGACAAGTATGACAAAACTTTGTCAAATTCCAAGAAGATGCCGAAGAGAAGTCTTCCTCTGAGGAAGGTGGTGAAAAACAAAAGGAAGAGAAATCCGTGGTTGCAGTTTGAGAGAAAAAAGCTCAAAGGGAAGTTTAAAGAGTTTTAAGACCAAATGGATATGATCCAAGAAGAATCTAAGAAAAGAGGGCTAAAGATTAGAATGGTAAATGAACTTGAAGAGGTACAACCTGGTGTTGCTAAAGACGAGATACCCAAAGTCTGAGGGGTTGGTCTAAAATAATTTTGATTAAGTTTACAACTTGAAAAAAACACAAATTTTTGTTTAGAAACAAAATTTTTGAATAAAAGTGACAAATCTTCACTTTCAGCCAAGTTATGCAGTTTCATAGCAAAGTTCAGGCTTGAGGGCCAAAATTCACTACGAAATTCCTGTAGGATGTTTTTTACTTAAAAAAGCAATTTTGATGGAGATCCAAGGAGTTCAATTGATGGTATTTAGCTCATATGACCTGAAAAACATATCTTGATCAACAAATAAGGAAAAAAAGGAGGTTGAATGACAAAAGTAAACATGCTACTAAATTTCTCTACGAAATTGCCTAAGGTTACTCTGTTTTCGCAACGAAACGTTTTTAAAAGGTTTTGAAGGTTTGAAAAGCATGTTGAAGAATAACCAACCACCTAGAGACATCCAAGATGACAGTGGGCCATCCCAGCATAGATTCATTACTTTACAAGAGCGTCACTTATCCAGCTCAACATGAAGACAAAGATTAAAGTCGTGCTTATCTTTTCTGAAAAATAGGACTGTTGTTTCCTAATATAGGGGGTATATTAATGTATAAGTGATGGTGAATGCTACTCAATAATCTGATCCTTATCCATGTAATTGTACCACTACTGAATACGTGAATGTAATAAATGTAAAAGCAACATCCTATATGAGTGTAAATCTTTAGAGTCTAGGTGTCTTTTTCAGTTCCAAAAATGTAGTTTTTAGTTATGTCAGGTGTCAAAGTTATGGTTCGATGATCTAGCCTGCTGGGAAGATCCTATGTAAGCAACAAAGGTCTATTTAAAGATAGGAAATCAAATCATAAGGGGTTGGAGAATGCTTTTGACACTACCACTATTGTAAATTTTTATGAGTAATAGACAATGACCGTGTTTCTGCTTCACCTGAGATTCTTGAGATGTTTCAATGAGTTTATGTCTTATGTTTCCCTTTATCTTGCTTCCAGTATCTTGATGTTAAATTACTCATAATTCATGTTATGCATGCTTTTAATTCCTTCTAGCATTGAGCTATTGATTATTTCTGCGTGTTAGTGTTGTCCTTTCATTGAAACATAAAAAGCCTCAGTTTCCATAAGAAGATACACTCATTATTGTTGACTCCATAAGCCCAATGGTAGTGAAATCTATTCCATTTTTCACCTACAATCAAATACACTAATACACTCATCACAAAGTTAGCCATCTGATTCAAAACCTAATTGAGCGAATCATTAGATAAGTTGAGAGAGCCCTCCAGGCTGAAGAGGCTAATCCTCAGTCAAAAGCTGGTTTGAAAGAATTACTCTAAGTTGTCTGGTGGAGCATCCTACCAGTACCAATTTAGAGATAAAATTTTGGTGCGTCTGCCGGGAGTCTGAATTTATATTTCCTGAATTTTTTCTCAAACAGTGAAGCTGAAATCTTGGAGGTAGGAGGAGCTCAGAACATTTTGAGGCTATAGAAACTACCTTGGTAACTCCACTAAAAATATTCATGCTCAAAGGTGGCTTCAAGAAAAATATACAAAAGGAGTAATCCAAATCCTAACCCACCTACAATTATGGATAATCCGGACAATATTCTCATAGGCATTGGAAGCAGCTCTTCAAAATCAGGTATTCCATCACAATCAAGAGCTTTGCCCTCTGAAATTATTCAAAGTCCTGAAGATAGGAAATTTGATGATAAAATTGAAGAAGTTTTGTTTAGGTCTAAGATTGAAAATGAATTGAATGATATAATACTATACCTACAAAGAATAGGTATTGACACATCATCCCTAGTATCTAAAGAAGAAAAAGAAGAATTTTGAAAAAAAGTCACATCAAAACTTTTGTTAGAGAGAGAGTCTTTTGAAAATTTAAAAGAATTAGATCCATTTGAGTTCTCGTTGAAAATAAAATATGGTATACCTCTACTTGAGTGGAGTTCATTTATATCTAGACTTCAAATACCATATACACCACCTCCTAACAACTCATCTTCACCTATTGTTTTAAAAAAAAATCAGAAATTAATCTCATATGTTGTCCTTCCCCATACCACAGTTCCTGTCATCATGCCTGGAATTGTCCCTCCTCCTCCTCCTATTGGACTTGAAAGGTATGGTCCACTTGTCCTCCCTGATGTTCATCATGACCTCCCAGATGGATACTCAACTAGAATAAAAACCTTTGGGAGTGAAGAGGACATATCAACTGAGGAACATGTGGACCAATTTAATGATTTCATTGATAGAGAGGAGGTAGACCATGAAGATGTGAAACTGATATTATTTTCCCAGTGTTTCACCGATTAAGTAAGAAAATGGTTTAAGGCCCTAGCTCCAGCAAGTTTGCAGAATTGGGACCAGCTAGAAGATAATTTTTTTACCAAGTGGGGGAGTAAGGTGAATCTAATGCAAGCCCTGACAGAATACAACAATTTGAAAATATCCTTAGATGAACCTGTCCAAGACTTATTTAATAGGTTTAAAAAATTCTATAACTCCATACCTGCTCATATTAAACCTCCTCGGGGAGATACTCAATTACATTATGCAGAAGCATTTGATAATGAGTTTTCCATCTTGCTTAGGGAAAGAGTGTCTGCTTCTCTAGGAGAAATGTAAAATGATGTAGTAAAAATGGAAGTAAACATGACAGCTTCCAAGAGGTCTAAGATGGAAAAAACAAAATTGATGTAAGAATAAAAAAATTCATCCTCAGATGCTAAATTTTATTCTATGTTGAATACTATGGAAAAACTCATGGATAGACTTGTTCTTGGAGCCACTCCCTTACCTCCTACACAACAAGATCCATAGATCAGAAATCCACAATTTAGGAGGCCTCAAAATCAACAAAGACAAAGAGAAAACAAAAATCAACTTGACCCATAAGTGAGGCCTCCCTTTCAAAAAAATTTGCTTGATGAAAAGGAAGCTTAGCCTGAGTTTCAAGAGGATATTATCCACTGTCTAGATGAAGATATGTATGGGATGTTTCTGACTAAGGAAGAGCATGATGATTTTGGTCATGATTTGAAAAAATATGAGGGAAAGTTTGATTACCTAAAGGGTTATCAACATGCCATATTTGAAATGCAAAAGAAATACAATTTAAGAAACATAAATGTTCCCATCACCACAAAAAAAAATCAGCCAAAGAAGGATGTTCCTAAAATAGCTGAGCCAAATAAGGACCCACCACCTCCACCTCCTACCAAAGAAGTTGAAAAAACCACATCTACTTTCAGTCTAGAGAATAATATCTCTAAAATTAAGATTCCTGTCCCCTTTGGAGAAATTATCAAGGTCAATGAATACAGAAGAAAAATTGTCAAGATGTTGAATTCTCAACCATGGCCTTTAGACATTCTAAATCTGCATGAAGATCATCCTACCATTTTCCTAAGACCAAGGGTAGAAGATGAATAGAATGAAGATGTCCCTCCATTTTATGTCAGTCTAAATATTCATGATATGAATTTTCACAATGCAATGTTGGACTCATGGGCTTCCCATAACCTTATGCCTAAAGTAATCATGGAGAGGATGGGTTTGGAAATCACTAGACCTTATAAATATCTGTTTTCTTTTGACTCCAAGAGAGTTCAATGCATAGGCCTTCTCAAAGATGTTGTGAATGGATTATCACAAGTTCCTACTAAAAAAATGGTGATGGACATAGTAGTAGCTGACATACCTCCAAAGTTTGGTATGCTCTTATCCAGATCTTGGGGAGCTAAAATCAAAGGTACTATGCAGATGGATATGACATATGAAACCATTCCTATTTTTGGTGAGAAAAGAAGGTTTTATAGGGAAATTAGGATGGCCTACATGGTGATAAGTAAATATAAGCCTCAAAATTTTCCAAGTTATGCTGTTGAGATAGAATTAAGATCATCAATTTTGTTCAATGAGCTAACTAATGAAGCAGAAATTGAAGGGAAAATAGAAAATCAACAAGCTGAAAATCAGGAAGGTGTTGAGGAAAAAGAAGAGGGTTGGTGGCTTTTTCACTTTGATGGCTCTGCTGGGAGAGAGGGGGTTGGAGCAGGAATATGGATCACTACTCTTGATGATGAAAGTAAGTTTTACTCTTTTAAACTTAACTTTGATTGCACAAAAAATATGGCAGAATATGAATCTCTATTTTTCGGTTTAGAAATTTTGAAGAAACTGGGTGCCAAAAATATCTTAGTGTGTGGTGATTTAGAGTTAGTAATCAAGCAAGTTGAAGGATCATACCAAACCAAGTATGTAAGAATGAGGGCTTACAAAAATCTAATCATGGAAATGCTTGAAAATTTTCAAGAATATGCCTTCATTGTGAAAAATAGAGACCAAAATTCAGTGGTTGATTCTTTAGCTGTCTCTGCAAGTTTATTTTTCATACCTACACATTCTACTGAGAAGTATGACGTTGAGGTCAAGACATAGGCCAAAAATTCCTGATAATATCATTCATTGACAAGTGTTTGAGGATGATTAGCAAGTCTGAAATTTCCTAGAGTTAAAGGAGGAGTTTTAAAACATATAAGTGGATCAGCAAAATATGTTTGCTGAAACCAAGGTCAATTTTGAAGTCTTGCAGCTGAAAAACAATTGTATACCAAAGGGCCTTATTCCTTTTGATTTTTTTTTTGATCAAAATGATGTTTTTAAATCTCATAGAATGCAGGCTGATGATGAGGAGGTAGAAACTTCCAATCTTGGTACAACAACAATGCCTAAAATGGTCAAACTTTTTAAGTTCCTTTCTATGGAGATGAGGTATAAGTATGTGGAGACGATGAAGAAATATATTTATGTTTTTGCATGGAGCTATGCTGATATGAAAAGGTATGATCCTAGTATTATACAACATACTATTCCTATCAAGGAGAATGAGAAACTTTTTAAAAAGAAATTGAGAATAATTAATCCTTTGCTCATGCCTCTGATTGAGAAAGAGATTAAGAAACTTTATGATGCAAAGATCATTGTTCCTATAATATTTTCAATCTGTCTTGCTAATATGGTACCTGTCAGAAAGAAGAGTGGTGATATCAGAATTTGTATTGATTTTAGAAATTTGAACAAGGCTTCTTTGAAGGACAACTATCCTCTCCCCAAGATGGATCAAATTTTGTAGAATATTGTTGTCTCCTAAATAATTTCCATGATGGATGGATTTTCAGGTTATAACTAGATATTGGTACATCCAGAAGATCAGGAGAAGACTGCCTTTACCATGCCATGGGAAACATTCATGTACGCTAAGATGCCTTTTTGTTTGATGAATGCAGGAGCGAATTTTCAAAGAGAAATGGATATTGCCTTTGTTGAGGAGAAAGGAAAATCAGTTGTGGTCTATTTGGATGAAATAACTGTGTTTTCAAGAAAGGAGGAGGATCACTTGAAACATTTGGAGAAAATTCTGCAGAAATGCAGAAAGTTTGGTATCTCTCTTAATCCCACTAAAAGTATTTTTTCTCTAACTTCTGGAAAATTTCTTGGACATATCATATATAAGGATGGGATAAATATTGATCCTAGTAGTGTCAGTGCAATTCAGAATATAAACCTACCAAGGAATAAGAAGGAGATTCAATCTTTTCTTGGAAAGGTAAATTTGTTAGAAGGTTTATCGCGAACGTTGCTGAGATTGTCAAAGACATTACCAACATTGTAAAGAAAGGAGCTAATATTAAGTGGACTGTTGAAGCTAAGCAATCATTTGAAGAGATAAATAAAGCCCTCACTCAAGCCCTAGTGCTTATTAGTCCAAAATTCTCAAGTGAATTTCTGGTTTTCACATTTGGCTCTGAAAATACCATTGCTGGAGTTTTATTGTAGAAAGGATAACAAGGTACTGAACAACCTATTTCATTTTTTAGTAGAACTCTTTCCAAATTTGAGTTGAAGCATAATATTTTGGAAAAACAAGCACATTCTTTGGTCAAAGCTCTTAAAGACTTCAGAATTTATATTTTTCATTCTCATGTCATTGCATTTGTACCTAACACTATGGTTAAGGATATTTTGACTCAAGCTGATCCTGATGGAAAAAGAGGGAAATGGATAGCTACTTTGCTGGAGTATGACATAGAAATCAAGCCTACAAATTTAGTGAAGGGACGAGGGTTAGAAAAATTAATGGTACAGTACAACTTTGAATGTCTTAACATGAACTTCATTGTAGAAATTTCAGAGCTGACAGAAGAAGAAGAAGAAGAATTGGTACTTTTTGAAGAGAAATTCATCTTGTCTGAATGGTACAGAGATGTAATATTTGTCCTACATCATCACAAAGCTCCTCCAAATTTTACCAAGTCTTAATCAAGGTTTGTAAAGCTGAAATCATTAAGATAATGTATTATGAATAGGAACATGTATTGGAAAGATATTGGTGGGATTATTTTGAATTGTTTGCTAGAAGATGAAGCTGAAAGGGTCATTGAAGAGTTTCATAAGGGAGATTATGGAGGACACCATTACTGGAAAGCCACAACAAAAAAAAAAATCAGAGAAGGCTACTGTTGGCCTACTATGTTTAAGGATGTCTACAAGAAGATCGTTGCATGCCATGAATGCCAAATTTTTGATGGTAAGAAGAAGCTAATTCCTTTATCTTTGATGCTAATATATGTTGAAGTGCCTTTCCAACAATGGGGGCTGGATTTCATTGGAAAAATACACCCAACATCTTTAGGGAAACATTGCTGGATTTTGACAGCCACAAATTATTTCACTAAATGGATTGAAGCAATCCCAACAAGGCAGGCCACTAATTCATTCATCATTCAATTCTTGGAGAACACTATTTTGTCCAGGTTTGGTTGTCCTATGAAGATTATTACTAACAATGCACAAGATTTTAAATCCAAAAAATTAATTAGATTTTATCATCAATATCATATTACACTTGGACATTCAATAGCCTATTACCTGCAAGGTAATGGTATTGCAAAATCATCCAATAAAATTATAGTGAGGATCATAAAAAAGGTGTTGCAAGAAAACAAGAGATCATGGCATCTAAAGTTGAAGTTCTCTCTTTGGGCTGATAGAGTTTTCCCAAAGAGATCCATTGGTACATCTCCTTATGAATTAGTGTATGGAGCTGAAGCTATTTTTCCCACTTCTTTGGGAGTTCTGGTAATGAAGCTGCTGCAATGACTTGGAGAGGAGTCACATTAGGGGATTTTTGAGGTCTAAAATGGGCCTCCTAAGAAAAATTTACAACAAAAATAAAATTTATAATAACCAATAGGATTCAAGATGATGATTTCAACCATGGGGGATGATTCACCATTTTTTAAGTAAAAGGGTAAAAATATTAAAAAATAATAAAATAATAAAACTACTTTTTCAACTCGTATTTTCAACTTATCTCCCAAATTTTTTACTCAAATTTCGAATGAGAGTATTTGTTGGATGTAAAATTCAATTCCTCATCCAAGGAGTACCCATGTTGCATACTTTCGATGGCCCTTGCTACACGAAAAATGAGAAATACATAAAAAATGTGATTACAATAACATTTTTCATGTATTTCTCATTTTACGTGTAGCAGGACCCATCAAAAGTATGCAACATAGGTACTACTTGGATGAGGAATTAAATTTTTAATCCAACGAATAATCCCGCTCGAAATTTGAGTAAAAACTTTGGGAGATAAGTTGAAAAAGTAGTTTTTTTTTTTTTTTTTTCCCTCTAAAATTTGATGATGTAATAAAATCTTATTTTATTATTTCCACTATTATTTTATAATTTCCTTAGGAGGCCCATTTTATACCTCAAATTTCCCCTAATGAATTCTATTCAAAGAAGGATAAACCGGATTATAGCTCTGCAAGAAAAAAGAGAAGAGGTATATAATAACCATCAACAATCACCAAACAGAGTAAAGAAAGCATTTGACAGAAAAGTTAAAGAGGAAAATTTCCAACTTCAAGATGTAGTTTTGAAATGGGAGGCCAAAATTAAACAAAAGGGGAAGCATGGAAAGTTTGAGAATATCTAGAAAGGACCATTTGTGGTAGCTTCATATCATGGCAACAACACTTATCTGCTTTAGGAAATGGATGGACACCAGTGTGTAGGATGACTTGTCAATGGCAATTTTCTGAAACACTACTCCTAAGTCTTTTTATTGAATTTCACTCCATTGTATATATTTAGTTTTCTATTATGATGTTTTTCTAATAAAGATAATCTCATCAAGCTTGAGCCCGAGGAGAAGGCCATACGAGCTTGAGGAAGGCTTTGTCAATCTCAAAAGTTTTGTTTTCATTAAATGAAGGAACTAGAAATACATGTTCTTTGTTGTACCACAAGGGCATACCATCCCCATTGGAGTCACTATTATCACTCATAAGTTTTAACACTTTCATTGATAGGGTCATACATATCATTCACCTCGGTTCCATGTTGTTTTCATAGTCAAATTCATGAAATTTATAAAAAACACATGTGACAAGGTTTACCCTAAGTCTAAACCCACCCTCACTCTTGTCATATTAGTGAAATCCATTCCATATCATTTAGTTTTCACACCCGTGCCTTAAAATCAAAAGAATGCACCACTTGTCTATTTTTCACCTTTTCGTAGCGAATACAATGGCAGAATGACAGATTTCATTACGAAACTACCTGACAATTCCGTAGCAGATCTGTCAGAAATTTAACTGTTTTCGCTGCGAAATTGTGTTTTTCTGCAGAAAAGACAGAGCAGTGTGAGGTGTCAAGTTTTTGATGGCCAAGGGTAGAGGTGAGGTCAACCAATTTTTTATCATGATCACCAAGCATGCAAGATAATAATTTATCTCGTCATTGCTTTTTGTGGTCACATGTGTCATAATTCTCCCTCAAGTTGTCGAATTACATTTTAAATCTTGCCCCCTAAGCTTATATTTGTCATTCATCATTCAAAATATTGCATGTAAAGCATCTCAGTGTCATCCTTGAAGAGCTGGTTCACAATGCAAAACAACTTGTTGTCTAGATTTGTTCATCTGCAAGTGTTACAACTAGGAGGCAGCGAGGGTATAAAGGAGAAATGGAAACGAAGAAGAAAGTAAATAAAAGAGGTTACTATGTGAGATATGAGCCTATGGATTTGAAACTATTGAATGAAGATACCATTGTTATTGATGCCTTCAGGAAAGTTGGTTCTTTACAGTTCTATCAGAAGATGTAAGGTTTTCATGCTCAGATATCCAAATACTTCGCAACCAATTTCATAGGGACAACCTCAAAAGTTGGGGTATTGAATTTCACAGTTCCACCTGATATTATCTCTCAAGCTACAGAAATACCCAGAGGAGGTGAGGAATGGTTCAAACGTACAAAATTTAAAATGAAAATCTGTGAAGAATTTCTCAAACATAAGCACATAGGGGCTTGTTTTCACTCCGTAATTTGTAATATTGGCAAGAAAAAATGACAGAGAACAACATAAAACCACTTTGGATTCAAGTACCTAGCATTCATAGACTGAGAAAGGGCTCTCTCTGTTTTTATGATTTAAATTGATAATTATAAGTGTTGATATTAGGCTAGTTACAAAAATTATGAGGGTTGTTTGTTTTGATTAATTGTGTGGTTGGACATATAGGGCTACAAGGACTAATCCATTAGGCTATGGAGTTAAAAGGTTGGATTGGCACATCCACATTCAAGAGCATCACAAGGCAAGCTAACTGTGCTAGATGAATCTTTAGAGCAGTATGAATTATGAAGTGAAAGAAATAGTAAGGTTCAGTAGTGACTAAAGAGCAATTAAGAATTCTTTAATCAGAATTCAATAGAAAACATTTAGATTGTAAATGCAGATAGAATTAAGGTGCTTCGACATCAAATATTAATCTAAAATTTTTGATTTACAATTAGATGAACAGATACATAGCAGGGAAAACAACAGAAACATTTAAACAGAGAAGTAGCACATCACCATTTTGACACAACTCAAGAATCCTGTAAACAGTCTTTTATTATTGATGTCCAGCTCCAAAATAACAATGCTCCAATATAGTAGTTCTTATAATGCAGGGGCTAACCATATCCAATCTTTGATAATTAAAATTCAAATGGTATTTAACTAAAACTAAGTCGGTTTCCCTAATTTACTTTGGAAAACTACATTAATTACAAAAAAACTAAATTTAGACAAGTGTGGCCATGCAAGGCCCAAACAAAGAAAATCTCTGAAAAACACTGCATGTAGAATTAATTTTTGTAACTCTTCAAGAATGTAAAATTCAGGCAGCCTTCATGAATCAAAAATATGGCTTGAAGGCGACTGATATGGTTGCGAGGAGGCGACGATGGGTGGCTTTGACATCTGGCTCTTCTTTTGGGCTGCTTCTGCTGGATCATTAAAGATGATGTGATGCTGGCATTTCTGATCAATCGGTGGCTGTGTTGAGGTGTGTACCATGATTTTTCAATCTTGGTACATACATAACTTGTTCCACTCCTTTTTGTTTGGAATTTTTGTGCCTATGACCTATTGGTACAGTTTATCCACTTATATGTATTTTCTAAATGTAGACCTAGTGAGGAAAACATGCTTCAGCTCATGTTGAATAAAGATGTCATTGCTCAAGTGGTCCCAGAAAACTTTCCCGGTCATCTTTCCTTTGATGTTGGTGAATTTGGTGGTATCCTTAGCTGTTACTTTGAGTTTGGTAATATAATATCCCCTTTTGATCAACTTATTATTTATTAGATATAGTGAGGGAAATCCTTTTGCCATCTGGGGTTCAATCTTGTTCAGGAATCTACTGATGGCCAGGTCCAACTCACGACACTTCTCCTCCAACTGCCTTAATACATTCCTCTTAGTGATGACCTTTATCACTTCTAATATGGTTGTTGTTATGTCTTGTACATCCAACCCTTCAAGCTCATAACTGGTTTTGGAGTTCAGGAATTTGATGATTTTAGGCACTGTGATTGGCATGTTTCCTAATTCCTGATTTGCTTTTTCAATGGCCCCGACGCATTTTTCCACCAAATCTTTCTATTCAAAATTGAAGTGGATGGAGTGCCAAATTTCCTCCACTAACTTTATGATACCATCCCATATTATCAACTTCATTTGGCCCAACATGTTGCTGTCCGAAAATTCCTTCTCTGCCTTCTCCAGTATTTCAATATGATTTTGGGCTATCTCATGGGAAGTTTCAGACTTGGACTTTTGATCCCTCAGGATGCCAATTTGTGCTTCCAATTTCTGGATCTCTTGTGACTGCATGGTCATAATTTCCATGGTCTTTGATAACTAGTTTTTCCCACTAGATGTTCCAACTGTTGTGGGAAAAACTGATGGGATTGTTGAAATGGGGACAACTTCTACCGGGATTAGTGACACTCGAGCTTCTTCTTATTTCTCCTTAAGAAACTTCTCCATTTCGTTTTCCATATTTTTGATTCGGGCAGAATATTCCATAACTAACTTCAATAGCTCTTCCTTCTATGACTAATATTCCTCAATGCCTTTGGCCAAGGGGTCTTCTATTGATGGCATCTTGAGTTGTTTCCTGAGGGCTGCTATATCAAAATTATTCTTCTTCAAAACCTCCTCCACAGCCTGAACATTGGCTGGGTCATGACCCAGCTTCACTATTAACTCTTCTAAAGACTTGATCCTTGAGTCTTTAGCCATGGAAGATATATTTTATATCTTGAGTTGTGGCTGATCATTGGATAAAGATATCTGTAACTTTGCGATATTTAGTATGCGATTGAATCACAATTTAAACAAAATAACCCGCTGGTGCTTTTTAAAGGGTAAGTTATAAAATGAGTTCAGTGCGAAAAGGCAGAAGGTGAGGAAAATGCACAAAACAAAGGTTTTTCATACGGATTTGGTAATATATAAAGGTTGGGATGGGTCCCACCAAATCGCATCGGCAGAGTTTTACGTTTCGGCTGTGAGTTAAGAAGAAAGGTTTAAACTTGCGGGTTGCGACGTGTGGGCAACAGGTTATGTTTATTTGTATAATATGACTATTAGAGGGTGGGAAGAGCTATGGTATATAAATTCGGACTTAGATAATGAGTGGGTTTTATACAAGGATAAGCTCGAGAAGGTTAGGTGTGTGAGGATTTCAGGGTCGGGTGGGGATTTAGAGCATTGGAGTACATAGTTTTTTAGGAAAATGAAGGTAAGAATAAGGAAGATGGAATGAATGAGGGAAATATGGAATTTTTCTCACTATTACACTTACTCAACATCCATTTCCTTCTTCCTTGAATTGAAAATGGCAGATGAATTCTTTTGAAGCTCTAGGAAGTCAGGCTTTCCCTTTCTTTCTCTGAAACTAAATGATAACCATGGAATATTGTTTCCAGTTATGAAAAATCTAAGCAATAATCAGTCACCTCATGATAATGTGAAATATAGGAGTTTAAAATCTTGCATGTAAAGCATCTTAGTGTCATCCTTGAAGAGCTAGTTCACAACACAAAAAACTTGTTTTCTAGATTTGTTCATCTGTAGGTGTCACAACTGGGAGGCAACAAGGGTATAAAGGAAAAATGGTAGCGAAGAAGAAATTAAATAAAGGAGGTTACTGAGTGAGATACGAGCCTATGGATTTTAAAATATTGAATGAAGATCCCAGTGTTATGGATGCCTTCAGGAAAGTTGGTCGTTTACAGTTCTGTCAGAATCTGCAGGTTTTTCATGCTCAAATATCCAAAGAATTCACAACCAATTTCAGAGGGATAACCTAAAAATTTGGGTTATTGAATTTCATAGTATCACCTAATATTATCTCTCAAGCTACAAAAATACCCAAAGGAGGTGAGGAATGGTTCAAAGGTACAAAATTTAAAATGAAAAGCTGTGAAGAATTTCTCAAACATGAGCACATAGGGGCTGACATGACAAGTGGAATCCCCAGGGTTTATATGAAATAAAATTATTTGAAGCTAATGTTTGTAGTTCAGAAGTATTTTACCTGTGAGGTGAGGTTTCACATGGTATACTCTTATCACTTCAGACTCCTTTTGCATTTCGTTGGTAAGAAACCACTTGATTTTCCTTTATTTTTATTTAGAAGTTTGGGGAAGATGTCAGACAAGGTCCAAAACCAAGGCTAAGGTAGTGAAACATCAATTTTTCACCATGGCCTGACCAAATTATTAGTGTTGGAGGAATTAAAAAAGTTAAACAGAGATTGGGCATCTTTTCTCTTCCTGAGTGGATATGAGGTAGACTCAGTGACACCTAAAAATATTTCAAAGCCAAAGATCACTTCATCTCCAGTTGTGATATAAGAAATTAATGAAGAAGGAGGTCAGCACTCTAGAACCAATGGATATTGAAGTTGAACGTCTGCTAGAGACTGATATCCCACATCCATCACCTGCAAGACACAAACAAAAAATTAGTAAACACAGCAGTAGGAGGGTAACCAGGAGCCAAACCATTGCCAAGGGAAATCTTGAAGACATCCTTTAGGAAATAGACATTGAAGAATATCCAATTTTCCATGCAGAATACATTGAAGGGGATAGAAGGAAGATGCAGAAAGGTAAGTTTGTCAAAAAATTGGATTTTGCAGGAGAAATACTGGTTTCATTTTCCAGCCAAGGAAGGAAATGGCTAGGTCACATCTTGCAAAGGGTGCCATGGAGAGAAAGAGAGCATAAAATATTAATGAAGGAAAGCACCCAGAGAACATCATATACCTATCTCCAGTAGTAGAAGAGGCATTTTTACAAAGGAAATGAAAAGAAAAAGTCGAGGAAAAGACTGAAGTGAAAATTTTACAGGAGAAATTAAGAGAGGCCAGGGAAGAAGTAATTGAAGTCAAATTTGAATTAAAAGAGGCCAAGGAAGACAAAAATATAATGGCATAATTTGAGAAAGAAATGAAGGATCAGCTGGACAAGTATGACAAATTTTTTTCAAATGCCAAGAAGATGCTAAAGAGAAGTCTTCCTCTGAGGAAGGTGGTGAAAAACACAAGGAAGAGAAATTTGTGGTTGCAGTCCGAGAGAAAAAATCTCAAAGGGAATGTTGAAGAGTTGGAAGACCAAATGGACATGACCCAAGAATAATTGAATAAAAGAGGGTTGAAGATTAGAATGGTAAATGAACTTGAAGAGGTACAACATGTTGTTGCTAAAGATGAGATACCCAAAGTCTGAGGGGTTGGTCTAAAATAATTTTGACTAAGTTTACAGCTTGAAGAAAACACAAATTTTTGTTTAGAAACTAAAATTTTGAAGAAAAGTGACAAAGATGCACTTTCAGCTAAGTTAGGCAGTTTTTTAGTGAAGTCCAGGCTTGAGGGCTGAAATTCCCTACCAAATTCATGTACGATGTTTTTTACTTGAAAAATCAGTTTTGATGGAGATCCAAGGAGGGAAATTGATGGTATTTGGCTCATATGACCTGATAAAAATATCTTGATTAGCAGAGAAGGAAAAAAGGAGGTTGAATGGCAGAAGTAAACATGCTACTAAATTTTGCTACGAAACTGCCTAAGGTTACTCTATTTTCATAGCGAAATATTTTTAAAGGGTTTTGAAGGTTTGAAAATAATTTTTAAGAACAAAAATACACCTAGATAAATCCAAGCCGACAGTGGGCCATCCCAGCATAGATTTATTACTTGAAAAGAGTGTCACTTATCCAACTCAGCATGAAGACAAAGATTAAAGTGGTGTTTATATTTTTCTAAAAACTAGGACTGTTGTTTCCTAATATAGAGGGTATATTAATGTATTAGTGACAATGAATGCTACTGGAGCATCTGATCCTTATCCATGTAATTGTCCTACTACCGAATAAGTGAATGTAATAAATGTAAAAGAAGAGTCCTATTAGGAGTGTAAGTTTTTAGAGACTAGGTGTCTTTTTCAGTTCCAAAAATGTAGTTTTTAGTTATGTCAGGTGTCAAAGTTATGGTTCGATAATCTGGCCAGCTGGGAAGATCCTATGTAAGCAACAAAGGTCTATTTAAAGATAGGAAATCGAATCAGAAAGGGTAGGAGAATTATTTTGACACTACCACTATTGTAAATTTTTATGATTAGTAATAGACAGTGATTGTGTTTCTGCTTCACCTGAGATTCTTGAGATGTTTCAATGAGTTTATGTCTTATGTTTCCCTTTATCTTGATTCTAGTATCTTGATGTTAAATTACTTAGAATTCATGTTATGAATGCTCTGACTTCCTTTTAGCATTGAGATATTGATTATTTCTGTGTGTTAATGTTGTCCTTTCATTGAAATAGAAAAAGCCTCAGTTTCCATAAGAAGATACACTTGTCATTGAATTCCTTCTTTCTGACTCCATAAGCCCAATCGTAGTGAAATATATTCCATTTTTCACCTGCAATCAAATACACTAAGATACTCATCACAGAGTTAGCCATCTGATTCAAAACCTAATTGAGAAAATTATTAGATAAGTTGAGAGAGCCCTCTCAGGCTAAAGAGGCTAATCCTCAGTCAAAATCTGGTTTGAAAGAGTTACTCTAAGTTGTTTGGTGGAGTAGCCCATCAGTACTAATTTAGAGATAACATAACCCACAACAGAATGGGGTTGCAAAAGAAAGAACATATTAATTGTGGGAGCAGCACAAGCTATGTTACATGATCAGGGCCTACCATTGTATCTATGGGAAGAGGCATGCAACACAATGATATTTGTGTAGAACCAGAGTCCTCATCAGATACTTGGCATGAGTACACCAGAGGAGGATTTTTCAGGTAAGAAACCGAATGTTTCATATTTTAAATTTTTTTGCTCATCTATCTATTGCCATGTGACCAAAGATGTCAGGAAGAAGCTAGAACCAGCAACAAAGGTTGGGATATTTGTGGGGTACACTAATACTCCCCACAAATATCGGGTGTATTTTCCAGCTAATAGGATGACAGTTGTCAGGAGAGATGTTAGATTTGATGAGGAGAAATCCATGTGATTATCCCTTGAGAGGGAGCTTTATTTTCATGCAGATGAGGAACTCTTAGTTTTAAAGGATGAACCTTAGGATGTGGAGAATCGACAAGATGAGGATGGAGTGGCATACACCACTCATGCAGAGCCATCCACCATAAATGGTAGGAAGCACACCAGAGAGGCTGTCAGATTGATGCTAGATGCGACAGAGCATGTAGGAGCACCTACATCACAACGCAGGCAGAGAAGTTCCCCATATAGGTACAGTGGATACGTGGCTCTTATTAGCGAGTGTATATTGATAGAACCATCCTCTTTTGAGGAAGCAGTGCAACAACCAACATGTGTTGATGCCATGGTTGAGGAGTATGAATCCATTATCAGAAATAGTGCATGGGAAGTGGTCCCAATACCAGTGGGGAAGTCAGTGGTTGGATCCAGGTGGATCTACAAGATGAAGCAGGCCGTATATGGGAGTGTGGAGAAATACAAGGCTAGATTTGTGGCCCGAGGATTCTCACAAGTAGAGGGGGTTGACTATGAGGAGAATTTTGCACCGGTTGCAAGGTATTCATTGATTAGATCTATCCTTGCACTCTCAGCGCAGATGGGATGGCAGATACATCATATGGATGTAAACATAACCTTTCTCAATGGATTTATTGAGGA
This sequence comes from Pinus albicaulis, assembly GCA_034641835.2. NCBI lineage: Eukaryota > Viridiplantae > Streptophyta > Pinopsida > Pinales > Pinaceae > Pinus > Pinus albicaulis. The sequence goes on along the minus strand of CM076582.1, from coordinate 669,591,697 downwards.
ATAAGTGTACATTGAGCAGCCAAAAGGTTTTGAGACCTTTGACAGGGATTCACATGTGTGCAGAATCAATAGAGCAATGTATGGGCCGAAGCAAGTACCTTGTGCTTGGTACACCAGGATCGACAACTATTTCACTGGGTTGGGATTCACAAAGTGTGAAGTGGATGCGAACCTATATCATATTGTGGTTGATGGTAAGCTTTTGATTATTTTACTTTATGTTGATGATCTTATACTAACAGGTGATGAGAAGCTCATAACTTCTTGTAAAGAGGATCTTGCAAGAGAGTTTGAGATGAAGGACATGGGGCTCTTGCATTATTTCATAGGCTTGGGAATATGGCAAAGAGATGGGGAGATATTTGTATCTCAGGGAAAGTATGCCAAGGATATTTTGAGGAAGTTCCACATGGAGGGCAGCAAAACCACGGAGACACCTCTTGCAGGTAATTGGAGGAAGGAGGATGCTACTTCAGGTGAGGTAGTGGATGCTACTTTTTACAAGCATTTTGTGGGTTCACTTATGTATGTGGTGAACACATGACCAGACATATGCTACACAGTTAACCAACTTAGTCAGGATATGGTTAAGCCTACCAAGATATTTTGGAAAGCAGGGAAGCATGTGTTGAGATATCTCAGGGGCACTACAAAGTATGGATTATGGTATATACGAGCAGAGGGAGTGAAGCTTCAAGGCTTCACTGATGCAGATTGGGGAGGTATTCCATTAGACAGGAAGAGCACAAAAGGGGGCATCTTCAGCATAGGATCAACAACAATTTCTTGGTACAACAGGAAGCATATATTAGTTGCACTCAGTTCAGCCGAGGCGGAGTACATGGCAGCTATTCAGGTTGCTTGTGAGGCCATCTGGATGAGGAAGATACTTGTTGGTTTGTTTGGTCATCAGATGGATTCGACGGTGATACATTGTGATAACCAGAGTTGCATAAAACTCTCAGTTAATCCAATATTCCATGGCAGGTCCAAGCATATTGACATCCTGTATAACCATCTCAAATATTGTGTTCATAGGTGCATTATGTTGTTGCAGTACATTCCCATGGAGGATCATGATGTAGATATCTTGACAAAGGTGCTTAAGAAGAGAAAATTTGAATACCACAGAGGAAGGATTAGGGTAGCAGATAATCCATTTCTTGTTGAGAGGGAGTGTAAAATTCAATAAGAAAATGCAACACACACACTAGTGTGGGATCATAGGTCACATAGTGATGGGTCCTAGCGATACATTAGTGTGAAAGACAATTTTTAAATAAATTGGAAAATTAATAATAATCTTATCTCATAACAACTTGTAATAGTTAACTAAGTGTGATAGACTTAGTTAGCTCAAGAATTTCAAGTTGAGAGTCTAAGGATAGGCATGTGGAGTGATTCTATTATTAACAGGGTCCAGTTGCAGTTGTAGCACTAATGTAGTATGGGTGGGATCAATTAACTCACAATAATTGAGTTAAAATCAATTTAACTAGTTCTAACTGTTTGATGAGTTAGTTGAAGATCAAGTGAATTAAAATAGATTTAATTCACCAGTAGTGATCTAAAAAGTAACTAATGATTCACTATTTATAGCTGCATGCATGCTAATTTTGGTGGATACCCAGTTGAGACAAAGGTTCAAGGCTAGTAAACTAGAAGTTGTATTTTAGGCAAACTACCCAGTTGTAGTTATAAAACCATGAGAAGCCCATGATGAATTGCACAATTAAGGAAGTTTGAATTTCCTTTTTAATAGGGGTTTAATTCTCTAGGGATTGCGTAAGCAGGGTAGGCTGATAATTGGCTATGTGTTTGTCCAATTTTTCCTAGATCAGTGTGAAGAAATTGGTAGATTGTATGAGGTTGTGGTGATCAAAAGTACATTTTATTGTTTCATTATTCCTTGGTTGATTATACAATAAAGTTGGAGAGCTTTTGAGCGTTTTCTTTCCCTAGGAATATCTGATGTTGTGTATTTATTTACTTCTTTCTCTTACTTGCATGCGATTGAGTGATCATGTTATATTACACAAATATTGTAGAAGTATTCAATATCTTGTTTTAGTACATTACATGATTGGATTGAGTCCATTGGTTTAATTTCTAGATGGTATTATATCTGTGTTAGATATTTTCTACACATTTGACTTAATTACCTTGGAATAATTAAATAAATCAATATTGATTTATTATTCCTTATTCTTATTTTTGGAATAATTGTTAAACCATTATTTAATAATTATTTCAAATTCACACTTTTCTTAATTCTCACAAACTGATCAATAAATCATTTTTATTTGTTAATTAATTCAACTGCTTTCTAAATAAATATATTTTACCATTTCGAATATATTTTCCCTCTCAAAAAAATATAATAAATTATTCCTAATGGCTAGATTTTGATTTGGTCAATACTATTTTATTATTTTCCAAATCCTAATTTTGTTCAACAATTTTTTATAAATAAGAGGGTTTTCAATTCATTCTTCACCTTGATAATTTTCATTGTCACCAATATTGTCTTATCACATTTGAATTCCCACTCGAGTTCAAACCATTTTTTGTTTTCTGTCCATTGCAAGATTGAGAGAGAGAAATAGATTGTTGATGCACAAGGACATAAAAAGGACCAATCTCATGGAGGGGGATATATAGACCCAAGTTTATAAATTATCCTCACTAGGTGTTTCATATACATTAATAAAATTTTCTTATTCATCCATTAGGCACTGCACTATTCATTTTTGCTGTTATATGTTTTGGGTTGCATATGATATTTTGATGCAAGGTTTTTCTTCTTTTCTCATTGTAGATCTGAAATGTAAACAAATATATTTTGTTGTTAGGGTCACTTGTCACCATTGAATTAGGTGAAGAATTTTTGGTACACTTGCTAAAATGTTTTATACTAACAAATTCTGATTCCATTGGGGAATTAGCTACATAGTTGTCAACAAATGATGACTCCATTTGTGTAGTAATTCAAAACCTTGGTGACTGTTGTTTCAACTATATTTAGTTTTTTTCCAAATATTTTTAGTCCTCTCAATTTATATTTTTATATCTAATTTATTTTACGGAAAATTTTCCGCTTCTGTTGGGGTTTCACAACTTTCCATAGGTCATAGGTACTAGTCATGTAGGAGACGACAAAATATGGGTCTGATCATTTGAGTTAGAGAAGCAGGAGCAGAATACACTTTTGGCCCAATAAATACGCTCAAAACACACTTCTCTTTCCAAAAAGTGTGCCAACACACTTTTTAGGTCGATTTCTACACTCTTTGATTTTTCATTTTTTTTTCAAATTTTTCCAGTTTTGTCGAGACTGTTGCATGTGTGCCAAGAATGATTCCTGCTATTTCCTGAGCCACCTCTAGGCCTAGGTCCTCTAAGTAGTTTCTCATTAAGGAATGAAAAAAACTCCAAGGGTTTAGAGTAGACATTAGAGGAAATTACAACCTAAAAGTGCTCATGAAAATTTCATGTAATTTCCATGTCATAATATGTAAACCAATCAAAATCCTTTAAATTTAAAAAGAGGTACAGGTCCTAAATAATTCTAAACTGTTTAATTTGGGTATCCGAGAAATATTTTATTATTAATTTGGGTATCAGTGAAGTGTTTTATTATTAATTTGGTTATTTGTGAAATATTTTATTAATTTTATTTACATATCTTACCCATATGAATTATAATATCGAAAATGTTATTAATGAAATATAAATCTTGATATTAGTGAAAAATATAAATTTAAAATGCATGCCCATTTGACATTAATAACCATGCCAAAAAAAAAATAGTTAAATATAAAATATAAATATAGACAATTATAGTTAAATATAAAATATAAAATAATTAAATAATTAAAAATAAATTATTGTTATAGCTAAATGTAAAATAGTTAAAAAATGTATTCCAAAAAGGACAAATTACCAGATTTTGCGCAAAAAAATAAAATATATAGTTAAATAGTTAAACAGTTAGAAAATGCCTTCCATAAGGGACAATTTACTAGATTCTGGCCAAAAAATATATTCCGGGCGAAATTGTGGCTTTAGTAGGCAATGTCGTTAGAAAAACAAAAATAATAGTTAAATAATATATATATATATATATATATATATATATATATATATAGACAATCAAATTCAAATATAAAAAATATATAGACAATTATTTTAATAAAGGTGCCATATATTGAGGGATTTTAATAAAAATAAAATATAATCTCGGCTAATAAATATGTGGAACATAGATAAAAGTAAAGTAATATTAAAAAATTGTCTACATGGCATTGTTTTATTAATTTGTTTATTTTTCCTTGGGAGGATACTTTTAGGCTGAAATTTCCTCTAATAAATCCATCATTTTAGGAAGAGAATTGTTGAGTTAAGGAGTCTAGTGTGCAATACTTTCAACCACTCTTTTTTAGGGTTTTTCCACTGTTTTGTAGCCCTTTTGGACATGTTTCTTCAACATTTTACTCCTTTTAGTGTTTGGTTTTTCCTTTCCCCTTAGAATCCTCTTATGTGTCCTATTTTTTGGAGCTTCTTGCCTGTCCTTTTCCAGCATTTTCACCTCTTTTATTTTCTGGTTTTCTGCACCATTTTCAGTAGATTGTTGCCTCTAGATCCTAGTCACTTAGACATTAGATATTTTGGCCATTCTGTGTGTCATTGAGTTTCTTGTTTTCCCTCTTTTCTCTTGCTGCTTGATTGAATTTTTGGGTGGGGGGTTGTGTGCTTCAATTTACTATTTATTTACTGTTCATTTTCAGTATTATTTATAGTTTATGCACTTTTGTTTTCACCAACATTGACATCATTAAAAAATTCTCAATTAACTCATCCACTTGACACTTTTATCACAAACAAACAATAAGCGAACGAGAGCCTGGTTAACACTGCTAAGCCAAGACTTGAAACACTATACCTTAATAATTAAACTCAAATAGATTAAGCCCACTTGGCCACTAAGGCCAAAAAATATTTTTAGTTAGGTGTAGGATCAATGGGATAAGCTTCCAATAACACCCATTGATAACTTACATTTATACATAGCAAGTTGAAATATTAGGGAGCTTAAAATCCTTCAAAATCCCACGGTCCAAAGCTAAAGCGCATCAGAAAATCGATTCAGAGAGGGTTAGGCTAGATCACGGTGCGAGCGATTCTCCTAGAGGGTACCCAACTTGTGGTAGGGAATTTTGTGCCATGGTTTATCACCAAGAAGATCAAGACTCGACCACCACTATGGGACGAAGGTAACCTTAGTGGCCCATCTTAGAAAAAAATGTTATAGGAATGGTTGTGGGCAAGTAGTTGGTCCTCTACCCTGTTAACACTCCGTAATTTACCTAGGTTAAGGAGAGAAACTCAGAGATAACCAAAAACCACTTGGAAGTTGGAATGTAACCATTCCAACTTCAGAGAGAGCTCTCCCTATTTTAAAGTTTCAGTCACTTAGATCTTAGGCGAGGTATGTTACTCAATGGGGTATAAGTTTTAAAGGTTTGTTGGCAAGAAAGAAGATAGATCCATTGGGAATGGAGTCCTGTCAAGTTGATTATTTTTCCAGTGATAGGATCAAGATATGAGGGGTATTATATATGGGAAAGGTAGGAAATATTGTTGGTGTAATAAAATTAATTCGCTGTAGGAGGGTGAGTAGAAGAATAATGGAAATAACATATAGAGCATCAAACTGTGGGATGAATTCTAAATGTTGTTTAAGAAGAAAACATAGGTTGCTTGGAAAACTATATCAGAGATTTTTTAAAATGAATTCTGAGGTAAATCATAATCTAACCAAACACAAAGACATACATTTATGGTATGGAAATGACAAGAGAAAAAATTACAGCATCAGAAAGCACATCACCATAGGGAGATGACACAAGAATCCTTGTAACATTACACCTCTGTCTTTTCATTCACTGGAAAATATTCAGAAAAAAATAAAATTTACACAAAGTCTCTTCTTCTCAAACTTGACCAATCATTTTCTTCATTAAATTTACAACATAAATATACTAAAAAAATCAATTCCACCTCTAGGAACCGAATTCCCTAATAGGATTTTTGTTTCTACCTAATGTAGTGAATATAGAACTATTTTTATGAAAATGAGGAATTGTTTGGACAAAGATTTTTCAAGCATATTTACATTAAATTCCGAGTCTAAAATGAGATTATAAGTCATTATATGCCTCATAAAATTTACCATGAGCATAAAAACAAATTACATAAAGTTTTTACATGGAAATATCGGTCAAAAGGATCAATCTGTGGAAGCACAACTCAAACACTGCACAACCTCCTAGTCCACCAGAAACACAAAAGTGCAACAAAGAAGCATAGTAAATCGATGGTTGATGTAGCTTCGGTCACTCCTTGAGTTTCTTGATGAATATTGCATGTGTGAAATTGTATGTACATCATAAAATTCCTCCTTAGAAACTTTCTTTCATCACACAAAGCTCCCAACTCTCAAGATTTCACCTACAACAAAAGTGCAACGCCTGTGAGAAAGCACAACGCAACCTGTTCTTCGTGGTTTTGATCCAAGCTAAGATATATGAGAAATACACATCCTAATAATGATTTTGACATGATTATGACAATGTTTCAAACCCCATTCAAGCCCTTATTCACCAAAAAATGACAAAAATTCCATCTTTACATCAAAATCCTAACCCTAATGCTTGGCGAGGACGCAAAAATGTTGTGTGAGATGCTTCTTTTGGAAATTCACTAGTGAATTATGAATAACTATGCTTTTAAGAAATAATTCATGCAAAATATGACCTCTTAACTTCAACCCCATTCAACAAGCACACTTAAGAAAAAAACCCAAAATCAAAATTGATTTGTTTTACTTGTTGCAATATTTCAGAATTTGGCTGCTTTAGCCAACAAATGCAACTTACCTCTATCATTCTCCTATATCTCCTTTAAATGCTGATTGGAAGTCCTCAAATCCCTCCTCATGGTAAGATTCTTCCTGCATATTTTTTTCAATTTCCTATGTAATGGGAGAGACCTCTTAAGCATATACTTAACATTTTCTTTTGTTGGCTCGTGGCTGGCTCATACATGTCCAAAATATCACTCATATTTTTCCTCACCATTTCATAATGCTCCTTAAGTTCAAAAATTTCATTGTGGGATTTCTTTAACTGCATCATCAACTTGTTAAAAATATGTTGCCCCTCATCCACCACAATTTTCTCCTCTTTTTCCACCATCTTCTCTTCTTGAATCTGCAATTTTCTAGCTGAATATCTAGCGATTCGAAATGTTGGAGATTCTACCTCTTGAATATAATATCTTACGATATTCTCCTTGTATTAATATTTGGTGACAAATGGTGTGGCCTTTGTCATTGGTTCTTCTTCACTAAGATTAGTTGTCCCTTCTAAAGCAACCTTCTTCAATTCCCTGTAGTCCTGCCACAACTGTTCAATAACCATGTGCGCCTTCTTTAGCTGCTCTTGTAGTTGTGAAATCTCTTTGTATTTATCAGAAAGAACATTATCCTCTGGTATGGTTTCCAAGGCTTCAAATTTCTATTCCAAGGGAAACTTCTTTGCAGCAGATCTAGTAAGGGGATACTTGGGGACATTTAGTACTTCAGGAGAAAAATGCAACTTCTTACCTTTTTATTTTTTGATGAATGAAATGCAACTGAGGGCCTTTTCACATAGCTTCTATTTGGTGATTGTATGTTTCTTTCTAATGATGAGAGCATGTCCTTCTTGGTGTAAGATCTAGTTGGTAGGTCAACTGTCAACTTTGATGAGTATAGACAATATTTCCATGTTTGATTCCTCTTATTCAATTCTTCCAACACCAACAACTTTGTCAAAGAGAAGTGGAAAAGACTAGGTTCCACTTGGCTCTATTTTCCTTCCACTCTTTCTTCCATCTTGATAAGAATTTTGAATAGATATAAGAGAATATTCAAGGGGCTCTTCCATGTAAAGTGCATCAAAAGTATAATATGGTACTGATAAATCCTATCAAACCTACCATCAAAGGTAAAGTATCTATGGATTTCTTGAAAAATATTGTTCTAGGCCTCAAGTAAATGCTCCATAGGGACAATGGATCCATACCCTCTATCTCTATATTAAGGCTTCAAAAAATATTTATAATTGGAAATGTCAAGGGGCATGCCCTTGAACCACTACTCTCCCTAAAGGGGAATCTCTGTTACAACTGATATGGTGACATATAAAACTTTAAAAGTGATATCTCTAATCTTATCCTCCAGCCCATTGAAATTCATAGAAAACTCCTTATTTAGTTGTACATTGTATCCCTCGATTTTTTTACAGAATTTGATGCATCCAAATTGCTCAAAGGAAACTCTGATTATTGGGTATGAATTGATCAAGGTGAGGTCTTGGCGTTCAAATATCACAATGAATCCTCCCTTATGTTTCTTTCTATCTCGGGTTGACATGATTTCCATAGCAAAGGTATTCTATAGGGTTTCTTGAATGCAATATGAGTGTAGGATTATTTAGTGCAACAAATAGGAGGGAAATGATGAAAAGGAACTCCATATTAGGGTTTTGTGACAATTGAGGATGAAAAACTCTATGAAACAAACTTGGACAATAAAAAACACCTCTAAAAACCCAAAAAAAAAACTAGTGTTTTCTTGGTCAAATTGGCATAATTAGAAACACAGTCGCAACGCCAAAGGGGAAACACATTGGGAAAAATGTTTCTTGACCTCTGAGGAAAGCGAAGACTAGGTATGAATTTTCAAATTACTTGAATGACATGGAAGAATTTAATATCAAGGTGGAAGACATGGTTTTTTGTGTTTGAAAAGGTTGACATCATAAAAATGCAACGCTTGAAGAAAAACATAACAAATTCCCCACAAAAGAGACAGTCAAAATTTGATTTTTGATGGGTTTTTGAAATGCGCTTCCCAAAAAATGGAAACTAAATTGTCAACGTGCAAGACTAATATCCCGAAGGAATATGGAATTTTCACCCTGAATGAGAAATTCACCATTGGTTTGGAAAACCTAGTGAATGTGTGTGAGTGCAACACCTGTCTGCAAGTGCAACGCTTCGCCTACCTCCTTTGCACAATGAACTCCAATCACTATACAACAAGATTTAAATGGAAAAATGAAAGGCTTTGAGGTGTTATGAAGGTTAACCATGCATTTGAACTCCCAAGGTGGTTGACTTTGAATTTCAAGGGAGATAATTACAACCTTGAAGCTCAATCATAAAAACGCAACACCTACCAAAGCACAACATTGTTCTCCTAACTTTTGTACCAAAGTGATGTCATGGTTGGTTGTGAATTGAATTCTAACTGACCCAAGTAACCTTACAAATCTACGCCCATGATGATAATACATGACAAAATTAACTCACTCATGAATTTTTGGTGAAACATATCCCTAGACTCACTTAACTTGACCTCTTAGAATATAAATGACCATTTGCATGACCTTTCACACACACTGACATAATTACATTCAATAATGAAAATTTTATTCTAAATTAAGACCCATAGCTTGATCTCTACAAGATCATAGAAAACCTTACAAATTTTCCAAATAAACTTGAAAGACAAAACTTGTTTTTTGACTATTATGACTATAGGATACTAACATACCCCACCTTTCTCTAGACAAATCTACTTGTGGGGATTAGATTTCGTCAAGTAATATGTCTCTTGGAAGGCCATATGAAACAATAGATCTAGGAATTGTTTGAGGATTTAGATCACCTTTAGGCTATAGGTTGTTTTTTCTTTGATAGGAAGTGCTTGCTTGAATTAGCCTTAGCATATTAATATAGTTAGTTTACACTTTGCACCATTGCACTGGGTGTTTTCTTGCTATTTGTTACTCTTTTCTCCTATCATCACCCTTTAGCCTATTGATTCATCTTTGTCTTGAAACCATTGCGCCCCTAAGTGTTTGACACAAATATTTCATGGCCTTCGCCCCCAATTTCCTTTAGGACATCTCACTCCCTCTCGTCGAGTTTGAACCCATCCTCCTAGTCCACCATTGAGTCCCCATACTGAATCTAGTTCTTATGATTCTTACCATTTTCCCTCTGATTCCACATCTTCCTAAACCCATACCACCACCATGTCATATAGCAATGTGGGTACTATAAACCAAGTTTTTAACCAAGGTAACCCCACAGGAGTAACCTCTACTAGTATGGCCATTATCCCTCCCTTGCTTCCTTATATGGCTGGACTAAGCCTCCATGATTTCAACCATATCATCAATGGTCCTCTTCTCCATGACCCAAATTGGACTCCTATTCCTACTAAGATTCCTTTTGACATCTCTAAGTTTGAAGGTAATCTTGGAGAAGACCCCACAAATCATGTTCACTCTTTTCACATGTGGTGTTCATCAAATTCCATCATCGAAGACTCCATTCGTCTTCGCCTCTTCCAATGCACCCTTACTAGAGATGCTGCCAAATGTTATGTGGATCAACCACATGCATCCCATTCCACCTTTGTGACTCTCGCCAAATATTTTTTGTCATAATTCTAGTTACCTCTCCAATACAATAAAGGTACCAAACCCTTGACCTCTTTTCACCAAACTTCTGCCACCCGCCTTTCTGACCATGTTCAAGAATGGCACAAAAGGAAGAGCATGTGTAAAGCCCCTGAGTTTGAAGACCATGTATATATGGATTGGATATTGAGAATTATTTTTTCCCCCATAGGTAAATAGTCACCTCATACTTCCTTCAGAATGAGGAATAATCCCTCTAGATAGCCTTGATATATGCCCAGCCGGGTTATGTTTATACTGTCCTCTCCGATATGCCTCGGTCTGGTTCTACTACTACATTGAGGGAATCTCATACTACTAATGTTATTGATGGATCTCTTTCCCACCTTAAACCATCACCATATCCTTAAACTCCCATGAGTTATGATCAACCCCACAGTGCAGGGGGGGGGGGGAGGACTAGTTCCTCTTACACCTATCCCCCTCTTGATCCTTTGCGTGTCAATTCTTATCAAGGTACAAGCACGCCATATACATATCCCCATCCGCATTAGTCGAGGCGAGGGCTAGAAGTTGCTCAATATGGTTATCCACATGTTTTTCACAAATCCTTATGATCCTTATGCACTTCCTAGCACTCCAATGCCACCAATACCAACGCCTCAACCTCCCATGCCTGCATCTCCTCTGACATAATAACAACCACCTCCAAAAAATAGAGTGTATGCTCAATAGAGTACTACAAATCTCCCTAACACCAAGAGGAGGAGTAAGAGGAATGGTAACCAGAATAAACAACCTCAAGGTAACCGAGGTAACCAAGGTTGACAACCTAATGCCCCTAAGGGTGACCAACCTAATCCTACAACCCAAAAACATGGTAGACAACCTAAGAAAAAAAATGCTCTTAAAACTAATAAACCTTGTTCCTGTTGTGGTGTTTTTGACCATTATACTTATGAATGCCCCCTTTTACTTCAGAGGTGCCAAGCATGGGAAGCTAAAGCAACTACTTCTAGAGGGCCTCAATCTATTTCTCCACCTCCTCCCCTTCCTAATTCATCTCAACTAACAATGCTTACCAATACTTTTCCTCATCAAGGATATCTGGATGCCCAACCTACATAGGGTAATGAAAGCCCTCAACCTTCAGAATCTTCCCATAAAAATTACCATTTCTCATGATGAATTCTGAATAAGTCAATACCAAAGAAGTCAACCTCTAGACTTGGTCGCACCAATATGACAAGCCTCCTGCGATTTTAGTGACTGATTGTGAAGCCAAAGTTTCCATTGAGCCTCTACCCTCACCAAATGGAACCTTACAAATTCCTCCACCTAAGGTCAAGGTTACCCTCAAGATCCCCAAAGTTCCATTACGCAAAAATTATTATTCTTCTAAAATCGCCCATACCTATAGCATAATAGATGACTCGGTGTAGTCTCCTGCTACCATGTCAACACTGGAAGTCCTCTAGATGTGCCCATTCCAACGAAAAGATATAATATATGCTTTGGGCACTATGGATCCCTTTGAAGATAATATGATTGTCTTTGATGTTGAAAAATAAGAACATCCCCCCCTCCCTTCATTTGTTTCTTTTCAAATTCCAGCCTCCATAAAAAATGCCACTCTCTAGTGGTGTATAATAGACGCAGGCACCTCCACCTGTGTGATGGTCACTAGTGTTTGGAGGAAAATTGGTTCCCTTGACTTGTCACCATACATTATCACTATTCGTGCTTGGGATGGTCACCCGTGTCAACCCCTAAGTTTATATCACAACTTTCCCATCACTATTTCTTGAAAGACGGTCTTTATTGATTCCAGATTCACTGATTTCCCCTTAGATTAAAACATTTTTTTGGGTCGTAGTTACACCTATGCCATGTCAGCTGTCACATCCAATGTCTTTCGTAAGATGCAATTTCCTAACAATGGAAATATCATCACTATCAATCGGTTGACTTATTATGATCCTCAGTATCAGACCCCTCCTTAGACCACTATCTCATCATTGACTGAAATTAGACTACCCCTTCCTTAATCGATGTTTCTTCTAGAGCCTACAAATATTTTGCGTTTCTTGGGGCTTACTATGGTCCACCGCCTACACCTTCTGAGCCTATCTCTTCCAGTGTTTGTATGCTTCAAGTGTCACGAGCCATATACAAGTGATTTGGTTTGCCTTATTAGTAGCCAACTCCTTTGCAACCTCCTGCTCAAGACTCAACTCATCCTTTAGGTACAATTCCTCTAGGCCATTTCCCTTCTGTTGTTATCTCTCCTAGTCCTTTCCCACCTGAAAATGTTCCCCTAGGTTTCTCTCATCCAAGAGAATTTCCTCCAAGTCATTACCCCTATGGTCATATACCTTTCTTGTTCTCGCCACCAGGAATCTTTTCTACCCCTTTAATGGCTATTTTGAGTGACTCTTCCCAACATCGCCTTAGGTATCCCAATATGGTAGATTGATCCTCCTGCAAACACTCCTCCTGACCAACTCAAACCTTATACAAATTTGAATCCTATTCAACCCATTGTAACAACCCCTTCCTTTGCTTCACTTAAAAAAAAACCTCAATAGGAAGCCACTCCTACTGCGAAATAATCTGGTGCGAGGGGGAAAACCCAGAAAAAGGGAAACAAAGACAAGGCACCCCAAGCAACTCCCACTTCGCCTAAACCTCCAAAGCCTTCTCCTCCATGTGATTTGTGTGATGTTGTTGGAAATGCCACCAATAATTGTCCTGAGCTCCCTCATGTTAAGAATGTGGTCTCTGATACCTTTCCTAACTCTAACATCCCTGAGGTCCATGTTACCTTACTCGAGTCAGCCAAGAAGAACAAAACCTTATGCACAAATCACCCTTGTGATTTGTGTGATAAATATGGACATTACTCCCATCACTGTCCCTGCCTAGAATATTTTCGTGATACACTTCATGTGCTTCGTGAGTTAGATGCCACTCATAGTGATTCTACTTCCCCTCTACCTATGGGTCCTGGTCCCAATGTTTTGTCAGGACAGAAGGTTTCTTAACCCACCATTGTGATTCCCCTTCCTAATTTCGAGATGACAGATAGTTCAACCCCTACTTTATGCCTATCATCATCCATGGGATTGATCTATTCAAACACTTTAGGAGTTTCCTATTGTGCTTATTTCAAATTTTATTCGGAGAACACTTCATTCTCAACATCGGTAGATGTCACATCTACTAGTAATTCGTTCAACCCTGCGGGCAATGCACATGTGAAACTTGTCTTTCATGATGATGATTGGTTCCACCACCCCTTACTTTGAACCACATCCACCTTGTCACCATTACATTTCCACACAATGTTTCGGTAAGGGGGCATCCATGTTTGACAGTTTAGGAGAAGAAATTTTCCCCAACCCTCCTAGTGCATTTGGTAGTATCAACTCTAGTGCCACTATTCTTTCCCACCTCGAATAACTTGTAGGGTCCCATATCAATTCGGATCACCTTGGGCCGGATCCACATAATCATCCCTCAATATTACATCAACAACCCAATCCCTTAGACATTGTTTCTGTTCAACCTCCCTGTCGTCTAGGTGAGCATTGATTAATTATATCTAAAGCCACTTTTCGGTTTGGTGACACCATGTATGCGAACCCATAAATTCAATGCATTTGACTCATATATGCAGTGCCAAATATATTGGCAATCACCCATTTCCTTTCTCTCACTGTATCTATCCATTCTTCCCATAAGACGACATCCATAAAATAAACAAATGGCGAACCACATTGCCACAAAAAGATGCATAACCATATTATGTATCATACCATCCATACATAACAAAGTTATCGATCAAACGAGAAAATTACCCAGTACTCGTTTTTTTGAGGTAGCGAAAAAAACACCCGATTTTGAAATGTGGTGATGTAGAATCACCCATTTATTTTTTTGGAGCATTGTTTTGACACTTTAAGTTTTCTTATGATTTTTTTTTTTTTAAAATAAATGTCATGATTTTCATGTCAATTTTGAAAAGTGGTGATGTAAAATAACCTGTTTTTTTTAGCATATTTTTGGAACTTTAAATTTTCTTTCATTTTTTAATTTTTATTTTTAAATGTCATGTCGATTTAGAAAAGTGGTGATTTTTTTGACACTTTAAAATGTTTTTATTTATCAAGTATGAACATTTGTTTCAAAATGTTTGTGATTTTCATGCTAATTTTGAGAAGCGTTGATGCAACATCAATCCTTTTTGTTTAAGTGGTGATTTTCATCTTGGTGATAAAAGATAAGAATAAAATAAAATAAAAAAACATGACAAAAAAAAACAAAAACAAAACAAAAATAATAATTTAAAAATCAAATAAAAAATGCAAAAAAAACACATAATTTAAAGAAAAAAAGTTTAATAATAATTTTTTTTTTTTTTTTTTGTTTGTTTGTTTGTTTGTTTGTATTTTTAACAATATAATTCAAAAAAATAAAATTTAAAATAATTAAATTAAATTGTTTTTTATTTTTTAAATAGTAAAAATTTAAACTTAAAAAAAGATATATATATATATATATATATATATATATATATATATATATATATATTAAAAAAACACAAAATTCATTTTTTTTTAAATTAAAAATATTTAAAGAAAAAAAAATAAAAAAAAATAAAAAAAACATTTTTAAAATTAAAAAAAATTATTAAATTTAAAAAAAAATTAAAAAAAAATAAAAATAAAAATTGTAATTAATTAAATTTTTTTTTTTAAAGTTGAAAAGAATAAAAAAAGTAAAAAAAAAATAGTCACGGGGCTCGGCTGCTTGGTGGGGTGGGGTTGGGGTTGCTTGCAGCTCTGCCTCCCGCTCCGCGACTGAGCCCCGATGCCCCCGTAGCGGCGGAGGTCGATTTTGAGGGTTGCGGGGCTCGACCGGCGGGCGGCGGTGGGACGTGGAAGATGCCTACCTCGCTCGGTGGCCAAGCCCCGTGACTTATTTATTTATTTAAATTTAACAAATTTTTTTTCAATTTTTTAATTTTTTTTAATTTTTTTTTTATTTTATAAATTTAATTATTGTTATTATTATTATTATTATTATTTTTTAATTTTTGAATTATTTTTGAATTTATTTGTTTTTTATTTTTAATTTATTTTTTTAAATTTAATATTTATTTTTTATTTTTAATTTTTAATTTTTTTTAAATTTGTTTGAATTTTTTTAAAATTTTAAAATTTAAAAAAATGAATTTGTTTTTCATTTTTTATTTGAATATATGTGTGTGTGTTTCTTTTAATTTTTTTTTTTTTTGAATTTAAACTTTTTAAATTTAATTTTTCATTATTTTGAAATTTTTATTTTAATTGTTATTATTATTTTTTTATTTTTTGAAATTTAAATTTCTAAATTTTATTAATTTATTTATTTTAATATTTTAGTTATTTTGATTTTTTTTTTTTTTTTTTTTTTTTAATTTAAATTTTTTATTTGAATTATTTTATTTTATCATTTTTTTAATTATTTGGTTTATTATTATTATTATAACTTTAAAAAAATGGTTTTTTTTTGCCTTTAAATTGTGTGTTTTTTTGAATTTTTTCCTTGTTTATTTTTTTGAATTTTTTTGTTTTTTTTTTACAAGTGATATTTTATCTTTAATACCAAGCCTAAAAATCGTTGGAATTTTATTTTCATAAAGGTGATATTTTATCTTTAATGCCATCCTTTGATTTTTAAGGCTTTTTAGAAACATGATATTTTATCTTTAATACCATGCCTAAAAATTGTTGGAATTTTAAGGCTTTTGATATTTTATCTTTAATGTCGTGTCTATCATTGAAATTTTAAGGTTTTTTCAGAGCCATGATACTTTATCTTTAATGTCATTATTAAAAACTGTTGACAATTTACCCCGAAAAGAAAAAGACATTATTCCAACATCAACACTTTCCGTTTTCAAGGTGTTTTTCGCACACAAAAAATTGACGACGTTATTCCAGCATCAACACTTTCCATTTTTAGGCTATTTTTTGCACACAAAAAAATGGCGACGTTATTCTAGTATCAACACTTTTCATTTTCAAGCTGTTTTTTGCACACAAAAAATTAGCGATGTTATTCCAACTTTAACAGTTTTCGTTTTCAAGCTGCTTTTTTGCACAAAATAAATTGGTTTTTACTTCCATTTTTAAAAAATGTTGAAAATTTACCCCGAAAAAAAGGGTTATTCCAGAATACCACTTTTCATTTTCGGGTTGTTTTTTCATGGTTTTTTGATTTTTTTTGGTTAGAGTTCTCGTTTTGAGGTAACAGTTCTTGCTTGATCGGTAATTTTATTACATGTGTTTGGAATCCTTTATTCTAAATACATCTGGCATGTCCATAGCATGCTATAACCATAAATAAAAAATTGGGGGGCACCTCTGCCCCTATCTCTATTTATTATTCTCTAGAGAATGTCGTGCCAATAGGGACGCATGATCAAATCCCTTATTTGAGCACCTGGGATACAATGGAAATCCACAATCTCATCTAGCTAGGGGCATCACTCCCACCCGATAAGTCCCCTCCATCATCATATGCTGGGGGGAAGTATCTCATGCTTGGGGGCATGATGGACCTTGACCACCTTCTCACTTAATCATCATAAGTCTCGGCCTAGACCCAAATGATCTAGGTATGGTCTATTATCCTTTCCTTCCTTGGATAGTTTGTCCTATCGACCTCTTTGGCGAGCCATATATACATCGCATATCGTAGATGTGTGATACCATATTTTTAGATATTCTACTTTATGTGATACAACACTTACCACCCAATCCCCATGTTTGACTTGGTGGGTGAAGATGATCTTAGACCTTCTCTACTAGTTCATTCTTGTTTTCCTTTCTTACCTTGATTCTTCACTAGGAACCATCCTTTCAAGAAGCATTAAGGCCATTTTTTAGACAAGTAAGGCCACCTACCTAAAAGTCACAGATCCAAATTTTGACAGTTAGTTTTTCTGCTATGAGCTCCCCAAGATTTAGGGTGTTCTCCCCCTCTCAAAATTCTCTAACAACTCACTATGCAAATGAATTAGATTTTGGGGAAAGAAGCCCTTTTATAGGAAAACCCTAGTTTTTATGTCACCCATTGTGACCAAACCTTAGCTTGTTTTGACGAACCATCAACACTGTTGGAAATTTCTCACTGATATCTATAATGGGTCTCTCTTTGTTTTAAGTAATTTGAAACTTCACTAGGAAGCCATTTTTTCCATGAGGTCTCACTTTACCGCCCACCAAAATCAAATCTCTTCATATGAGTCATATGTACTCTGATACCAATTTTCCTTTGCAATTG
This sequence comes from Pinus albicaulis, assembly GCA_034641835.2. Taxonomy (NCBI): domain Eukaryota; kingdom Viridiplantae; phylum Streptophyta; class Pinopsida; order Pinales; family Pinaceae; genus Pinus; species Pinus albicaulis. The sequence goes on along the minus strand of CM076582.1, from coordinate 669,573,830 downwards.
TTGACTTACGTGTTGAGTTTCATCATGAGTAACCACTATTTAATAATGTTTTCATGGTCCCCTTCAAGCCTCTCTCATGTGGCAGCATCATCGAGTCACCCTTGTTCAGAGCATCAGAGATGAGTCACCCTTGCATCTGCAGAGTCTATTATGAGTTCCAATGAGTCCAGTTACAATGTTCCACCCATCTTTGCATTATATTCATCCCATTTTTCTTGTCTTTAGCCTCCACCTATACTAATCTGTCTTTGAAAAGCATCCGTCTGAGTAATTGACCACCCCCTCTGGAATTGAGTCAGTCGGTGTTAGGTAAACCATGCATATTATGCTATGACAAGGGAAGTTGTCAGTATGCCACTCATCTTGTATTCTTCAATAATCATCCTTGGTGTCAGTCTATCATTCCAATTGTTATGATCCTCATGCATTTGTTGAGGAATCCCCATTGTCTCAACTCTAGCAGGCCCTCTTCTATCGACTTCAACACATTTATTTCAGGAGAGTGGTCTAGAGGGTGGTATACCTTGGTTCCAACTTTCATCATTGTTTGGTGCCTCAGATAAAGCATAGAGAATCATCATTCCCCTTTAAATTGGTATTTTCTCATGTGCTCGATTCCATCTCATTATCGCACGATCGAGAATCATAAACTTGATAGTCCACTGATCCAAAAGATTGTCCTAGCATTTCCCAGGTATGTGTGAGATGTTATAGACCTCATGAAGGGGTAGTCCTTCAAGTATCCCCTGACATGCCTGGATGAAATCAGATTATGATCCAACCTTAGATGCAGTTCCGTATATTTGACTGGTTTGGCTTCAGGTGCTTGCAACACCCACAATATGCATGTCTAGTTCAGATAGTCCATTTAGATCTTCAAAACCCTTTCTTGTTCTTTAGGGATTCTTTGGTTGTGACCCCCCTCACCATGTCAGCTTGAGGGTAATTATGTACAAGAAAAATTTTAAGGATGGATGTTTATCTTAAAGTTTAAAAATTTGGCGAATCTTAGTAGTCCCAAATATGTAAATTGTAATTTTTTTAATGTTATTTTTGTAAAAAAAATTATTTTTCTAATAATTTTATATTAGCATATATAAATTTTTGGCGATTTTTAGGTTAAAATATTTTTATACTATAAAATTTGGGCGAATCAATTTTAAAAAAAATGGAAATTGGCGAATCTTTTTTTTGGAAAAAGCATGGAAAATTAGCCCACCTGTGAATATTAGCCCCTAAAATTTTCCGTGATTATGTCCTCATATCAACAGTTGTTATTGTATTTAGTCCTGACCTCTGTTTTCTAGGCACACTATGTATATGGAAATCATTACATAATTGGATCACCTTTTGGCCCATTGATGCCAACATATCATGTATCATGTATCATGTACTCTGTAACTCAGTTCCACATTGCTGGGCACATAATTATTATTTGTACTTAGTTATATCGACGGGTATGGGTATGCCTCCCCCTCCCCACTTGAGATCATATACTCCAACATAAAAGGAGACTTATGTCAGATTAGTAGCTCCCACCCTCTCCATTCCTCAATCCTTCCTTGCATTACTTTATCTCTCTCTCTCTCTAACTCCCCTTTAGTGTCATGTGAAAGTGTAATCTACAACATATTTTGGTCATACGATTTTCTCTTGACACTCTTATGCCAGGGGGAATTTGTTATTACCCAAAAAATGATCACCTAGCCATTTCATATTAGGTGGATCGAAATAAACCATGTAGGATTAATTTGACCATGGTAAATTCACTTTCACCATAGGAAATTGTTACACAGTAATTTGTCACTGTCCCTACCATTCCCCGTCCCGCACAATGGAGGACCAATTTTGTGACCTGTGAACATTGTCATGCCTTGAAAACATCATCAATGCATTCCTCTAAGCATGAGCTTCATTTGCCCTGAAGACATCTCCTTGCAAAAATCATGAAAAAAATCTCTTTTTGCATTGGCGTGGGCAAGCAGTTCAGTACTCGCGCCAATGGGGAAAATCCTGCAAAGAGGTCGCGCCAACTGGCGCTCTGTCATAGAGCAGTAGTCGCACCACCCAATTTAGGGACTGTTTTTTAAATAAAGATGGCGGAAGTTGAGTTCCAACAAACTCAGAAACCATTGCCTATCTTGAGTTGGGAGGTTTGGCTGCGGAAGTTCTATGGAAGGGAAGTGGTTTTGACACCTCCCATGGAACCTTCCTTGTTGATAAGGCCAATCCCACAATAATAGGGATCCCAACTCCCTCCTTCCCCATCTATAAAAGCCTGCTCAATCCCATGGCAAGCTAGTCTTGAAGTTCCTAAGCTTTGAATCTCCATATTCCCAAGAGCCTTTGTGCTGTAAAGAGCCCTCTTTTCCCTTAAGGCCGACTCAAGTAAGGAGACCATCATCGAGAGACTCTGGAGAAGTTTGCCCTTTCCCTGGCGAGCTTTGCGAGACGTGAACGACTGGAGACCCATCCGAAGGAGACCACGACATCAGAACTTGGTTGTAATCTCTCTTCGTTTGTTATTTAATAGATGATTACGATTATGGTTCCACTCTGTTTTCCATCATGTCAATATGAGTAATATCCTTTCTGACTGATATTTAGTTACGTATGCCGGGTTTTATTCTTGTATCTGCTTGTTTCTTCCATGTGCAGGTGTTCATCCGCGGAGATCGTGGAGGGATCATGATCTGCCGAGGCTGAGGAACGGGGACGCTTCTTCTTTAGATCATAGCATTGGAATCCAGGTAGGCTTCTATCTCTAGTCTTTTCATTCGTAACTAGGAACTTGCGTCGTAACATTGTTTGATTGTTGCTAGACCCCTGATGGGCTAGTAGGGATCGCCTCTGTCCGCAGAGGGGATTTACCTCCTCAACAGAAATAATTTAGTAAACCATTTTTATTAAATTATTTTTGATTAAAATTAAAAAAACCCCATGAGAATAATTAAATAACTCATTATTTGTTTAATTTTTTCTAGAAATAATTATTAAATAATTATTTGATAATTATTTCTTAATACCTCTATCTTAATCACATTGGAATAATTAAATAAATCAATACTTATTTATTATTCTTTATTCTTATTTTTGGAATAATTGTTAAACCATTATTTAATAATAATTTCAAATTCATACTTTTCTTAATTCTCACAAAGTGATTAATAAATCATTTTTATTTTTTAATTAGTTCAAACACTTTCTAAATAAATATATTTGACCATTTTGAATATATTTTCCCTCTCAAAAAAATATAATAAAGTAATCCTAACGGCTAGATTTTGATTTGGTTAATAATATTTTATTATTTTCCAATTCCTAATTTAGCTTAATACTTTGTTATTGTTGGGTGTGGAGCCTGATTATCTTATTTATTTAGATGTATCGCCACGTTGGACCCCTGTTCTTAACAGGGCAGCAATGCCGCCTGCCGTTTAATCATTTCTAGGGAGGTCTAAGGGGGAGCGACGACCCCCGAAGCTAAAAACATATGTAAAATTTCCTTGTAAAATATTGTAATTTCGTAGTCAATCTGTGCCGTTCATTAGGCGGATGATCTGATGGTAGAAGTTATGTTTAATTTAGGGTTTTTTTCCCTAGAAGGCATTCCATCATTTTGTATGAGGGTATTGTATTGCAGCTATGTATGGTATGCGTATTATGAGCGAGAAACATAAAGGGGGACTGTGAGAGAGTAGAGGATATTACAACGAATCTACTGTAGGTTGTGTCTCTTCATCATGTTGGATAATATAAAGGACATACTATTTTTTCTGGGTGGAGGTAGCCCAAATTGGGTGAACCACGTATATCTATGTCTCTCTTGTTTTATATGTTTTCTCTGTTTGTGTTTCCACATATTTTATGTGTTCCATTGCTCTATAATATATAATTTTATAACATTGATAAATAAGATGGTTTTCCATTCATTCTTCACCTTGATCATTTTCATCACCGCCAATATCGTTTTATCGCATTTGAGCTCCCACTTGAGTTCAAGCCATTTTTTTCTTCTTCTGCCCATTGCAATATTGACAGAGAGAAACAAATCACTGAAGAACAAGGACATAAAAACTTACCCATACCATGGAGGGGGATCTATAGACCCAAGTTTATAAGTTCTCCTCAGTAGGTGTTTCATCTACATTTGATCTAAGTGGATATTGGTGGCCACCCACCTATTCCACCTAGAACTTTAGTTGGTTTCATTAATTTCCTTGTTTATAGTAGCATCTACTATTTTTAGCATTTTTTTGGGTCCTAAACTTCCGGAGAAATTTTGACCCCTTCAATGACATTTTTTTGAGGTTCGTAGCATGTTCATAGTCATAGAAAAGGGCCTATGGTAAAGCTATAGTACTCAGAGAGATATTTCTGATGATATATCGTATGTTCCAAATGTAGATAATATGACCAAGTTATGACCCCGAGAAGTTGGCTCCCCAACTAACCCCAACGAGGCCCACAAACTCTTGGTGTTCCATTTCCTAGGGTTAGGGTTTTGGTTGTTTATGGTTTTCCCATGTTGTTCAATAATAAAAAGGCCCTTGAGCCTAATTTTAACATAGTTCAGAGGCATGTAGCCGCCAAATCTCTTCTCAAAGATAAACTACCATCACCCAAGCTAGTTTATTTCCATTCTGTCTTTAAGCTTATTTCAATTATTTGATATTAATGAAATGAAGTACATTTTCTACTGCATCTCTGCATTTATGTTTATTTCTGTATTTTATTGATTTCCTACATAAATATGGATCAGTGTTATGAGAGTGGTCTACTCTTTCTCGATCTTTATTTGCATGTCCCCAACGAGATCAGGGTATAAGAAGTTAAGGCTCAATATGGTTGAACCTTTGCAACATCAGCCTCGCAAAACCTGATGACCTCACATGGTGGAGGAAAAGAAAGACGAGGGATCAAGAGATCCTATCAAAATATTTCTCTAGGAGGCCCTCGAGAAACAAAGGAACGTGATTATGGAAAAATTTTCCTAGATCCTTCAACGACTAACCATCGACGACGCATCTTCATCCGACGGCCACTCTGGAGGCACCACTCCTTTTAAGGTACAAGTTAACTTCGACATTCCCATATTTGAAGGCTAAATAGATGCATACACCATAGATAGATGGATGAATCTATTAGAAGGATATTTTTCGATTCATGAATTATGCAATAGGGAAAATATTACTTCTGCACTCCTCAAAGCCTTCCCCCATGTCAAGGACTAATGGGAAGCCTACTGTGAGAAAAAGGACGAGGGGCAATCCTCCCTATTCTTGGCTGCACCCACTTGGAATTCTTTCTAAGATGCCATCAAGGAACAATACTACCCTGTTGGGAGCTATGAGTAAAAGTACATACAATGGATTACATTGCGACAACAAAGAGATTAATATGTGCATGAGCTGACAAATCTGTTCCATACCCTGCATACAAATTTGGGTATCAAATATTCAGAGAAATATTTGGTGCTTAAGTACTACAATTTTTTGCATAGATATATCCAGGAGGAAATGGATTTCCTCGACATCTCCTTGCTTGGTGCAACATATTGGTATGTTTCCAAGATTGAGTAGTAATTCAAACAGAAGCAGTGAGACTTTGGATATGCAAATCAGAAGCAAGGGAAAGGCACTCCCAAACCATAGAAAAAAGGACAAGGCCAAGGAGGGTCGAACCAGGACAAGCCGTTGAAGTTGTAAGTGAAAAAAAACACCACGAAGCCAAAGAAGGACATGGGAAAGTGGTGTGATTTCCATAAGAGATCCACTCATAACACAAGTGAGTGTCGGGCGAAGAAGTCACTGGTGGTTGAGCTGAAGGCTTCCAGATCATATGCATGTTCCAACTCTGAGTCAGAACCTGACAGGGGAAATGACAAAGGGAAGTAGATTATCAATGTGGAGCCCAGTGCCATCATTGCCACCTCCAAGATCTAGAAGAAAGAGCCCAAAGATCTAGAGGAGGGGGAGTACCTCTTCCATTTCAAGATGTGGGTGAAGGGTTCCCCATTGCAGTTCATGGTTAAACATGAGAGCCAAAAGAACCTCATTTCAGTAGAGTTCGTGAAGCAGCTGGGCCTGGCGATCATAGCACACCCAAAACCATACACCATCAGGTGGCTTCACCAAGGACAAGATCTCCATGTCATCCTGTAGTGTCGCCTTCCATACAACATTAAGTTGTTCACGAATGAGGCATTATGTGATGTCGCTCCTCTTGAAGTTTGTGATGTATTATTAGGCCAACCATACTTGTGGAAGTGACATGTTTTGTATGAGTCTCGACCTCACGTTGTTATTATTACTTTGGCTAATAATTTGCATAGGATACCAAAGGTAGCAATACCTACTTCCATCTCTTTGATCATTACAAATCAATGCAATAAGCTCATTTCCAAAACTGGGAAACTTGTTTCCCTTATGATCCGCCCTTAGGGAAAGAAGAATATTGTGGCGACGACCTCCAGACAGGGCTCCTCCGCATGGAAAAAAAAATGGACAAGGTCGTGGAGGAGTATGGGGACATATTCACTTCACCTACAAGGGTGCCTCTACACTATCAAGTCAAGAATTCCATCGATATGACCTCAGGTGCGCCGCTACCCCATGGACCAATCTATTGACGCTATGTTTTGAATAACGAAGAAATAAATAGGCATATTCTGGAGTTGCTGTAGAAAGGTCACATGCATCCGACCGAGTTCATCACCCTGTGGGAGCCCGATCGTGTTGGTGTAGAAGAAGGATGGGACTTGGAGACTCTGTATTTACTATCAGGTGCTGCACAAGATCATTTTCCATAATAGATATCTGATCCCACAGATTTATGACCTTTTGGACCAACTCAAGGGGCCAAATATTTCAGCAAGATTGACCTGAAGTCCGGGTATCACCAGGTACCAATCGAACCCTCCGACGTGTGGTAGACTACCTTAAAAGCCAAGGAGGGCCTTTTTGAATGGTTGATCATGCCTTTCAGGTTGATGAATGCTCCCGAAACCTTCATAAGGTTAATGAACAACATCTTGTGACCATTCATTAACTCATTCGTGGTGGTGTATTTGGATGACATCCTGAGCTTCAGCAAGAGTTGGGAATAACACCTCCACCACATTCGACATGTCTTCCAAACACTAAAAAAACACAAGTTGTGTGCCAATTTGGAGAAATTCACTTTCAGCATGACCCAAGTTCAATATCTGGGGTACATTATTGATGAGCGGGGGGGTGCATGTGGTCCTAGTCAAGATCTAGGTCATTCAGGATTGGCCAGCCCCAACTACTCTAACAGAGCTCCACAACATTTTGGGTCTTTCTAATTTCTATCGTAGGTTCGTGTTGGGGTTCTCTCATATCACTTGGCCTTTGAGTCAAGTCAACAAGAGAGGAGCGAAAGAAAAAATATTTTGGTTTGAATCTCAACAAAAGGCGTTCATAGAGTTTAAGCATTGTCCCTGCTTTGCACCAATGCTCACATTAATATAATTATATCAACCATTTGAGATCGAGACAAATGCCTATGAATATGCTATTGGGGTAGCACTTACTCAGTAGGGGTAGCTAGTGGCATTTCACAACTAGAAACTTTCAGAAATAGTCTGAAATTATCCCACCTATGAAAAAGAGATGTATTCCATTGTGCATTCCTACCGACAATGGAAGAATTACATTTTGGGGAAGGAAACAATCATCCAAAATGATCACTGATGCCTACAGTTCATATAGGCACAAGAGAAGTTGCAGAATTATTTCCATCATAAATGATCCACATACCTGCAACAGTTCCATTTTAACATCAAGTACAAGAAGGGCAGCACCAATAATGTTACATAATGCCTCAAATGACCATCGTTCGTTCGTGGCGTTAACCACTATGTTCGACTCTTGTGGGCACGAGACTTCAGGTTGGCAAAATCTCTACAAAAGTGATCTAGAATTCAGCAACACATAACAGATGCGCCTAGAGGGTAAGAAAGTTCTAGATTTTAACCTACAAGATGCATTGTTATGCCACTTGGGACACCTCTGTGTTCCTTCAAGAGAGCATGACAAGATGGTTTGGGAAGCACACTATAGTCATGTCTCTGGAAATTTCAGGGTCGAGAAAATAATGGGAGTACTGCAGAAGTATTTCTATTGTCCAAACCATCAACATGATTTCAGGAAGTACATAAGATCTTGCACTGCATGTGTCATTTCCAAACCTACCATCAAGAAGAAAGTCCTATATACTCCATTGACTACCCCTAGTTGATCGTAAGAATCCATCTCCATGTATTACATGTTAGGACTTCCCTCTACCAAGCATGGAAATTAATGCATTTTTATGGTCATCGAAAGCTTCTCTAAGATGGCCATTATGGCAGCTTGCAATAATAATATCACAAAAACATCCAATGCCAAACTATTCTTTGAGCGAGTGTGGGTACACTTTGGGATCCCACAGTCCATTATCTCATATCGGGACAACATGTTCCTTAGTAAATTTTGGTCAAGTCTTTGGTCGATGCTAGACACCAAGCTCACTAAGTCCATAAATTTCCACCCCCAAACTGATTGCCAAACAGAGGTCATCAACAAGATGATCATACACATTTTGTGCATGTACAACTCAAAGAATCCATGAACATGGGATGAAAGCATCCCCTATGTCTAGCACAACTATAACTGATATCTCCACAACTCAACTCACCACAACCCCTTTTAGGTGGGCTTGGGATTCCAACCACTATGTCCCATTGATGTGGCCATACCATTTGCAGCTAGTCAGGCAGATTCGGCTCATGTATAGTCTAAAGATGACAAGGAAAACAAATTCATTGAGGGAATTCAACACATCCACCAATGGGTCTATGGCATATTGGAAAAATCCAATGCTAAGTACAAGTAGCGACATCATCAACATCGGGTGCCACATAAGTTTCAGGTGGGTGATAATGTTTGGCTACATTTGCAGAAGGAGTGCCTCACTGGGCCCCACTGCAAGATTCACCTGCTTTGATATGGGCCATATACCATCACCAAGGCTGTAGGGAAAAATGCCTTCAAGCTCAATATTCCACTATTCCTTGGTATGCACACTGTATTCAATGTGGATTTCCTTAGGCCCTACTTTACACCGTTGCTAGACACATCTGACATTGCAGAACAACTCACACTAACAGAGTTAAATAAACACTAAATGGAACAATCCACACCTGATCATATCAGGGATAGCCAGATCATGAACAACCGCTAGCATAGGATCCAACTATATTGAGTTTTCAAAGTAGGCCAACTCCTTCACTAGGGCAAGTGGTTCACTAGGGACCATATTCAATAGAAATTTCCTCACCTCATGAAGACTCTGCACGCAATGGGGACCATTGCTTCCTAATGGTGGAGGAATGATATAGATGGATATTGGTGTCCACCCACCTATTCCACCTAGATCTCCAGTCGGTTTCATCAGTTTCCTTGTTTATAGAAACATTTACTATTTTTAGCAGTTTTTCGGGTCCTAAACTTCTGGAGAAGTTTTGACCACCTAAATGACATTTTTTTTAGGTCTGCAACAACCCCAAAGCGATAGGAAAGGGCGTGTGGAAAAACATGTAGTAAACAGAGAGATATTTCTGAAGATATATGGTATGCGCCATACAAAGATAATATGACCAAGTTACGACCCTAGGAAGTTGACTGCCCAACTAACCTCAACGGGGCCCACAAAATCTTAGCATTCCATCTTTTGGGGTTGGGGTTTTGGTTGATTATGGTTTTCCCATGTTTTTCAATAATAAAAATTCCCTTGAGCCTCATTATAACATAGTTTAGAGGCATGTAGCCTCCACATCTCTTCTCAGAGATAAGCTACCATCGCCCGAGCTAGTTTATTTCCATTCTGCCTGTATGATTATTTCAGTTATTTGATATTAATTAAATGAAGTATATTTTCTATTGCATCTCTGTGTTTATGTTTATTTATGTATTTTATTGTATTCCTGTATAAATACAGATCAACACTAATACAATGTTCTTATTCCTCCATTAGGTACTACACTTCATTTTTGCAGTTATATGTTTTGGGTTACATATGATATTTTGTTGCAGGGATTTATTATTTTTTCATTGCAGATTTGAAGCGTAAAAATACATATTTTTTTGTTAGGGTCAATTTTCACCAGTGACTTAAGTGAAGCATTTTTGGTACACTTTCTAAGAATTTTCATACTAACCGAAGTGTTTCCACTTCTAGCCTCCTATAACCTACAAGGTTGACACCACAACAACTGGAGGAAAAAATAGCAAAAGGGATTTGTTACAATTGTGATAAAAAATACACTAAAAGTCATAAGTGTTCTGAAAATAAATGATTTTACATAGATTGTAAGGAGGAAGAGAATGAATAATAAACATCAAAAGAAGAAGATATACATCAGGAACCAACCCTAAGGTTTGAAAAAGAAGAAATGAATCCGACCATATCTTGTAATTCAGTTGAAGGAATTACTGCTCAAAATCTCAAGATAGAAAGATATATCAATAAGAAAAAGGTAATAGTGTTTATTGATTCAAGTTTATCCATAATTTTATTCATTGTAAGATATCCAAGGATTTGACTTGCTTTCTATATCTAACACCATAGTGTCAAGTGGTGGTTGTATATGGACGAACTATAAATTGCTCAATGAAGTTCCATAATATCAATCTAAACATGGGGGAATATGTATTGAATAGTCCAATTCTTTCCATTCCAATAAGTAGTGTTGATGTTGCATTAAGAGTCCAATGGTTACAATATTTCGGGATGATAACTTTTAATTTCTAAGAAATTTTTGTGAAATCATTCTGGGAAGGAAAGGATTTTGAATTAAGAGATATCAAAACGAAAAATAAGAATATAATCAATTCTAATGGAATGAAAATTCTTTTTAAGAAGGAAAAAAAAGGGGAAATTACACAATTATTATCATTAGATGTTCAATCATCTAAGTCATCCATTTCTCCGGATCTCAAAAATGTCCTTGACAATCTGTTGATGGGAAAATCTATCCGGCCAATAGCAGGGGATCTCCCTGGTAAAAAGTCCCAATTAGACCTTGAACCATTTGGAATAGGGATCCTGTCCGGGGTGTGGGTCCGGCTACCGCTGATTTCTCCTTTCTTTGGGTCTTGCTTAAACTCTATAAACCACTTGATACATACTTAATCAAATGATACAAGACATATGATTGATGCATTAAATGTGCATATAACACTATGAGTAGCAAGAGGAAATAATAAAGCATAAGTACCAAAGGGAGTGTTGTTAACAACACACAATTCGAGTCATGCTTGTAAACTATTCTTACCACAAAAGAAACAATTCCTCATGGCAAGAACACCCTTCACTTCCTAAAAGTTTTAAATGATAACACAATTTCTAATAAACAAAGCCATCAGCATTCATTAAGAAAGTGAAATGGACTCAACCACCATTAACATACTCAGAAAAATGCTATGCAGTTGTGATATGAATTGAAGATACAGTTCCCTTAATCTAAAGATGTTCAGAAACTGAAAATATAATACTCAATAGCGCTCATACATATGAAAACACCAGATCCATAAAGGGATTTTTCAAAATTCTTGTATTCATGCTCAAATGTATAATCCTTTGGTAATACAATGTACTCAGCTCGAGTCCCAAACCAAAAGGTCCTTTTACAAGTTCCTGAAGGAAATATTTATAGAGCAAAGCTTGTCCTTTGGGCTTCCTTGAATTTTCGTCTTCTTGACCGTTGGGTTGCCTTGCGACCCAGTCTATTCTGCGACTTGTGACCTGAGCCACTGATGCGACCTTGCGACTTGAATAGATCTTGCGACTTGCGACCCTCAACAATCCGCGACCTGCGACCTTGATAAATTTGCGACCTGTGACCTTCTTGGATTTTGAAACCTCACGACCCAGTCGCTGGGTTGTTGGGTCACGTCGTCGAGCATTTGACATGGAACACGACTCCGCAACCTGGCGACCTGAGGAAATCTGCGACCTGGGGGTTTTGTCCCTTCTACATTTCTCTTGTTGAGATAGTCTTAGCTCCCGCCACGTGAACCATCATTTTCTGGGTAAGTGACAAAATTTCTCGTCTGGGTCATCATCATAATCTCCTCATGTTACCTGCGCATAGGCATATTAGATTAGCCATGTGTAACTTGTTAAATTAGCCTCACCCACATAAATATGTTTATGCATGTTCAAGAAAAAATAAAAATACAACAAAAAGAAAACGCATATGCATAAGGAGCTTGGACTCCTGCGTAGTCTATTTTCCATGCCTCCACCTTATTGGGTGATGTGACTTGTATATTATACTCCTATTCCCTTTTACCTGAGACTTATCGAGCATGCTTCTATTCACATGTTTCCTTCTTGGTTATTATCTTGTGCAATCTTTGCATGGATTCAAAATGGGATGCATCCTTGGCAAAGCTGGTGCATGTATACGTGCACACTCGTGGTGTGCCCCCAACAATGCGATTATGGGGACTCTCGTAACAACATTTCGATTATTTGCTGTTATGTAATATCAATACCCTTTGTAATACAAATGCATGTCTACCCTATTTTGAGAGTGCGACTCTGCGTTTATATGGGCATGTGTGTTTGCCTTTTAAAAAAGGGTTGCACTTTGGGGTCGCATAGTCGAGAATTTCATTGGTTTCTTTCGGACACATCTTTTGCGACCTTGCGACCTCATAGAGGTCGCACAGTCGCATGGGAAATAGGTCGCATTTGTTGACCATAAGCAAAATCTGCGACCTTGCGACCCGAGGTCTTTAACTGCGACTTTGCGACTTATTCTGCCCTCACATGGTCGAGAAGTCGTACGAGCTACGGGGCTCCATTTGATTTCCTTTTGTGATCTTTAAACTGTTCAAATTATTTGTCTGTAGCCGTTGGCATTCACACCACTTATTCAAGCCATGGGATCAACTCATGATTAAGGGACATGCACAGCTAAACAAACTCTGCAAAAATGTGTATGGCGTTGCATTTGGCATGCCGAGGCCATGGCAGGAGTGAGCTTCGTTAGTGGTAGGTGGTGCAACCATACTACTTCCACACCTTGCGGAAATGATATTATGGGCATGCCGCCTGTGAATACCAATAACTGCACCCACAGAGAAAGTCTGCGCGATACTCAATTTAGTATGCAGCATTCATGCTTCAGCTATGTTGGGAGCGTGCGCACAATATCTATCATGGATGGTTTTTGGTTTGTGTCATGGCTGTTACACGAGTTGTAATTCAGGAATTTTTTGCGACCAAGTGAAATGATACTACTGAAGTTACATTACAATCATCACACCAAATCTGGATCTTCTTGTTCTGGTAGGACTGATTTAGAACACGCTGGAAAAACATGCTGTAGGTGTCGTTGCATTTCTTTGAAACAGTCCATATTAATATCCCTCGCAGTTTTATAAAAGTACTTCCCCACACAGATTTTGAGATCAAAAAGTCAAAGACTCGTCCTTGCAGTGCATTTTAGTGATGACATAGTGGGCTTTTTTAATGAAACGGCTGCATTGTCGAATGTATGTTAATAGCAGTTTTACCGGCCTCCATAAAACCAGCCGTGTCAAGATTTGTTGACCGTAGTGGGTTCAACATATTTTTAAATCTATTATCGAACCGGTGGCAAACTGACTCACCTCCTCCAACAAAGCCGTAACTCTTCACCATTAACAACGTAGCTCTGCTCTGCTTTTGACTATCATCGCACCATGGTTATTATACGTTGCCACTATAGTTCCGCTCCATGTTTTAATCGTAAAATTTGACTGCTATATATATCTGCCCCAAATTTTTTATCATGGATTAAAACTCCACCATCGAAATGTTTGCGCCCATTTGTAATGTGTCAATGTAGTTTCGCTCCACCATATCACATGGTTTGGAAACCATATTGTGTTCGCACCCTGGTTTAATTATACAATGTTTATCATTTGATTTTCCTCAGATTGTTAGCCGTGGTAGATTTCAAAGATGCAAATGAATAAAAAAATTTCATGCCAAGGCTGCCACATAATAATATGAATGTTTTCTTGCTTTGAAAATTTGAGATTTGAAATTTGATACACACCAACTAAGCTGGGATATCTTCTGAAAGTATTTGAAATGCGAGGTCGATGAGAAGTTTCCAATCATACTCCTCCTATTTTACAGTGAAATCATATCATTCCCAAGAATTTTTCCTAAAACAATGCAGCTTCATATAGTAGACTAGTCATTTGTTCAAGCCACATTGATGGCCCTTTTAATATTGACCCTTTCTATCTTTTGGTTCTAGAAACTCTATTTGCATATGCATCAATGTGCATGGTTATCAAAAGGTGTATGCATTTAAACATAAACTTTTAGGTTCAATTTGAAGTTCTCCATCTCTTATGGTCTCGTATAGACAAACTTTATGGATATGTAAGAGCAAAGGAGACTAGGGTTTTAAGGCCCTTTCATTATTCCACACTGTATTTTTTTGAAGCATACATAATTCCACACTATGTAGCTTAGGATTAATAAATTTTGTTCCCAAAAGGTGTGTTTGACATTTGAAACTGTGCCATTTCCTTGCCAACACCAACATGTGTGCTTTCACACTGCTGCTCAGCACGAGAACGCTTTTGAATGAGATTGTCCTTCTTTAGTGAAATCTTCTATGTCCACTTTGTTCACCTAGGCTATACTTCAGGTTAGAATTTTTGAATTGGTGAAATGTGTTCCTTTGTGTGTACACATCGACATTGAGATGGTATTGTGCAGGATCTTCAAAACTTCCTTTAAGGTGAGGTATCTTCCATCTCGGAATATAAATACTTCATCTGGTCCCTACGTAAGCTTAGATCATAGCACATGCTTCTGGTTTATGCAAGATGGCATTCGGTATAGACATTTCCAAATGGAGCATTTCTAAGTATCTGGTGTACATTAGTGAAGAAAGCTTTTTTGCATCAGTGACATAAAAGGTTCTTTCTCTGATAAACATGTATCACACCATCCTCCTTTCAACAATACTGGTCACTTGCTCCTCCTCCCCCTCTGTTTCACAACTTTGGCCTTGTTGTTGAGCTCAATTTTATTTCCCTCGATGTCATGACAAAATTGAGGAGTTTTTCACCCATGGGGTTGACCTGTGTGGAATATTACAACATCACAATTAATCTTTGATAATGGTGTCCCTAGATAAAACATATGAGACTAACGAGCTTAAGAGAAGTATTCAAACAACATGCTTAATGACCCATGGCGAGAGGGTTGCTAATGTACATCCTCAATGCACAGAAAAGTTCCTATTCAAGCATATGCTGGATGAGCCCTCCCACACATGGCGTGATTGCAGAAACAACATCTGATCATGATGGTGAGAAAGCTCATGAGGGGTTGGGGATAGGCCGCTGGGATGTCACTAACTGCAGGTTGGGTGAAATACCTAAATGACTAAATGAGCAGAGGGGGACCCGAAATTTCGAATATACCCAAAATTTTGGGTGCTGTTGTAGTGACTACAACAAATGGCGGACCACTGGTAGAATCCAGCATCTCTGTCGATATCACAACAATAGTATGAGTCCAGACGGTGATGCAAGGGAATATTGAACAAGTTCTGTGAGTACCCTTTGTATTACTTTGGCCTTTACAGATATGCCCAGTCCTTGTGCCTCAGCTAGGTCTTGTCAATCAGAACACAAGAAAGCGGAAGCTTGCGGATGCCAGTAGGTTGTTGATGATGTGAATAGCAAGGTAGCGGGTTTATTATTTTCAGGATTTTAAAGCAAGTTTCCGGTGTTGCTCCGCTGCCAGCAGGCCTGGACAGTACCCCGACGGAGTCACTTCAAGAAATCACAAATGTTGCTCCACTTCCAGCGAGCCTGGTCAGTACCCCGTCGGAGTCGTTGCATTACCTCTCTGCACAGGAAGCCTTTCTCGATCCTTTACCCTTATTTGTTTCATGTGCTTGTAGCACTTATTTTCATGTGCTCGTGGAACTTATTCTTCATGGGCGGATGAGGGATCCCGACTTATTTTATGAGCAAGAGATGCTGTTTATTGTTTTACAGAAAATGAAAGATATCCTGATTTGGGTTTTCCCTTGTGCCAAACCTTCACATCCCATTTTCCACAATAGGCGAAGCATGCAAAACAGATTATTAAGATGTCCAAGACTATACTGGGCACAAGGCTTAGGCTACAATTATTGAACCATTCAAACTTATTAGGTTTCCCAAAAATAACCGGCTCGTATCTCCCTGGCTAATAAATTTAGAATCATAGGCATCTTGTTGAGAATGTGACTTCGATGATTTATCCTGCGAGGAAGCCGCCTCTTGAGATAGCCACAACAACCTCACGCAAACA
The DNA here is from genome assembly GCA_034641835.2 of Pinus albicaulis. Classification (NCBI taxonomy): domain Eukaryota; kingdom Viridiplantae; phylum Streptophyta; class Pinopsida; order Pinales; family Pinaceae; genus Pinus; species Pinus albicaulis. Next base: position 669,557,444 of record CM076582.1, on the reverse strand, counting down.
ATGGGATTATTATTTCAGCAATCGGGGCAAAACAAGACCTTAAGGTGGTAGGGTTTCAATGAGGGCTCGTGCAGTGGCAGGCGATATGACAGAAATGATGTGAGGAAGAGAGTGTACGATGCAGTGTAATAGGAGAGGCTCAAGATGCAATGCAATGACATGTGCGAGAACGATCAACCAGTTGTAGGTGGAAAATAGGTGCAATACAAGCAGTGATTATTTATGCAGCAACCAGCGACTGAAAAATAAATGAGTGGAGAATACTTGTAACATGATGATGCCTAAGATATTAATTGTAAAAAAAAATAGCAAACACACTTTTTAAATTATAAATTAAAAAATTTGGCAAGTAAAACTAATTAAAACTTTGAACTAACAAATTTTTATTAACAGGTCCTAGCTAGCCTACACCTAAAACTCTAGCTTAACCAATGATGTAGTCGAGTTATGTAAAATCAGCTTTCCAGTGCAGCCACCACATTAGCTCCCATCCTGCAACAACAACAATGCTTGGGATCAGAGCTAGTATCCAAAAAAGTGTAGTAACAACAAAACTTACCTGAAGAGCAGGTGCAACGACAAGAAGATCATGGATACTTACCAAAAAACATGCTAGAATAGATTGTGCAAGCTGAATTCCACTCTCATCCTGATACACAGCAATATGTTCTTGAAACTCAACATTTATAAATGACACACATCCATTCATGCACAATCCTAGGTCTGATGGGCGCTGGGTAAGCCATTTCCTATTTGCAGGCACATCCACCGGATAGGGTTGGTCGAGCCAACCAGCAACCTCATTGTGGTGGTGAGGATGATTGATTTTACAGGGTGGAAAGAACAAGCATGTGCCAAGCGAATTATAGATACTTGCGAATCTGAGAGCAGAAACCCTAATTTTGAAAACCCTAGTTCGGAGATGTTCCTGGAATCTGTCAAGGATATGAGGATCCGAATCCACTTTTAGTGGAGGCTGCAATTCCTCACCGTATTGAACAAACTCCGTACCTTCGAACGGGGGGTTTCCCAACTTTGACGATTTGGCGAGATCAATAGGCAAATGGATGTGATCATGGATTGTGGTGAGTTGCAAAATGTCAGTGGGATTTGTATTAATTCAGTCAAATGTTTGCGTGCTGACAGATTGATAAATCGATGTATCAGATTCTTTAGATTTGTCAGGATGGGGTGAATTTACGGTAAGGTTTTCGAGCAGTTGAGGGATTTTCCAAAAATCACATGTTAGTGCCTGATTGCAACTGGTACTGGTTGGGCAACAACTGGAAAGATTAGAGACAATGGCCGGTGTTTTCTTACCAGTGAATAAATTGGGGTATATCGGTTGTTGCATACCAGCTGTTGTTGGACAGGAATATGTGCTCAAGGAAACCTCATTAGAATGAAAAATCCACCCAGATGAAATGATATCCGACGTGGTTATGCTGGGAGGAGCATGGTACTTTGGAATTGTCGTTTCAGAAACCCTAATACGAGGAACCCTGGTTGGAGTTGTTTGAGAGATCTCGTCAGGGTCCGAAGAACTAGGGATGACATCCGGCAAGAGTGGGAGTGCTTCAATTCCCTAATGGGTACTCGAATCTTCATAGAGAGAATTATCGAATTCTGGCGTCTCCGTATGGTCAACAAAGAGATACGAGTGACAATCCTCAACGGTATGATTGAATATGTTTTCAGATAAGCAGTGATCGCTGTAACCATCGATTTGATTAAGTTGGGTACCTGGCATGTTGGGCTCCCTGGGAGTTACTGATTGGGATGGGTAAATAAAGAGGACATCTTGAGGTTGCCCAAATAGGAAATCGCTCCTATGGCTGTCTAAAGATTCCGAGTGAGAAAGATCAGATCTAAAATATTCATCAATTTTGAACAGGGATTGTGAAACACCATCTACGTGCTTATGATTGTCGCCAATACCAGTATAAGGAAATTTTGAATGTCTCGAAGAAATTACTGGTGTGGCGGACTCTTGAAATAAATCAAGGAATAATGAACGAAAAGATTGAGCCGCAGGGGCGTTAACCATACAAGGCTTTTCAACACGTGTATCTGTGTCATTAAGAGGAAACAATGATTTGGCAGGCCTTGTAAGGAAATCAACTTCTTCCAGGATAGGATTCGATTCATAATCAGTATGTGTATCAGATTTAGGACTGTGTCTAGGGAGACATCGAGTGGGCTCAAGGTAGGTTTCATGAACCTGGAGGGATGTTGGGCCCATCTGGTTTTCAAGCCTTGATTCGACAGGGTGCGTGAAAGATTCAAAGGTAGTATAATAGGATTTATCCTCTTGCAAGTGTTTATCCTTGCTCAGAACTTTCGAGGTCACAACTCCACTACCCGGCAACTCAGGAGGAGGAGTAAGAATATCACAAAAAGAAATACTCTCTTGGGAGGCGGGAATGTGGTCTGGACTCGGGGAGATGGACAAGGAAACATTGGGGACGCAGTCTAGACAGCTGGCAACTTGCGGGTCGTCATAGGGAACACTAGGATCAGGCTGGGTTGCTAACTGAAATTGTTCAAGGGAAACGAGAATCACATACCTGAACTGTTCACTTAAACATTCCCAATCAACATCCCTTTCAGGGAACTCAAAACAATAATGAACAAATTTGATAGAGAATTCATCTAGAGGTTCCTTAGGTTCCATTCTGATGTCATTTAACTTTATTAATACATTTTGAAAATCGTACCTGTGAAAAGCTTGTTGTAATTCACTGGCGAGTTGTTCAAACAAATGGATGGAAGCTTCCAGTAATGTGCGGCACCATTGCTTAGCGTGACCTTCGAGAGTGAGGAAGAAAAGCAAGCAAATCAAACCTTCATTGTCAATTTTGTAGCACTCACCAAAGTCACAGAAATATAAAAGGTGTTGGGTTATGGATACTTCGTTTTCACCATCGAAATTTAACTGGGACAAGTGATACATAAGTTCATCGGGGATGAGACATCGAGGCTCATAAAACTCCGACAAAAATCTCAGGAGAATGATTTGGGAACGAGCCATTACAGATATGAGATTAACTGCAGGCTCTAAGGGCTCAGCTTGTCATCTGGCCCTCCTTCTAGCGCCAATTCTGTTGACGGGAAAATATGTCTGGCCAATAGCAGGTGATATCCTCGGTAAAAAGTCCCAATTAGACCTTGAACCGTTTGGAATAAAGATCCCTTCCGGGGTGTGGGTCTGGCTACCGCTGATTTCTCCTTTCTTTGGGTCTCGCTTAAACTCTATAAACCACTGGATACACACTTAATCAAATGATACAAGACATATGATTGACGCATTAAATGTGCATATAACACTATGAGTAGCAAGAGGAAATAATAAAGCATAAGTACCGAAGGGAGTGTTGTTAACAACACACCATTCGGGTCATGCTTGTAAACTTTTCTGACCACAAAAGAAATAATTCCTCATGGCAAGAACACCCTTCACTTCCTAAAAGTTTTAAATGATAACACAAATGCTAATAAACAAAGCCATCAACGTTCATTAAGAAAGTGAAATGGACTCAACCACCATTAACATACTCAACAAACTGTTACGCAATTGTGATATGAATTGAAGATACAGTTCCCTTAATCTAAAGATGTTCAGAAACTGAAAATATAATACTCAATAGCGCTCATACATATGACAACACCAAATCCACAAAGGGATTTTTCAAAATTCTTGTATTCATGCTCAAATGTATAATCCTCTGGTAATACAATGTACTCAGCTCGAGTCCCAAACCAAAAGGTCCTTTTACAAGTTCCCAAAGGAAATATTTATAGAGCAAAGCTTGTCCTTTGGGCTTCCTTGACTTTTCATCTTATTGATCGTTGGGCTACCTTGCGACCCAGTCTATTCTACGACTTGTGGCCTGAGCCACTGATGCGACCTTGCGACTTGACAGGATCTTGTGACTTGCGATCCTCAGCAATCCACGACCTGCGACCTTGATAAATTTGTGACCTGCGACCTTCTTGGATTTTGCGACCTCGCGACCTAGTCGCTGGGTCATTGGGTTGCGTCATCGAGCATTTGGCATGGAACATGAATCCGCGACCTTGCAACCTGAGGAAATCTGTGACCTAGGGGTTTTTTCCCTTCTACATTTCTCTTGTTGAGATAGTCTTAGCTCCCGCCACGTGAACCAGCATTTTCTGGGTAAGCGACAAAATTCCTCATCTGGGTCATCATCATAATCTCCTCATGTTACCTATTGGTAAGCATATTAGATTAGCCATGTGTAACTTGTTAAATTATCCTTGCCCACATAAATATGTTTATGCATGTTGAAGAAAAAATAAAAATACAACAAAAATAAAACGCAGATGCATAAGGAGCATATTGAAAAATAAAATCAGGGGATTTTAACAACTAGCTTGGACTTCTACGTAGTCTATTTTCCATGTCTCCACCTTATTGGGTGATGTGATTTGTATATTATACTCCTATTCCCTTTTACCCGAGACTTATTGAGCATGCTTCTATTCACATGTTTCTTTCTTGGTTATTATCTTGTGCGATCTTTGCATGGCTTCAAAATGGGATGCATCCTTGGCAAAGCTGGTGCATGTATACGTGCGCACTCCTGGTGTGCCCCCAACAATGCGATTATGGGGCCTCTCGTAACAACGTTTCGATCATTCGCTGTTATGTAAGCTCAATACCCTTTGTAATACAAATGCATGTCTGCCCTATTTTGAGAGTATGACTCTGCGTTTATATGGGCATGGGTTTTTTCCTTTTAAAAAAGGGTTGCACTTCGGGGTCGCATAGTCGAGGATTTCATTGGTTTCTTTCGGACACATCTTTTGCAACCCTGCGACCTCATGGAGGTCGCACAGTCGCATGGGAAACAAGTCGCATTTGTTGACCGGAAGCAAAATCTGCAACCTTGAGACCCAAGCCCTTTAACTGCGACTTTGCGACTTATTCCACCCTCACATGGTTGAGAAGTCGTACGAGCTGCGGGGCTACCTTTGATTTCCTTTTGTGATATTTAAACTATTCAACTTATTTTTCTGTAGCCGTTGGAATTCACACCACATATTCCAGCCATGGGATCAACTCATGATGAAGGGAAATGCACAACTAAACAAACTCTGCGAAATGGGTATGGAACTACATTTGGCATGCCAAGGCTATGGCGGGAGTGAGCTTCGTCAGTGGTAGGTGGCGCAACCAGACTACTTGCACACCTTGCGGGAATGATATTATGGGCATGCCTCCTGCGAATACCAATAACTGCACTCACAGAGAAAGTCTGCGTGATACTCAATTTAGTATGCAGCATTCATGCTTCAGCTATGTTGGGAGCATGCACAAAATATCTATCATGGGTGGTTTTTGGTTTGTGTCATGGTCGTTACACGAATTGTAGTTCAGGAATTTTTTGCGACCAAGTGAAATGATACTACTGAAGTTACGTTACAATCATTGCACCAAATCCGGATCTTCTTGTTCTGGTAGGACTAATTTAGAACACGTTGGACAAATAGGCTGTAGGTGTCATTGCATTTCTTTGAAACAATCCATATTAATATCCCTCGCAGTTTTATAAAAGTACTTCCCCACGCAGATTTTGAGATCAACAAGTCGAGGAATTGTCCTTGCAGTGCATTTTAGTGATGACGTAGTGGGATTTTTTAATGAAACGGCTGTGTTGTCAAATGTATGTTAATAGCAGTTTTACCAGCCTCCATAAAACCAGCCATTTCAATATTTGTTGATCGTAGTGGGTTCAACATATTTTTAAATCTATTACTGAACCGGTGGAAAACTGACTCACCTCCTCCAGCAAAGCCGTAACTCTGCACCATTAACAACGTAGCTCTGCTCTACTGTTGACTATCATCGCATCATGGTTATTATACATTGCCACTATAGTTCCGCTCCATGTTTTAATCGTAAAATTTGACCGCTATATATATCTACCCCAAATGTTTTATCATGGATTAAAACTCCACCATCGAAATGTTTGCGCCCATTTGTAACATGTCCATGTAGTTTCGCTCCACCATCTCACATGGTTTGGAAACCATATTGTGTTCACGCCCTGGTTTAATTATACAACGTTTATCATTTTATTTTCCTCATATTGTTAGCGGTGGTAGATTTCAAAGACGCAAATGAATAAAAAATTTTCATGCCAAGGCTGCCACATAATAATATGAATGTTTTCTTGCTTTGAAAATTTGAGATTTGAAATCTGATACACAACAACTAAGCTGGGATGTCTTCTGAAAGTATTTGAAATGTGAGGTCGATGAGAAGTTTCCAATCATACTCCTCCTATTTTATAGTGAAAGCATATCCTTCCCAAGAATTTTTCCTAAAACAATGCATCTTCATATAGTAGACTAGTCATTTGTTCAAGCCACATTGATGGCCCTTTTAATATTGACCCTTTCTATCTTGTGGTTCTAGAAACTCTATTTGCATATGCATCAATGTGCTTGGTTATAAAAAGGTGTATGCATTTAAAAATAAACTTTTAGGTTCAATTTGAAGTTCTCCATCTCTTATGGTCTCGTATAGACAAACTTTATGGATATGTAAGAGCAAAGGAGACTAGGGTTTTAAGGCCCTTTCATTCTTCCACACTATATTTTTTTGAAGCATAAATAATTCCACACTATGTAGCTTAGGATTAATAAATGTTGTTCCCCAAAGGTGTGTTTGACATTTGAAACTGTGCCATTTCCTTGCCAACACCAACATGTGTGCTTTCACACTGCTGCTCAGCATGAGAACGCTTTTGAATGAGATTTTCCTTCTTTAGTGAAATATTCTATGTCCACTATGTTCACCTGGGCTATACTTCAGTTTAGACTTGTCGAATTGGTGAAATGTGTTCCTTTGTGTGTACACATCGACATTGAGATGGTATTGTGCAGAATCTTCAAAAATTCCTTTAAGGTGAGGTATATTCCATCTCGGAATATAAATACTTCATCTGGTCCCTACGTAAGCTTAGATAAAAGCACATGCTTCTGGTTTATGCGAGATGGCATCCGGTAAAAACATTTCCAAATGGAGCGTTTCTAAGTATCTGGTGTACACTAGTGAAGAAAGCTTTTTTGCATCAGTGACATAAAAGGTTCTTTCTCTGATAAACATGTATCACACCACCCTCCTTTCAACAGTACTGGTCACTTGCTCCTCCTCCCCCCCTGTTTCGCAACTTTGGCCTTGTTGTTGAGCTCAATTTTATTTCCCTCGATGTCGTGACAAAATTGAGGAGTTTGTCACCCGTGGGGTTGACCTCTATGGAATATTACAATATCACAATTACTCTTTGATAATGGTGTCCCTAGATAAAAAATATGATACTAACAGGATTAAGATAAGTATTCAAACAACATGCTTAATGACCCATGGCGAGAGGGTTGCTAATGTACATCCTCAATGCACAGAAAATTTCCTATTCGAGCATATGCTGGATGATCCCTCCCACACATGGCGTGATTGCAGCAACAACATCTGATCATGATGGTGAGAAAGCTCATTAGGGGTTGGGGATAGGCCGCTGGGATGTCATTGACTGTAGGTCGGGTGAAAGACCTAAATGACTAAGCGACAAGAGGGGGACCCGAAATTTCGAATATACCGAAAATTTTGGGTGCTGTTGTAGCGGATACAACACAGTCATTCCAAGGTATTTGAAACTCCAAAATGTATCCCACCTATTCACAATCATGATCAAGCTATTCACTTGATTCGAAGAAGTGATCTTCCAAACATCAAAACTTACAGATATTTCTATGCCTAGAAGAGTGAATTGAACATATGGTTTGCAGAATTGTTAGAGGTAGGTATAATTCAACCTAGAAAAATTTATTTCTCACTCTAGTTGTATTGGTGCACAATAAGGATGGATCATGGCATATGTTTCTGGATTATAGAGATCTCAACAAGCTCACCATAAAGATAAATATCCCATTCCCGTCATTGATGAATTGTTGGATGAAATTCATGGAGCAATTTACTTCACCAAGTTGAATCTTCATTCATGATATCATCAAATTAGAATGAAGCCAAAAGATATTTCAAAACAAAATTTAGAACTCATGAAGGTCATTATGAATTTTTGGTCATGCCTTTTGGAATTACTAATGCACTTTCCACATTTCAAGGTTTGATGAATTCCTCTTTGAAAACTTTCCTTAAAAAAAATTTGATAGTATTTTTTGATGATATAATAATATACAAAAAGTCTTGGAAAGATCATTTCCAACATGTTGACAGGGTCCTCAAAATATTTGAAGAGAAATAATTATATGAAAATCTCTCCAAATATTTCTTTAGGGTACAAGAAGTGAAATGTTTGGCTCATATTGTATCCCATGTGTTAAAAAATATATTAGACAATAGTTAGAATGGTTTCTCTTTTCTTGGTAACTATTTCTGATCTCTCTTTTTTTTTTTTTTAATTATTAGCTTCTCAAATTATTATTATGTTTGTATATCATCAAAAAACTACCAAAAACAACAAGAAAAAAAAATGTAGGCTGCAAGCCAGGTCCAAAACCTCTCCACTTGGAGAGGAAATCCCATAAATATATTCTTTTCTTAAATATTCCTCAATTAAATAATTCCAAGATCTCTAGACCAAGACCAAGACCCTCCAAGACCAATTCCAACCCTTTCTAGATGATGTGCTTCCTTTGTCCAAGTCAAACCTAGTCAAAAATATTCCATCACCACAAATTCGACCCCCATCTTCATAAATTCAACCTCTATTGTAGGTATGAAAATTTTGGCCCTCCAAACAACAATTGTTGCCACACGTGTTAGCTTCTTTTGGCCTCCCAAGGCTTCTTCATATATTCTCTAAGCTTTCTCCTTCTTCTAGTTCTTGAGTATGACTTAATGTGACCTTCGCTGACCTTATTTCTCTTCTTCCTCCAAGATCGAACTTGCACAAGAAAAAACCTAGTTTAGCTGCAAAAACCCTAGCCTTCCTTCACATGTGTTAGAGAGAAATAGCCCAGAAAAAAGTCTTCTTCGTCCTCTTCCTTCTTCACTTCCTTCTTTCTATTCTTCTTCACTTGAATGAATGAGTGAAAATGAATGTATTCCAAGGAGGTCGAGTTCCATCCTTTATATAGGCCTCTAAAGGTGGACGTGGCTCCTCAAAATAGGATGAATTCCCTATTTCCGGTCCGACTTGGTACTGAAGGGAATTTTTGACACTTTTAATGAAAAAAATAATCTTCCTTACATGTTAAAATGTGCCTGATGGGGTCTTAAACTTATGAAAATGACTCTTTTGACTTCTTGACCTAGGACAAACACTAGAAGCACTGAATGGTGCTTGACCTCTAAAATAAAATACCTTGAGCATGAAACCCATGCTCTAAAATAATATTAATAATGTTTGTTTCATTTTACAATATACAAGAATCAAAAGTACATTTCTTATTTATGAATACCTAACCTAATTATACATTTTTCAACATCATGAAGGTGTTAAGGTAAACCCTAACAAAATTAAAGCCATTAAGGAATGGAAAATCCTCACAAAATTAAGGAATCTTCGAGGATTTCTCGGTTTGATAGGGTATTATCGCAAGTTTGTTAAGAATTATGGGAAAATAACAGCTCTAACAACATTATTATAGAAAAATTCATTTTTTTGGACTCCAAAAACAACTAAAGCCTTTGAATGCCCTAAAGAGGCAATGTGGCAAGCTATAACATTAACTACATTAGAATTCACAAAAACCTTTACTGTGGAATGCGATTCCTTAGTAAATGGAATTGGTGTTGTTTTAATGCAAGAAGGAAGACCAATTTCTTTTGAGAGTCATCCAATCAAGGGAAAGTATTTACACAAAGATATTTATGAAAATGAAATGTTGGAAATACTACATGACCTGAAGCAATGGAACCGTTTCCTAATGGGAAGACACTTCAAGGTAAAAACAGATCATGATAGTCTTAAATACTTTTTGGAACAAAGATTATTTTTAGGAGAGCATAAAAAATGGGTCTCAAATATGTTGGGTTATGAATTTGAAATCATATACAAAAAAGATAAGAAAAATGTTGTTGCAAATTCACTATGAATAACAGATGAGGATGTGGAGGAATTTCTCTGTGCCGATTCTATTATCCAACTTGATTAGATAGATGAAGCAAAATATGAATGGAATAATGATGAAGAGGTGTGGAAAATCATTCAAAATTTGCAACATGATACTTCTGCATCTCAAACATTTATCTAGAAAAATGATTGACAGGGGTACAAATATTGTTTATAACTATGTAAGAAATCCCAACTCAAACAAATTGTTATTTTATAATTGCACACCTCTATTATAGGAGGGCACTTAAGATTTTTAAAACTTACCATAAGGTCAAGAAGAATTTTTTTTGGGGTGGTCTTAAATCTAATATTCAGAAGTTTGTGGTAGAATGTTTGGTTTGCCAATAAAATAAAGTTGAGACAATTAAGATTTTAGGTATTTTACAACCGTTATACATTCCCAACGTTAGGAGGAGGTCTCAATGAATTTTATCACAAGTTTACCCTAGTCTGAATGAAAGAGTGTCATCATGATGGTAGTTGATAAAATTTCCAACTATGCACACTTTTGTGCACTATCTCATCCTTTCAAAGGAAGTAAACCACTACTGCGTTTGTGGAATAAATTCAAAAACTACATGGAAACCTAAATATTATTTTAAGTGACAAAGATCCCATTTTCACTGGAAATTTTTGGACATAATTATTTTCTTGGCTTGGTATTTAATTAGCTAATAATCATCTTATCATCCTCAATCTGATAGGAAAAATGAGATAATGAACAAATGTTTGGAAGGATATCTTTGTTTCTTTGTATCTGACAAACACACACAATGAGTCAAGTGGTTACCTCTGGAAGAATGGTGGTATAACACTTCCTTCCATACCACACCAAAAATGACCCCATTATGGCACTTTATGGATACCATTCACTTTCCATAATATCGTCTTTGAGAGACAATTCTAAGGTTCAAGCATTGGAAGATCACATTGAGCATAAACAACAAGTTCTCCAACCCTTAAAGGATAACCTGACTCCAACATATAATCGAATGAAATAATAGGAAAATCAACACCACAGTGAAAGAAGTTTTGATGTGGGCACTTTGATATTTTTACAGCTACACCATACAATCAAATTTCCCTCAAGAAAGCTAAGAAGGATAAAAAATTATTACCCAAGTACTATGGCCCTTACAAGGTGTTTAAAAATATTGGTACTATGTAATACAAATTGGATCTTCTTGCATCATCGCGAGTACACCTAGTTTTCCATGTTTCATGCTTCAAAAGGTTATAGGTGACAATCCCTTAGTTCAAACTATATTTCCAGAACTTGATTACGAAGGAAAATATTATTGGAGTCAGAATAAATCACAAAATAATAACTTGGTATGGAAAAATTAATTTCAAAGTATACCATTAAGTGGAAGAAATTACCTGCCGAAGATTCCACATGGGAGGATTAGTATTTTATACAAAAGCATCCAAAAATACTCAAGCGTTGAGGACACCACCTTTTTTAAGGAGAGGGGCATGCTAGGTCCTTATAATACTAGTATAGCCCCCATATTGTTATTTTTGTGCCCCATATAAGCCCATTATTGTTATTGGGGTTCTTAGTTTATTATTGTTATGTAGGCCCTAATTATATTTTGACTCTTTAGACTCATATTTATACCAAGGAGGTCTGGCCATTTGAATCATCAAAAAATTGTTCATTTATGTGATGTAAAGGGAGGTTTCCACCTCAAAGTGGCTTATTATCAGTGCATTGATATATATTTTGTTATTTTTAGGAATTATTTTTATTTGGATACATAACATAATTTTTGTTGAAAAAAAAAACATTTGGTCTATCACAAAGACATTTAATATAATTAAATATATGAACCATTAATAAATATTTTTAATATATAATATTAATTAACTAATATTATGATACAAAAAATAATAATATTAATTATAATATTATTAATTAACTAATTTATAATTAAAAAACAGGGGTGGCAAGGGTAGCTAATCATGATTTATCATCTTGTGAATCAATGGGATTATCCCTATGCTTGGGGTCTAGGAATTGGCACAATAGCAAGAAAAAAAGTATTCACCTTTTCAAGATCTCTATTTGGACACAAAATGAGGTATTCGGGAGATCATAATTTTAGGATACTCGACAATTCTTATAAATATTGTAATAAAAAATTCCCTCTCATCGGATATCAATATTCAAGAACCAATTAAAATATTTTTTCATACCCTTGAAAGAATCAAATCCAAATCATTCTTTCATGTCAATTTATACAACAACTGGAAATTAGACCACCTTGCAATTGAGGGGGTCCTCTTGGGAAAAGGGTGGTTGAAATGTGAGTAGGGTTTAATCCTTTCCCAAATTTCGTAATATCAAAATGAAAAATATAAAGTGCAAGTAACAAGAAAAAGGATCATGAGGTGAACGACAAGGTAGGTGGTGAACACGTGGGGTGCACATGCACGCATATCATTCCCCACATCACCCCCTTGCATGACTTAAGTGCTGAGGAGTGAGGGAGGGGGAGAAAGGTCATTTTGGAAAAAAGTGTTATTAACTCGAAGTGATGAGGAATATGGAGAAACAAAGGCCTGGAATTACACAACCTTCAATGTTGAATTAATGGAGAGAGGAGTTCATAAGTAGAGGGTAATCGCCAAACTAGCCATGTCTCTCAGATTGGTTTTCAATTTCTTTAGTGGTATTAAATTGATAATATTTTCAGGGTAGGATAGGGACATCTTGGTTTCACTCCTTGTGAGATTGGGCAATGGTGTGATTATTTTGGTTGCAAAGGATGAGTGGGAGCGTTTGGATCTTTGAAAATTTTCAAATTGCCCCTCCTAGTGAAATTTTCATACGGTTTGAGTTTTTCCTGCCTGGGGGGGGGGGGGGGGGCTCATATTGTTGCAAGCCATCTTTGAACTGGGGTACACTCATGCATTTCTTATGTCATTATGTAAATTTTGATGTTAGGGGTCCTTTCTATTTGAATTTTATCTTTTGGTTTGTTTCGGTTCTTGGTGAGTTTGGGTCTATAACCTTTAGTGAGAATTGGGTGGGTTGTAGGGGGGACTCTTTATCCCATTTGGTTTTACCAAGATGAATTTTCTAGTTTTCATTTTATGTGGAGGAGCTACCTATAACCCTCCCTTGATTCCATAGATAATTCAATCAACAAGGATGGAACCCTCATCCAACCACTTAGGGGTCTTGTTCAGGTAATAAATTGTGTGGGCTCATTTTTTATTACATGAAAGATGTTTTGTGGCACCACCTTTTAGGTTCTCGAGGAGACCGTCACCTCTATGTATCATAATGTAAACCAAATTGTGAAAAACTAGCAGCTCAGTGCTAGTTCCTCCACCATTGCTCTGGAAGCCATCATTGATTTATATGCGAGTGTAATTCAAATGGAAGATGAGTTCACTCAACTATGAGAGATGCTAGAGGATATTAACCTCATATTTAATAAGGAAGTGTCTATATTTGGTGGTAAATGTGTTCATTCTTCGAGTGTCTTGAATATCAAGTGGTTACTATTGTTCACCTAGTGCCAGGGCCTGCTCCCCACTGATGAAGGGGCTAAATAATTTTTCTGTGTTATGTACATGTTTGTTTATTATCAATGTCCTCCAGAGAATTTACAAGTTAGCAGTAGTAGCTCTATGTAATTCCCTTGTGCTAATTCTAGGGAGTAATTTTGACTTACATGATATAGTTTTGTTTAGTATTGTGTTACCAACTAGTCCTGGTATAAACACAAATTTGTAATGGTTGTATAGCTCAACCTCCAAACAAATATATATGAATTAATAATATTATATAATAACTTCAACATTATATATAAAATAATATTATAATAATATATAAATATATTAATAATTTAATTATTTATAATTATTAATATTTAGTTATATTATATTATATAGTTAATTTTTTTTTTAAAGCTTCCCACGACTCCATCTTAATCATGTCCAATATATCACCCCGATCGGGGGCGGGGAATTGAACCAATGACTTCACTTCAAGGAGTGCCTTAACAAAGCACCAGATCACTGTCTATCCAAGACCCCATGGACATTATATTATATAATTAATTGATTAATATTAATTATATAATATAATAAGTGTTACATGATAATTTAGTGGTTTATAAGTTAGAAAACATATGATGTATAGTCAAATTTAATATGACAAAGTACACTTTGTAAAAATATAATTATTTATTCATAATTAAGGAAAAAGGATATTTAAATCTTATAAGAAGCAAGTTTATGAAAATGTTTATCAATTGTAAATTATGTATTGACACCATTATAGTATTTGTATTGATTCATACTATTTCGTATAAGCTATTAATATTATGTAACTAGAAAAAAAAATATCTATACATATATACATTAATTTATATAATGTTGTCAAAAACTTCTCACATAATCATTAATTGGGAAATTTTTTTGTTGATGAGGTAAATCCCCTCTGCGGACAGAGGCGATCCCACTAGCCCAGATCGGGTCTAGAAACAATCAATTCACACAATGATGTTGGTTCCTAGTTACAAAAAGACAAATATTGCGATAAGTAGCCTACCTCAAATCCCACGCAGTTGTCATTGAAGAAAAGATGATTTTTCCTGTCCCTCGCTCGACAGATCACAATCCTTCCATTCGACACGTTCGAACACTTATACAGATGCAAGGAAATGATGACATAGAACATAAAATATAAAGCATGTAACTATATATCAGTCAGAGAGGATATAATTCATTGCATTACATAAAGAAATGAACAGATGAATGGAACCAAAATCAGAGTCGCTTATATTATAAATGAAAAAAGGGAGATTACAACGAAATGCTCTAACGCTATGATCTTCCTTCAGCGGGACTTGTAGTGGAGCGTGTCTCAACAAAGCCTGTCGGGAATCTGGAAAAAGCTCTCTCTCTTCCGCTTGGCTCTCAATAGTTTCCCGGCTATAGTTTCCTTCCTACAAGTTCAGCTAGAACACGTTCAAATCTTCAGCCATTCCCCCCTAGCACATCAATGGAATATGGCTATATTTATAGAGGAGAGGAGGAGTTTGGGATCCCTACAATAGTGGAATGGAGGCCTTATCCCTTGGGAGGTTTCCCCATAAGGTGGAAACAAGAGGCCAAAGGAGGAAGGCTGTGGTTATTCAGTCGCACCACTTCCTATGACTCATCCACAAAGTTGTTGTGATCGAAACTTCGCCTCTCTTTTTTTAAAAAAAATTTCCATAAGCAGATTGGTGCGGGTGCTTAACTGGGACAGAGCACCAGCTAGCATAGGCTCAATGTTAATTTTCCTCATTGGCGCGAGGGCATAACGGGCTACCAGTGCTAAGGCAAAAACAGGTGTTTTTAGTAGTCTGCTCAGGAAATGGTCAAAAGAAGGATTGTTGTCCTCATGGCAAGGGATGAAATGATGGTATTTGCAAGGCATGAAACTGCTTATTGGTCACAAAAATGACCCTCCAATGGGTGATATGGGGATTGCAGGGACAGTGAAAAATTACTGTGTAACAGATTCTCCCTAAAGCATGAGGTCCGAGAGAGAGGGAGGGGTGAAATGCTTTATGAGAACGCGCCCAACTTCCTGGATAATGAGCTGAAGTCGACAGGAAGTGACCTTGATCGAAGTTAGGCCATAGTGTTTCCCACATCATCGACGTGAGACAAAGGAACATGATGTTTGCGAATCAAGATCAGTAGAGAATCAGAGGGTGGTTGAAAACTGCAGAGGCCAACTTCTCTTGAACATATCTGCGGCACGAGTCGCAGCCATTTAACGAGTTCGCAATGACAAGCGTCTCGACACTATTTTCAATTTTAGAGGGTCAAAAAAGAGTTGAAAGGTGACTCCTCCTGGAGGAACGAGTGGTATAAAGGGAAGCATCTGGTTCCGGTGATGGTGGAACTTCTTAGAATAGGTAAAGGTTAAGAGGCTGGCTAACAAGACCCCTCATCACAGCGGTTCCTCAGGAATGGGTGAAACAACCAAGTGAAGGCATATGATTGGACAAACAAATAATGACGGTGGAATGAGAAAACCAAGGCTCATCTGGAAAAAACAGGCTGATAAAATGGCAATCACAAGAGGTAAAATGGGAATGGTTTCATTTTTACACAAGCTTGAAACAAAGATAAACTATGCTTGAAACCAGTTTCATTTTTACTCAAGCTTGAAATGGAAACAAACTATGCTTGAAAAAGTAAGAATGCCCCCAGCATGGTGACTCAATTCAAGGTACATTCCCTCCAATATTCAGTCCATATGAAAGGCAGATGGAGTGAAGGTTCAAATTACGAGATCAAGAGAAAGACTCGACTGGTATTTTACGAGATCTTATCAAAGACTCGAATTGAATAGGATCGTGTTTCATTATTTTAACGAGGTTGACACACTTAAAAGAACTGTCCTCAAATGACCTTGTTTCATTTTTTAACGAGGTTGATACAGAAGACAAACTATCCTTAGAACACCTTGTTTAATTTTTTAACGAGCTTGACACAAGAAAATGAACTATGCTCCGAGAGACCTTGTTTCATGGTTTAAGGAGCTTGACACAAGAAAACGAACTTTGCTCCGATGAGCTTGTTTCATTTTTTAAGGAGCTTGACACAAGAAAACGAACTCTGCTCTGACGAGCTTGTTTCATTTTTTAAGGAGCTTGACACAAGAAAACGAACTTTGCTCCGACAAACCTTGTTTCATTTTTTAAGGAGCTTGACACAAGAAAATGAACTATGCTCCGACCAACTTGTTTCATTTTTTAAGGAGCTTAACACAAGAAAACGAAATTTGCTCCGACAGACCTCATCATAATGAATAAGAAGTCATAGCTTCCAAGGGTTTCCCGTTTGATGGAAGGAAAACATCTTGGAAGTCTGGACCCAGTGCCCCCAGCACTCGATGTACAACGGCACTATCACTGAATACAGGCACAGGACAGGTAGCCACATAATTGATATGTGGCTGGGATGACACAACCGGTGGATAAAGATCCTATAGGGATGATGGTGGACTAGTTGCCATGTTAGGACCAAAGAACGCAAGTTGATCGATGGTCATGATCCGAACTTGGTGCGGAAAACACATCACACGAAAGAGGGAGGAGACAAGTGCTCCCATGGCATAGGTATAATCGTGGCCTAGGAGTAGATTAAATTCCAAGGGGCCAAGAACAACCATCACGTCCATATGGACAATTTTCCCTCCCAAAGTAAAAGCCAACTTTGGAAGGATCCCTAATGGTTGACTAGTTCCTCTATTAAATGCCAATAGATTCTACGTAACAGGAACAAGCGGAGGTGAACCAAACGCTTGCCAAGTAGTAGAGGTTAAAATAATAACATATGCACCTTTGTCTATAATAGTTCTGGGTACGACCAGATCAAAGGTCTGTACCGTGATCTCGAAAGGCACATAAGACATAAGGCGGTATCCTGGAAATCAAATCCAATCAAAGGAAGTGACCAAAATACTTGGAGGGGCTACCATCAAAGAGAGATAGTCTTCCCCTGGTGTTACGGGAGAAGAAGGAGAATCCTCTACGACCTCCATCATAGAGTCGGGAGGGGTAACCTCTGGGACCTCCATCACGGGAGGCGGAGGAGCAACTTCTTGAGGTATAGGGATAGGAGAATATTTCTCCAAGTCTGAGGAATCTGAAGAAATAAGAAGAACTTGAGGGATATAGGTTCCACTCTCAACGGAAAATACCTAGTGCACTACACACGGAGCCAGATCAATCGATCCCACGACCAATGGTTGGTCAGGGATGGATTCATGATGGTGAATTTTCAGGGGAGCGGGATTAACCAAGGATGAATATTGACTAATCGTTGAATCAACTGGCGAAGGACTCAAAGAAATCTGTTTATAACCATCCAGAAGGCACGGTGCAGAAAAAGTCGAGTTGTCCAAAAATATCTTCTCTTCATCCATATACGGACAAAGGTGTATGGCATGGTGCCCTTCACACAACTTACAGGGATTGGCAAGATTACCCTGCTTCTTAGGAGCTTTACCAGCACTAGCTGAAGACGTGCCCCCAACATGACTCCCAAAAGCTAAAGACTACGATGGATGGCCATTGGATCATAATTCAAGCACCTTGGGAATGCCAGGGTAGTCTCGAAGAAGATGGTCACCTTGGCACAATATGCAATGGAAATTAAATTTTCGTGGAGGGTTGGAATTTTTATCAAGAGAAATTTTTTTAGAAGAAACAAGTGCAGAATTGGCCTCTCTCTTATCAAACTTCTTCTTCTTTTTCTTATTCTTATTCTTCTTAGCCACCTGGTTACTCAATTCTAGAATTTCACGAGGTTAAGTAGAAGAGGAGGACGCAGAAACAGGTGAAGAAGGGGAGAGGTCCACCTTGGAATCAACATGATGTTGTTCAGGTGGAGGAGTTGATTGAACAATAGCCGGGACATTCGGGACCACAGAGGTTGAAAACAACCAAATAGGCAACCCAACAGTTAACCCAGGAAGGGACAACGTTGCCATATAAGGAGCACCAACATTTCCAAAAGGAGGAAAGGGACCAGGATTCCTATCAGAGGGGATTCCTTGGTTGGTGAACTCTAGAAATGTTGCCATGGGAAATGACCCAAAACAACACCCTAAGGAAACTAACTTTAACCAGGAATATTTCATGGGCAGTTAATTTTTAAGATACTAAAACCAGACTCTACTATTTCATATTTTAAGAGTCAAGAAACAAGCAAAATGTGACTCTATCGCTTTCAAGTTGGACACGATCTTGAAAGGAAAAGAGCTCGATGATATTTTCAGTTAAAAGGGTCAGTAAAGATCAAAGTGATTGCTTTGGTAATATAGGAAAATGGGTGTACCAAATATCCGTGAACTTCCATATACACCTTGGTTAAAATGAAAGAGAAATCAACCAAGGACTTGACGTACGTGCAGGTAATCTCCCTGAATGTTGTGTCCAGTGTATCACGGGTAAAAGGCGGCAGACTTGGCTTCCTATGAATAAAGGATTTTCAACCTAATGGGGTCTCCCTTTATATATGCGACGGTACGGGGAGCACAAGGCTGTACTAGCGCTGGCTGTAGCCAGATGGCGAACGACAGCTACTAGGTTTTAAGATGCCGGAACACGTCTCTAGCCTAGACCACTAAAATGTTTCGTTAGGTTTCAATGCTTCCTTAGGTTAATTCAATAAATTTTATGGTTGATCTTCAATTATGTCTCGGTTTCAAGGCCCTATCGCATGTCATCTGGCAATCTCCTATATGCATCTATATGAGAAAAGAAATATTTCAATTCGATGAATGTTATCTAGTTAAGGGAAGAGATTCAAACAATGATGCAACAAACAACAATACTGAAAACGAAGCTTTTTCCAAACTAGATGACTTTCACTATCCAAAAGTAATCTCAAACATTCAACGATGTGAATAATGCAATGTAATCTATGCAAAATCCTCTTTTTTGAAAATTATGCAATTGTAATCTATGTACAATTTCCTTTTCTTTTCAAATGATAATAATGCACTCAATGCATTTTTCGATGAAATGAGAATCTACTTAATGCATGCCTTTAATGAAAGAGAATGCATTTGATGCGATTTTTAGCTTTTAATCATTAAACAATGTGATCTATGTTCAATGATAAATCTCAAAAATACTTTTCAATGCAATGTGATCTAATGCATTCTAACAAAAAGAAAAGTTTGAGACGAAAAATAAATGAACGCAAATCCTCTTAATGGAAGGATGAATGCAAAAAGGATGCAAAACCACACTAAGAATGCAATCATTGTTTTAAACACTTTGTAACGAAATTCCTCAAAAGGCTACAAGACATATGAGGTCAAGCACAAAAAGGTCTTGCAAAGCATGCGTTCAAAACAAGGCATTCATTCCCTTTTACATCAAGAAATAAGAAAAATGACACCAGGACCAAAACTCAATCTCAAGGAGGCCAAAATCAAGCAAACCTTAACACCAAGCAGAGTTGGCGTGCCTGTTTGGCTGTAATCTGTGCCAAAAAAATGTTGGTGCGAGGGCCTAACTAGAAACAAGCACTAGTTGGCGCGATTGTCAAGAGCTAAACCGCTCCAATCGAGTTTATTATGGGAAAAATATGAAAAGGGACAAACAGAGACTGGATCAAGTCTTTCGGGGGCTGAACAGGGGTTTGACACCAAAGGAGGCGAACCAGAAGAGCAAATAAATCAATCAAAAGCCAAAAACAACCAAAAGAGGAAAGACCAACTCCAACTGACTCCCCAGCGGAGTCGCCAATTTGTTGATGAGGTAAATCCCCTCTGCGGACAGAGGCAATCCCACTAGCCCAGATCAGGTGTAGCAACAATCAAGTCACGCAATGACATTGGTTCCTAGTTACAAAAAGACAAAGATTGCGATAAGTAGCCTACCTCAAATCCCACGTAGTTGTCGTTGAAGAAAAGATGATGTTTCCTGTCCCTCGCTTGACAGATCACAATCCTTCCATTTGACACATCTGAAAACTTGTACACATGCAAGGAAACGACAACATACAACATAAAATCTAAAGCATGTAACTATATATCAGTCAGAGAGGATATAATTCATTGCATTATGTAAAGAAATGAACACATGAATGGAACCAAAATCAGATTCGCTTCTATTATAAATGACAAAATGGAGATTACAACCAAATGCTATGACGCTATGATCTTCCTTCGGTAGGGCTTGTAACAGAGCGTGTCTCAACAAAGCCTGTCAGGAATTTGGACGAAGCTCTCTCTCTTCGTCTTGGCTCTCAATAGTTGCTCGGCTATAGTTTCCTTCGTACAAGTTCAGTTAGAACACGTTCAAATCTTTAGCCATTCCCCCCTAGCACATCAATGGAAGATGGCTATATTTATAGAGGAGAGGAGGAGGTTGGGATCCCTACAATAGTGGAAGGGAGGCCTTATCCCTTGGGAGGTTTCCCCATTAGGTGGAAACAAGAGGCCAAAGGAGGAAGGCCATGGTTATTCAGTCGAACCACTTCCTATGACTCATCCACGAAGTTGTTGTGATCGAAACTTCGCCTCTCCTTTTTTAAAAACTTTCCATAAGAATATTGGTGCAGGTGCTTAAGTGGGACAAAGCGCCAGTTGGAACGGGCTCAGTGTTAATTTTCCTCATTGGCGCAAGGGCATAATGGGATACCAGTGCCAAGGCAAAAACATGTGTTTTTAGTAGTCTGCTCAGGAAATGGTCAACAAAAGGATTGTTGTCCTCATGGCAAGGGATGCAATGATGTATTCGCAAGGCATGAAATTGCTTATTGGTCACAGAAATGACCCTCCAATGGGCGAGATGGGGATTGCAGGGACAGTGATAAATTACTGTGTAACAAACATTAATATCATGTAACTAGAAAAAATAATATATACACATACATACATTAATGTATATAATGTTATCAAAATATTCTCAGATAATCATTAATTGAAAAAAAACATTATATATATATATATATATATATATATATATATATATATATATATCACGTCATTTTTCCACCATGACAACTGACCATTAGAAATTATGGATCTCCTGCCATCCAATTCATGTGTTCCAAAGCACTCCCTTGCAAGTCAATAACTTAATCACCTTGAAGAAAGAAAGAATTTTGGGTTACAAGGCAAAAAACCTTCTTTTTTAGAGGCTTGCGTGCTTTCATAGCCAGTTTCTGCGCATGTGCAGTTCCTACCATTGGTACCCACACAAAACTGCGTGTTGTCTTCCATTATAGACCGTGCACATGAATCAACAAAAAATAAAAATAAGAAGTTAATTCTAGAAGCCTTGTTTGGAGAATATATCCCAATTGAAAGCTTTGAGGTCATGCCTATTTGAGCTTGGCTCTCCCATCATGGAGTTAATTCCCATTCTTCAAGGAACCCTAATCCCACCTTAAGTGGATCTCATCCTTTTGATATGGATCTGAAACTTCCTCCTCTTAGTCTATAAATCAATTACATTCTAGAGGGTTTGAGGAGGTTTCTGAAGGTAGAATTATGCTTGTCAAATTAGGCTTGAAGAGATTATCATCCAAGGAAAGGATTGTAGACTCATGGGAGGAGCTTCGCCTCATCAAGGAAAAGGTTGTGAGACTCTTCTATATTTCTGAATTAATACAATTGATCTCTTTTTCTCACTACATTGTTTTATGGATATGATGAATGATTTATGTTATTGCTATTTTATCCATTGAAATGATGTTAGTTACTAATATCCTTGATCATTAGTTTGATTTATTGAATCATTTATGTTGCATATGCGTTTGATACGTTTGATTTCTATGTGTGCAGATCTATTTCATGAATTGAAGAGCTGCATCAAGGCATGATAAGGATATTTATCAAGCATGTCGTAATAAGGTAAAAATTTCATTTCCTCTCCTTTCTAGCCTTATGATTCAAGAAAATTTAAACTTAGATAAAGAGTAGTTTGATTGTATGCTTGTTACTAGTTTTTTTTGGAAATCTAGGGAGATCTCTCTTGTCCACTAGAGGGATTAGTCCAATATATATATATATATATATATATATATATATATATATATATATATATATATATAATTTTATTTTATTTTTTTCGAGGAAAGAAATCAAACTCCCTCTTAGCTTGAAGGCTAGAGTGAGGTTGATTGTTTTAAGCTAGCCCACTTGTATGCTCACTAAAGGGTTCACAAGGCTCAAAGCTAATACAACAATATTTATAGGCACAAAGAAACTACAAAAATATTTATAGGCACAAATACATTACAACACTATTTATCAAAACATTATAGCTCATCATATTATTAGGGGATATTTGAACCTAAGCGGGAAGATAACAACTATTTCATTCAATCACCCAAGATAACTCTAATTGACAAAATTTTGGGCATTGGGCACCACCTAGGGAAGAAATCCAGGCTCCCTTTGAGCCCAAAGGTAAGAGAGAAGTTGCTATTACAAGGCCAACCCTTAGTATAATCTCACTTAAGAGTGCAACATAGATACTTTATTATAGAGCATAAACATATCGACTTATAAAACTTGAACCTAGGTTGGGAGGATAACAACTATTCACACAATCACTGAAGCTAAACTTATATATATATATATATATATATATATATATTAGAGTTATTATCTTTTAATTTTGATTTTTCTATTTTTTTAACCATCTTGAATATTGGTATATATTATTGTAATATTTAATTAATATAATATTATAATAACATTATATTATTGCTATAATATATTATAAATATTATATATAATTATTAATTATTACAATACAATTATATTATAGTTAATATATATTTTTATTAGCCAAGTCATTATAACTACAATTATAATATTTTTTTATATAAAATAGTAGTGATATTATATAATATATATGCTTGTTTAATTTAAATTAGGTAACTAACGATATTATAAATAATATTATAATATAGAGCGATATTTTATATTTTAATATTGGTTAATTAATATTATGTATTAATAGTTAATACACGAGTTCCAACATGTGAGCTGAAATTTTGGCACTATGGGGCCTCATGTGGTTTGCATCACAGATCTATTTGGATAAACTACGGGTTTTTGGTGACTCACAGGTTCTTTTGGACCATCTCAGCAAAGGAACATCTCTCAACCCTGTATATCTCATTGCTTGGTTGGACAGGATAAAAGAACTTCGCTCATATTTTTCCAGTATAATCTCCAACAATATCTACAGATAGAAAAATACACAAGCTGACAGATTATCAAAGAAAGGGCTCCAAGGCAGCTTCAGGGAGATGCAATATGAGCTTCATGACTCCATAGACACAGGGGCGAGTGGAATGGTTAAATTCTTCGGACAAGACTACTGGTGGAGATCAATTTTATCATTTTGAGGCCATTATTTGAATGTTTTTATTAACCCATGCAAGGAGTAAGTACTACTTTTCCGATTATATGAGACATGGTGGAAGTTCAGATAACATTTTCAGAAAAATGACGAAGGAACAAAAATAAGGGAACTTAGAAATTAAATGATACCACACAGAACAGTAAACTAGATTTTAGATAGAATTTTTGTTGATGACAACGATATATTATGTAACTGTTGAAAGGAAAGTGAATTTTTATAACTTGATATGAAAATACATGTTACATCATGAAACATTTTGTAGAAAAAGAAGATTTTTTTGCATTGGTACATAATATAAACCAGCCGTTTTTTCCACTGAAAAAAAATAGTTAATATATAGTTATTAATGTCAAAGGATCTTAACTCAAGTGTTTTGTTGAACAATTTATATGTGGGTTCAAGTCTCCATAGACATGTTGTAAGTAGCTAGTTTGTGGGATTTATGAAATAGTTGTACCTAGCCTAATAGTGGCAATCAATCTTTCAAAGTTACCAATTCTCTAAAATATCTTGTCCTAGATTATATATATATATATATCTAGGACGAGATATTTTAGAGACTTTGGTAAATTTGATTATAATTTACCAAAGTCTCTAAAATATCTCGTCCTAGATTATATATATATATATATATATATATATATATATATATGATCAATCTAAGTTAATTATGTTTAGCTATATTAAATGTGCATGTGATGGATAAAATGTTGTGTTTCTTTTTTGGCTTTATAAATTAGTTATACGATAAAAAATCAACACAAATTGGAGTCCTTTTTTCCTTAAAAAAATAGCTAATCCACTTTTACAGAGTTATAAAGTTAGAAAAACTAGGAAACTTAGCAAAAGATAAAAAAAACTAGAGTCTTACTTGTAGTTGCACAATAACATTTCAAATATGTCCATCAATCACATAGTAGATAAATGAAATTTAATAATTAAAAATAAAATAATAGATTTTGCTAATGTATAACATGTTGGAAACTAGGAAAATATTGAGAGGAGGGGGGTAGAGGGATAAAACGGGGGAGGGGGGGGAGTTGGGGTGCTGAATCAATATTTTAGAAATTTAACAAATATTTAGCTAATTTAACAAATTCAATAATACAACAGTGCACCAATCACATAAATCTTGAACACATGAAATTTACGTGGAAACCCATATGAGAGAAAACCATAAATACCAACTTTAGTTTACATCAAATTTTGTAAGCACTAACCTACAGGATACACCAACCCCCTTTTCTTTGCAAGCACCCACTTGCTAGAAGAAACTCCAACTATTTGCAAGCACTAACCTGCTTCATCCACTCAGATCCCTTTTTCATTCATTTTCAAACTCGTATTTAATGTTCCTTTATCATAAAATCATATTAACATCAAATTAAATTCTCATATTGGTTCTATAATTCAAACATTTTCCCAACAATAACCTCTCTTCCTTTAATTATCTAAAATTGAATTTGCACAACACTATAGTAGCTTCAAATTTCAACCACACTGCAAAACTCTATTTTAGACATCAAAATCAAATTTGTACCAAGTGGCACATAAGATATCCACCACTCCTTAAATGCATTGCTCTTTTTTTTCTTGATTTCAACATATGCGAATGTACATGTGGACCAAGATCCTACTTATTTATTTGCATTTATAGTTTTACTATTTTTATTACTATGGTTATCGATACATGGTTTTTACCCATGGTATTTCAACTTGGATTTATCACACATAAATATGTTTCACTTGGTTTTTTCTCCATTCTGTTTAATTTATACAACACTGGTCTTTCTCATTGTTCTTCATGAACTGCAACACATCAACATGTTCCCAATAGTCTTCATTTTACATAATGGAGAAGAATAGTGCCTCTATCTATCCACTAAATCTCCCTCTCATTAATTTCCATGAGACTACTACCTTTCACATCATTTTATTTCCTTTTATAGACATAGAGCTCTAGGTTGCTTGTCCAGATCAAGCCTAATTTTATTTTGAACCCCTTTAACTTATTTGACTTCCAAAACACCAAAATTTTAGGCCCTTGCTGCTACTCAAAGTGCTTATGTATTTCCCTAGGTGACCTCTGGTGAGAAAAAAAACCTTAACAGGTCTATCAAATCTCAGGCATCGGGGATCCCACTTCCTGCCGTGTGTTGTTGTGGCCTTATGGTTAATGGCATAATGGGCATAATTCCCAAACACTTAATTGTTAGTACCTAATGATCTAAACTGTTTTGCATGTTCAATTATTGGTCACGACTATCTTAGGTGATTTACCCTTGACTCTATGTGACCTTGGTGGTTACCATGGCCTAAAGAATTCTCAATGCTAGTTGGCCATTTCTCACTACTAGATGATAACAAATTTCTCTAAACAAGTGATTTAATGGATAAAAACATCAATTTCCTATTTTCTACATATGACATAAATTGCTTCATCTGTCAGCCACTGGTCCTTGTTTTTATGCCTTGTTAGCCACTATTTGTTGGCTAAGTTTGTTATTTTTCTAAATTTTTTATGGCTTGGTGCCTTGGTAGGCCAGTCAGGGACCACGTGACATGTCACTTTCCATCAAGACTGACACGTCGACTGCTGCAACCAATAAGAGTGTGCCATATGCCCTCCTGCCTGTTATCACCAAATTAATCTTGATTGGCTGTTCATCAATCAAATCAATGTAACTATTTCAAACCACTTCTAACTGAAGATTAGCCTCTTCAGTTTGAGAGGGCTCTCTCGAAGGGGGTTTATTATTTTTAATAGAAATAATACTAGATGGCTAACCCTATGAATTGTGACTTGGATTTGTATGATTGCAAGTTGAAAAATGAAGGCCTGATACCATTGGGCTACAGATTCAACATCAATACTCTTAGTGACAGTAATTCTTCACATGGAAGTTGAGGAAAATAGAGGTTTTTAACAAAGATGATTCATACACACAACATAAGGAAAAAATAGTACTTTCACCCCTAAATGAAGTTAGAGCATAAAATTATGAATTCTGAGTAATTAGAGATAAAATCCACTACAAATGATTAGACATAAAGATACATAGCAAAAACACATTAAACACCTCATAAGAATATCAAGTCTAGAAGTAGAATGTCACTATATATTACTGATAATGGACAAAACATACAAGCAACAATTTGGTGGAATATTCTCCAACCCTTTGCTCTTCGATGTTCAGTCTATAAATAGACATTATTTAAAATGTAAATGATCTGCCCAACTGGCTAGATCTTTGAATTCTAACTCTGACACCTATCATAACTGAAACTACTTACTTGAAATAGAAAAAGGACAACTATCCTTTAAGAAGTCAAACTCCTAATAGGACTCTATCTCCTATTTATTACATTCATTATTTATAATAGTGAAATAGTTACATAATAGATATCACATGTTTGAGGGAAAATTCACCATCACTTTAAAAATTTAAAGTACCCCTAGATCTATGGAACATAATCCTACTTTTCAGGAATGGTGATAACCTTCACCTTAATCACTATTTTTCTTGTTGAGCTGGTTGTATGACACTCATTTTGAGTAATGAGTCTCTGCTGAGATGGTCCATTGACAGGTTAGAGGTCTCTAGTTGGCTGATGTGCTGTTGGAATGCTCAAAAATCTTCAAAAAGTCCCTCGCTATGAAACAGGGCAGTTTAGGCAGTTTCGTAGCAAGTTTCATAGCATATGAAAACTTGCCTTTTCACCTATCTCCTTGCCACCTTTGATGTTAAAAAACCTTTACTATTCCAAGACATCTTGAAAAAAATAATTTCCCCTCTATAATAATTGACAAAACTGAATTCCAAGGAAAAAACGTACCTTCAGAATTTTCATAGCGTTTTTCTGGCTTCAAGCCTAAAGCATGCTACGAAACTGTCTAAAAAACCAAATTTGTTGTTTTTGTAACTGTCTTGAAAAATTTATCTCTAGATGAAAAATTTAAGTTATCTGCAAGTTATGAACCTCATCAAACTTGTTTTAGCTCAATTTTTTACTCTCTTGGTGTTTCTTCTTCATTTACAATTAATTGGATGATGGGTTCTTCTACCACTCTCATCTTCGACCCTTTCTTTTCTAACTCCACTTGAATCAAGTCTAGCTGCTCCTGAAGATATTCCACTAGATATTTTAATGCTCTGTTCTTGGATTGTAAGTGTAATTTCATCCTCATAATATGCTTGACCTCCCCTCTTAATGGATTAGTCCATTTCAACAACATTTCTGCATTGTCCATATATTTTGAAACACTTGAGACTTGTTCATCCCATATTTTCCTCATATGTTCAAATTTAACCTTCTCAGCTCTGTGCTTCTTTGCCTCTAGCTTCAAAACTGATATCTCTTTACCTTCTTCCTTCAACTGCTCTTTGAGGGATTCTATTTCTGATTTTTCAATTATTTTCTCTTTGTTATTTCTTTGCCTGATAACTACTTCTTCCTTCGCTGATGGAGACAAATCTATGATGCTTGTTGGATGAATAGCTTCATTGATTTTCTCAGTATTTTTTCTTTCCATGGCCTTCTTTGCATGTCTGGTCATTGGCTTCCTTGGCTGAAATATAAAACCAACATCATCACCTGCAAAATCTAGTTTCTAAGCAGTCTTACCTTTCTTCAACTTTCTTCTACCATCTTCAATGTCAATTGCTTAAAGGATATCCTCCATATTTCCTTTAGCCATTTTCTGGATTCTAATGACTCTGTTGCTGCCTTGTTTGCTGACTGTATGCTTCTGTTTTGCAGATGCTGCTTGAGAGGTGTCAGTCTCTTGCAAAGGTTCTGCTCCCAGTCCACTGGTTCTGTAGGAGATGATCTATTTTATTCTTAAACTTCTTCTGCCACAGCTGGTGATGAATTAGTTCTAGGTTTTGAGGCTTTATTTGGAGTGACCACATCAATTTCATAACCACTCATAAACAAGAAAGAAATCCAATCTTTGTCTAACCTTCTCAATTCTTCCAACACCAACAACTTAATTAGACCATGATGAAAAATAGATGTCTCATTGCCCTCTGTCATGATTTTAACCTTATCCGACATTTTCCCTAGAATTTTGTATAAATAGAAAGGTAAGTCAATTGACCTCTTACCTACAAAATGCAGAAGATGTTAGGTCCCTATATCACTAGTATAGTCCCTTATTATTGTTATTGTAACCCCCTTATTGTTATTATTGAACCCTTGTAACCCCCATTTTGTTATTATTGTGCCCTTAAATTAGTATTGTTAGGTCGGCTATGATTACATTGTGGCCCACTAGGATTACATTATGGCCCCATGGACTCCTATATATAGAAAGGAGGTTTTGTAAATTGTATCATCCAAGAATTGTTCATTTATGTAATGTATTGGAGGTTTCCCCCTCGAAGTGGCTCATTTCTAAGACGTTGATATCTCTTTTCTTCTATTTTTGGAGCTGGTTACACAACATTTGGTATCAGAGCTTTGGATTCTAGGGTTTCGCTGCTCCAAACAGGTCATCGTGGCATTTTCGCTATAACTTTTTTTCTACGAAGCTTCAGAAGCTGAAATTTTTAGGGTGCGAAGCTGAAATCTTGAGGAAGTTTGTATAAAAATTTCAGAGCTTGGTTCACAATATTTTCGGAGATATGATCTGTGGAAGTTAGGTATTTTTTCAGGCTCCTAAACAGGTCATCGTGGAATTTGCGCTATAAAACATTTTCTACGAAGGTTCAGAATCTAAAATTCATATGGTGCGAAGCTGAAATCCTGAGGAAATTCGTAAAAAAATTTCAGATCTTGGTTCACAACATTTTTGGAGATATGATCTGTGGAAGGTAGTGCTTTTTCAGGCTCCTGAATTTCATCTCAAAGAGGTGATCGTGGGAAAAGTTCAATAACTCTCTCTCTGGGCATCAGATTGGAGTGCCGTAAAAAGTGGTTGCAATTACGCAGACCACAGTTTCTTGTATATCAATTTCAGAGATGAAGGACAAAACAGTGACACGTGGCAATCCGTACAAGTTCGCTCTACTGAACCAGTCCAAAGTTGGGTCATTGTGGGAGATTGGAAATAACTTTGTCTTGAAGAATCCAAATCAGATCATATCTGTGGCATTTGAAAGACAGTTCAGAAGGCTACTACAGTAGTGAATTTCAGATATTGAAGATTCTCAATTACAATGATAATTCAATTTCAATACAGAGCTCCTAAAAAGCAAGTAAAAGGTGTGTATTTTTTTTTTCCGAATTGCATAAGTCTTGTTTGAAGAATCAAGTTGAATTGATTCCAAAGGAATATTGTAGAATAGATATCAGTATTGGATTCTAAAATGGCCCCTAAAAATAATTCAACTCCCATTAAGCCTTTAGAAGGCTCTACTGTGACTCATGAAGACGAAGAATGGCAACATGACATATCAAAATTACAAGAGCAAGTGCAACAAATTTCGCTCTCGCATAGAACAACAAAAAATGAAATGAAAGTTTTGAAGAAAGGCATGGAAACTAAGATGGATGGTTTGAAGAAAGGCATGGAAGCTAAGATGAATGGTTTGGAAGCTAAGATGGATGGCATGGAAGTGGGCATGGAAGCTAAGATTGATGACATGGAAGCTAAGATCGATGAAAACATGAAAGACAACATGGAAACATGAAGAATGATCTAAAAGAACACATGGAAGGCTTGATGACAAGCTTAAAACAAGAAATGATTCCTAATGGCGGAAATATAGTAGAAGAACCTCATGATGAGAACAAAATAAATGTTAATCGTGTTTTCATAACCTCTAATGTTGGCGGGAAGAACCACCATATTCCAAAAATGGATATGAGGAAGTTTGATGGAAAGGATCCTGTAACATGGATACTACAGATGGAGCAATATTTTGATCTCCATAATGTGAAAAACACACAAAAGGTACGCATTGCAACTTTACATTTAGAACAAAATACATTTGTATGGTATCGATGGCTTTGCTCCCGTAAAAAATTGTCACTTGGTCAATTTTTATGGAGGAAATGATAGCACATTATGAGGATACAAAGAGCAACACCTTCTTTAGCCAATTGATAAATCTCAAACAAAAGGGTTTAGTGGGGCAGCACATTGAGGACTTCCAAAAATTGAATATAAGGGTAACTGATATTCTAGAGGACCAGAGGATCGATCTCTTCATAGGCACTTTAAAGGATAACATACAACATGAAGTTCGTGTTTTGGAACCAGATTCATTGGAGAAGGCATTCAGGTTGGCAAGAAAAGTTGAATGTAAAATAATGGCGGCAAGGAAGCCTACCACTCAATTCTATAAAGAAGGAAGTGTTGCTACGCCTAGATTTCCACAACCTACAAGGTTGACACCACAACAATTGGAAGAAAAAAGAGCAAAAAGGGCTTTGCTACAGTTGTGATAGCAAATACACTAAAGGTCATAAGTGTGCTGAGAAGAAATTATTTTACATAGATTGTGAAGAGGAAGAAGAAAATGAACAAGAAGAGGATATACACCAGGAAACAACCCTAGAAGAGGAAGAAATGAATCCGACCATATCGTGTAATGCACTGGCAGGAATTACCACTCCTCAAACTCTCAAGATACAAGGACAAATCAAGAAGAAAAAGGTAATAGTGTTGATTGATTAAGGTAGCACCCATAATTTTATTCATTGTAAGGTAGCCAAAAAATTAAATTGTTTCCTATACCCAGCACCAGAATGTCAAGTGATGGTTGCAAATGGAGGAACTATAAATTGCTCTGGAAAATGCCATAATATTAAGCTAACCATGTGGGAATATGTATTGACTAGTCCAATGCTTTCCATTCCTATGGGAGGTGCTGATGTTGTACTAGGAGTACAATGGTTACAATCTTTGGGGACGGTAGCTTTTAATTTCAAGAACTTTTCTTGAAATTTTTTTCAGAAGGAAAGGAAGTCGAATTACGGGGTATTGAAGGGAAGCCGGGAAGGATAATAAGCTCTAATGTCATGACAAAGCTTCTAAAGAAAGAACAACGAGGCGTAATTGCACAATTATGCTCACTAGAAGTTACGACATCAAAATCATCTATTTCTGCAGATCTCCAACAAGTCTTGGACAATCATTCCAAGGTGTTTGAAACTCCCAAAGGACTCCCACCTATTCGTGATCATGATCATGCTATTCATTTGATTCCAGGAAGTGTTCCTCCAAACATCGAGCCTTATAGATATCCTTACTTCCAAAAGAGCGAAATTGAACGTATGATTGCAGAAATGTTAGAGGCGGGTATAATTCAACCTAGTCAAAGTTCTTTCTCTGCTCCTGTAGTATTGGTACACAAGAAGGATGGATCATGGTGAATGTGTCAGGATTATAGGGAGCTCAATAAGCTCACCATTAAAGATAAATTTCCCATTCCTGTGATTGATGAATTATTGGATGAATTACATGGAGCAATTTATTTTACCAAGTTGGATCTTCGTTCGGGATATCATCAAATTAGAATGAAGACTGAAGATATTCCAAAAACAGCATTTCGAACTCATGAGGGTCATTATGAATTTTTGGTCATGCCTTTTGGCCTTACCAATGCACCTTCTACATTTCAGGGTTGATGAATTCCATTTTCAAACCCTTCCTTAGAAAATTTGTGCTAGTATTTTTTGATGATATACTAATCTACAGCAGGTCTTGGAAGGATCATGTTGAACATGTTGACAGGGTGCTCAAACTATTGCGGGAGAAACAATTATATGCAAAAAAGTCCAAATGTTTCTTTGGAGTACAAGAGGTGGAATATCTGGGTCATATTGTATCTCACGAGGGTGTAAAGTAGACCCTAACAAAATTAAAGCCATTAAGGAATGGAAAGTTCCCACAACCATAAAGCAGTTGCGAGGATTTCTCGGGTTAACAGGGTATTATCGCAAGTTTGTTAAGAATTATGGGATAATAGCGGCACCTCTAACAACATTATTGAAGAAAGATGCATTTTCATGGACTCCTGAAGCAACTAAGGCCTTTGAACATCTTAAAGAGGCAATGTGCCTAGCACCGGTCTTAGCTACGCCAAACTTCACAAAAACCTTTATTGTGGAATGTGATGCCTCAAGAAATGGAATTGGTGCAATTTTAATGCAGGAAGGAAGACCCATTGCTTTTGAAAGTCGTCCAATCAAAGGAAAGTATTTACAGAAACCTATTTATGAGAAGAAAATGTTAGCAATACTGCATGCACTAAAGAAATGGCGAACTTACCTAATGGGAAGACACTTCAAGGTAAAAACTGATCATGATAGTCTTAAACACTTTTTGGAACAAAGACTATCATCAGAAGAGCAGCAAAAATGTGTCACAAAGATGTTGGGTTATGACTTTGAAATAATCTACAAAAAAGGAAAGCTAAATGTTGTTGCAGATGCACTCTCAAGAAAGAATGAAGAGGTGGAAGCATTGCTTTGTGCCATTTCTATTATCCAACCAGATTGGATAACCGAACCAAGAGATGAATGGAAGAAGGACAAAGATGTATGGACACTCATTCAAAAGTTGCAGCAAGATCCTAGTACATCTGATACATTTAGTTGGAAAAATGATTCCTTATGGTACAAAGATCGCTTATATCTTTGTAAGAATTCCCAATTAAAACAAAAGATTCTTCTGGAATTGCACACTTCTCCTTTAGGAGGACACTCAGGATTTTTAAAAACTTACCACAGGGTGAAGAAAGAATTTTTTTGGGATGGCCTTAAATATTATATTCAAAATTTTGTAGCGGAATGTTTGGTTTGCCAGCAGAATAAAGTGGAAACAATTAAGACCCCTGGACTTCTACAACCTTTATCCATTCCAAGTCAACGTTGGGAGGAGATTTCAATGGATTTTATCACAGGTTTACCTAAGTCTGAAGGAAAGAGTGTCATCATGGTGGTAGTTGATAGACTTACCAAGTATGCACACTTTTGTGCATTATCTCATCCATTTAAAGCAAGTACAGTTGCTACTACATTTATGGAAAGAATTCAAAAGCTACATGGAAGCCCAAGGGTTATTGTGAGCGACAGAGATCCCATTTTTACTGGAAATTTTTGGACAGAGTTATTTTCTTGTTTGGGTACTCAATTAGCTCATAGCTCATCTTATAATCCTCAATCTAATGGTCAAACTGAGATAGTAAATAAATGTTTGGAAGGATATCTTCGTTGTTTTGTATCTGATAAACAAACACAATGGGTCAAGTGGTTACCTCTCGCTGAATGGTGGTATAACACTTCCTTCCATATTGCGGCAAAAATGACCCCATTTATGGCACTTTATGGATATCATCCACCATCCATCACATCATATTTAAGAGAAAATTCGAAGGTTCAAGCAGTGGAAGATCACATCGAGCATCAGCAAGAAGTTCTCCAACTCTTAAAGGATAACCTGAATTTGGCACAAAATCGAATGAAGCAACAGGCAGATCAACATCGCAGCGAGAGAAGTTTTGATGTAGGAGATTGGGTATTTTTATGGCTGCAACCATACAAACAAATGTCCCTTAAGCAAGCTAAGAAGGATAATAAATTATCACCAAAGTACTATGGTCCTTACAAGGTGTTGCAAAAGATTGGTTCTATGGCATACAAATTGGAGCTTCCTGCTTCTTCGCGAGTACATCCAGGTTTCCATGTTTCATGCTTAAAGAAGGTTATAGGTGAAAATCTTCCAGTTCAAACAGTATTGCCAGAACTTGATGGGGAAGGGAAAATCATATTGGAACCTGAAGCAGTCATGGAAAAAAGAACTCGACAACTACGGAATCGATCAATTTCGGAGTATCTCATCAAGTGGAAGAACTTACCCACTGAAGATTCTACATGGGAGGATGAGAAATTTATACAGAAGCACCCGGAGCTACTCAAGTGTTGAGGACAACACTTTTTTGAAGGAGAGGGGCATGTTAGGTCCCTATATCACTAGTATAGCCCCTTATTATTGTTAGTGTAAACCCCTTATTGTTATTATTGTACCCGTGTAACCCCCATTTTGTTATTATTGTGCCCTTAAATTAGTATTTTTAGGTCGGCTAGGATTACATTGTGGCCCACTAGGATTACATTATGGCCCCATGTACTCCTATATATATAAAGGAGGTTTTGTAAATTGTATCATCCAAGAATTGTTCATTTATGTAATGTATTGGAGGTTGCCCCCTCGAAGTGGCTCATTTCTAAGGCGTTTATATCTCTTTTCTTCTATTTTTGGAGCTGGTTACACAACAGAAGAAGTCTGAGATGGTATGAGTAGACCATGTGAAATATTCCTTCACAAGTAAAATATTTTTGAATGACCATCAACATTTTTGCATAGTTATCCTTCATAAAACTTCTAGGGATAACATTTGTCAAATCAACTTCATTGTGTTATTGCTTGATAAATTCTTTACAATCCTACATTGTGAATTTAATACCTTTAAACCACTGTTCACCACCTTGAGGGATTACTATAGATAATGATATGCTCTCTGGTTTCACTGTAAGATTTAAAATTGCAACCTTTGAGGTTGTTCCTGTGAAGCTAGTGGCAAAATCCTTTGAAAACTGTAAATGAAAACCCTACAACCTTTGGCAGAATTGCAAGAAGCCAATCCTTCTAAAAACCTCCATAGTAGTAGGGTCTTCATTGAGTAATTTCATATCCATGGGCTCATACCTGTGACAACGGACACCCTTATTCATTTTATTTATTGCAGCCATGGATGCTTTATAGTCTTCACTACCTCGCTTGCTGATGACACCTACAGAATTTGAATTTGAAAACAACATGCTTAGCTCGATGAAGAAAATCTCTAGAGATCGAATCACATGCAAGGATAAATGAAAATATGAAAAAAAGGCTAATTGATGTGAGGTTTAAAATTTTAACTGACAACTCGAGCTTCAATCATAACACATGCAAGAAAAAATGGTAATGAGGACATCAAGCATGGCTATGTACATTTGAATTTTACCATAACAACTTTGAATGACCTCCACCTTTACTATTCTAAGAAGAAACTGACACGTCATACAACTCTGAAAAGCCAGGTTATAAAACGCATTTTCGTAGTGAAAACTGTTAGGCTTCTCACAGATTCGCTACGAAACTATTAGGCAGTTTCGTAGCGAAATTTGTGGCTTTCCGGTGTAAAACGCTACGAAAATTTGAAAAAATGACAGGTGTGCAATTTTGAGTTTAAATGTATAGGGAATGACAAGTGACATGATATGGGATTGATTTGAATGAAATGGCATAAATGGAGGTGATCATAAAACTCAGGATAGGCTTAAAAATACAAAAAATTTCCTATACCACATTGAAATGGCTTAGGAGACCTTACTGCATTACGTAAAGAAATGAACACATGAATGGAACCAAAATCAGAGTCAATTATATTATAAATGACAAAAGGGAGATTACAACCAAATTCTCTGACGCTATGATCTTCCTTTGGCGAGGCTTGCAGTGGAGTGTGTCTCAACAAAGCCTGTCGGGAATCTGGACGAAGCTCTCTCTCTTAGGCTTGACTCTCAATAGTTGCCTTGCTATAGTTTCCTTCCTACCAGTTCAACTAAAACATGTTCAAACCTTCAGCCATTCAGCCATAACCTGTTCAACCAACACATCAATGGAAGATGACTATATTTATAGAGGAGAGGAGGAGGTTGGGATCCCTACAATAGTGGAAGGGAGACCTTATCCCTTGGGAGGTTTCCCCATAAGGTGGAAAAAAGAGGCCAAAGGAGGAAGGACGTGGTTATTCAGTCGAACCACTCCCTATGACTCATCCACGAAGTTGTTGTAATCGAAACTTCGCCTTTTTTTTTTAAAAAAAATTTCATAAGAAGATTGGCGCGGGTGCTTAACTGGGACAGAGTGTCAACTGGCACAATCTCAGTGTTAATTTTCCTTATTGGCGTGAGGGCATAACGGGCTACCAGCGCCAAGGCAAAAACAGGTGTTTTTAGTCTTCTGCTCAGGAAATGTTCAGCAAAAGGAATGTTTTCCTCATGGCAAGGGATGTAATGATGGTATTTGCAAGGCATGACACTGCTTATTGGTCATAGAAAATACCCTCCAATGGGCGACATGGGGATTGCAGGGACAGTGAAAAATTACTGTGTAATAGATGCCCCCTAAAGCATGAGGTCCGAGAGAGAGGGAGGGGTGAAATTATTTATGAGAACGCGCCCAAATGAAAACACTGTTGTCGGAAGACCTGCAAATACAACTGATATATCTGATACATGATATGTGGTATGGGCGTAGCCATCCATAATAGAGTGTACAATAAATGGGATCCAAGGTATGGATGCAGCCATCCAGCAAAGAAGGATCAACAAGTAGACTCAGGTATGGTCATAGCCATCTAATCAAATGAGTCATGTAACTAATCATGATAATCCATAAAGAATCCACAGCCTGGATTTCAATAGACAAAATCTAGGGTCTTGCGCTCCATCTCGACCTGAACAGAGTACAAGTCCAAGCATGTGAATAAGTGAGCTGAAGTCGAACATGCAAGAACATCGTCTTATTACCAGCCAATAATGAAATTCGTTAACAGACGCGAGAGGAACCACCAATAATGAGGATGGCCCTCAAGGTACTATAGGTACAATCCACAGAATGTGAACAGTGAGCTGACGTCGAACACTCACAGAATCATCTGATCAAAGGCTAATAATGAAAACCTTGCATCGAATGTGAAGAACCTGTCATTGAGGCATGCAGGCTCCAAGGTACCTGAAGGGAGTCTTTAGATTAGTTTCCTGGATAATGAGCTGAAGTCGACAAAAAATGACCTTGATCGAAGGTGGGCCATAGTGTTTCCCCAATCATTGACGCGAGACAGAAGAACATGATGTTTGCGAATCAAGATCAGTAGAGAATCAGAGGGAGGTTGAAAACTGCAGAGGCAAACTTCTCTTGAACATATTGGTGGCATGACATTGGATTTGGTAGTATTTGACATCAAAGGATCTGAGGTCATGATGATGTGGCAAAGAGCAGATGAGCAGTCAAAAGAGATTACCCAAACCCATGGAGGCAAGCAAAGAACGAGATGAGATGTCCCCAACCCAACATGAATGCAGACAAGTGCCATGTTTAAGAGCGACATACTGCCGACACGATGATGACACTGGTTCCATTTTCCCCCACCATTTCTGGCAAGTACCCCAATTATTTTTGGAAACAAGCTTGAAGGGGATAGCATATGCTTGCGATATAAGTTTTTCCTTCGAACAAATCCAACCTAGTACATTTAACGAGCCCTAGGAAGGAGGAACTCGAGTATCGTCATTACGACGGAGTCCGATGTCATCAGTTTTTAACGAGTCTGACAAAGAAAGAACTCGTCGTCTTTTCATGTTTAGAGAGTTTGAAAAGATAGTAGAAAAGAAAACTCCAGCAGTCCCTTTTCGTAGATAGTCTCACAGATCCAAAAAGGTAGAAAAATATATCTGAGAGAACCTCCTAGTCGCGATAGGCTAGGGTATTCCTTTTTCATAAATAATCTATCCCAGCCAGAAAAAGGGGTAAACGTATACTGGGTAGATTTCGTTTCACAGCCAATTTAACGAGGTCAAAACGACAAGAGACTCGGCAATATTTTCAATTTTAGAGAGTCAGAAAAGAGCTGAAATATTACTCCAGTAGTGAATTTTTTGTGTTTTTACTGAGTCCGAAAAAGTATAAAATACAACTCATCTCGTTGTCCTAGTCATGCGAAAACCTGTCGCTGCACAAAAAGCAAGCGTAAAACCCATTTTTTGACAAAACATAGTGAAATATTGGAAAAACAAGTTTCAAAACCTAAATTTGATTTCGAGAAGTTATAAATATGACCAAATAGTAAAAACAGATTTACTTTTTACTTTTTACCTCTTGTGCAGAGCGATAGTGAGTTATTTCCCTGCGATCTTGCGGTGACGATTTTGGACGATCCAGTGCATCATTCTGGATCCCGTCTTTTCCAGGTAAGAGTCACTTCCATTAGCTATGTTTTAATCCATATTTCATATTTTTCCATCGTGATTTGGCATCCCTAAGGGGAGGATTTGCAAATTTAGGGCTTCCACGGTTGGCGCGGGTATGAGGCATGGACCCGCGCCAATCGAGCTCTTTTTGCAAAGGGGTTGTGTTAGCTGGCGCAATTGTCAGCAAAACAGATGCGCCAACTGCGCAACCTCATATTCTGCTCAAATTTTACAAAAAATGAACCAATCAATTAAATTTTTGAATGCCCAAGGGATCTTAAGATGTGCTTATAACCAATTTGATGCAGGTATAAAGCCACAATGGTGATTGAATGGAAATAAAGGGAGCACAATGAAGAGGACGAAATGGCAATGGGGAATGAGCAATGCATGAATGCTCTTCGGAATTGTGGATTAAATAAATTCTTTTTGAAACCATGTCTCAGGGCACAACCTGAATTGTTACAATATTTGATAAGTATCTGGGATGAGAATGAAGAGAATTTTAGGCTTTGAGATCAAGTGCTTGAACTCGAAGTGTCCGATGTCTACTTCATCACTGGATTGTCTCAAAGAGGTCCAGTTCCGATAATGATGAGTACTAGGCCTTCTGGCAAGAAGATGTCGATGGTTATGGAGAGAGTGTGCCCAGGGGCACAAACAGGATCAGGTAGTGGCAAAGTTGACATTCACACTGTTCCCGATATAGCACTCAGAGTGGTGCTACATACCATTATGCGGGCTGCGGGGTCGTAGGCACCGCATGAGGCTACCAAAACACAACTCCTCCTAGCGTCAGAATGTATGAACCTAACAGTATTTGATTGGGCCACAACCGTAACCATGAATATCAAACAGAAATTGACTAAATGTAAAAAGGCCAAACTGAAGTAGTTTGGGTATGGGTCAATCTTGGTATCGTTCATCCTAGAACGGCTACCTATCTTCCAGGGCCAGGGGGCGATAGTCCCGAATCCACCTTTGAGAGAGCCACAGATGGCTCGATGGGCAGCATTAATGCCTAGAGTAGGAGGCGGCCAACAAATGTCATGGAGGCCCGATTTCTTTAGATGGCTCTGGTGACAGTTGATCATCATAGAGGACTGGCCCTATGCCGGTACCGATTTCACAGGAAACCTAGACCTTCTACTCTCGGAAGGAGAGGACTGGGATGAGGAGCTGCGTAAGACTCTTTATGAAATTATTAATTTTATGATTTTTTGTTTTGTTTTGTTATACATGCATGTTCTAACAACTAATCCTATATGTATGTAGATGTCAGCCCAGAGAGGCCCACTGGGATGTCACCGATCGCGCGGAGGACCCCTCTCGCCTATGACCCTCAAGGTGAGGGGGGCGAGGGGAACGAGCTAGTTCAGAACTTAGAGGGAATTTCCTGTGGGATTCCTGATTATGCTCACCTAGCTGATGTCCCTATGGCTTATCAAAGGCACACCGTAGGGGTGCCTAGTCACCTTCATCGCTTACTGAGGCGATTGGTGTGGGCAATAACATGCTACCATGAGCACCATGCTGATTAGTTGCCTAGGCTTTTCATTTGCATGTTTTTGAGAGACATGTTGTCTCTGGATGAAATTAAAACAAACATGTATATTTTTGGATTTTATATGATGCACACCCATTCTACTATTCGATATATATATATATATATATATATATATATATATATATATATATATATATATATATATATATATATATATATATATATATATATATATATATATATATATATATATATATATATATATATATATATATATATATATATATATATATATTTCTGCATGGATCTTTTCACATATGATGATGTTTTTATAAGTTGCGTAAATGTCTATCTAATACCATGTTAGCTACTGCATCTGTTAATGCATTCATTTGTCTGGGTATATGCTGATATGTGATGTAATCAAAATTTCTTTCCAGTAAACGAATACGTAGATACAGTCTTAAAATGCATGGGTTCCTAACTGAATAATGACCATTGAGCTGTAACACTACTAGCTGTGAGTCCATATATACAAGTAATGCGTGAATACCGAGGTTAACGACCTCGTTAAATAATTCCAAAATGACACTATATTTCACAACATTATTTGTAGCAGGCCCTAGACAAACACCTTGTAAATTAACTAACTCACTAGCAGGATTATAGATTACCTAGGCTGTCGAAGACAGATTCCTGGTACTGCAGGAGGCACCATCCATGAAACCAACATAAGGAGTAATAGACATTTGCATAATTAGGAAGACCCAATCAGCAGAAAGACGCTTACAAAGCACACCACACCACACATGCACAAAAACTAAGAAATAAACTATGTACACACACTACACAAGAATGATTCAAGCGTAATACTTCTTCAGGTACAACCCATTTCTGGGCTGCACCAAAGGAAGACCTTCATAATTGATCAGCTCATAGGCCCCATTTTTTAATACATGTTTAATGATATAAGGCCCATGCCACATAGGCTGGAATTTTCCTGCCACAAGCTTATCATGTGCTT
Source organism: Pinus albicaulis (assembly GCA_034641835.2). Classification (NCBI taxonomy): domain Eukaryota; kingdom Viridiplantae; phylum Streptophyta; class Pinopsida; order Pinales; family Pinaceae; genus Pinus; species Pinus albicaulis. The sequence goes on along the minus strand of CM076582.1, from coordinate 669,515,921 downwards.
GATAATACAAGAGGATGAGGTATCCTTCAATTAAAGAGCGTGGAGAAACCGTTTGATCGAAATGAGCTTTAACCCGCTTTTTCTGTGCCTCGATAACCAAAGCAGCCAAGCGGCGAGTTTCGTCCAGTCATTCTAGATATAGGAGATGTTCTTCCTCCGGGGAAGTGCCGGGCAGTAATTCCACAGCCAACTTCAGTGAAGGGATCTCACATTCAACCAGAAGAGTAGCTTCCAGACCATACACCAACTGGAAAGGTGTGAATCCGGTCGTGTTCTTCATTGACGTTCGGTAGGCCTAGGGAGTTGAGAACAATTGGAGATGCCAGTTGGATTTGTGTATACCAATTGTTCGTTGAAGCATCGTGACAAGCACCTTGTTCACAGCTTCAACTTGGCCATTTTCCTGAGGGTAGTATGGCGTCGAGTTGTCATGACGCAAGCCCAACTTCGATGTCAGCTCTGCCATCATGTAGTCCCGAAAATGAGTGCCATGATCAGTGACGATGGCTTGAGGAATGCCGAAACGCGTGATCACATGGTTGAAAATGAATTGAGCAGCTCTCTTACCATCGACAACTAATGTAGGCATCGCTTCGGCCCACTTGGTGAAGTAGTCTACGGCAACGATGATATAAGAAAAAATCAAGTCATGCAATGACGTTGGTTTCTAGTTACAAAAAGACAAAGATCGCGATAAGTAGCCTACCTCAAATCCCATGCAGTTGTCGTTGAAGAAAAGATGATTTTTCCCGTCTCTCTCTTGACAAATCACAGTCCTTCCGTTCGACACGTCCGAACACCTATAAAAATGAAAGGAAACAACGACATACAACGTAAAATCTAAAGCATGTAACTATATATCAGTTAGAGAGGATATAATTCATTGCATTACGTAAAGAAATGAAGACATGAATGGAACCAAAATCATAGTCACTTATATTATGAATGAAAAAAGGGAGATTACAACCAAATGCTCTGACGTTATGATCTTCCTTCGGTGGGGCTTGCAGCAGAGTGTGTCTCAACAAAGCCTATCAGGAATCTGGACGAAGCTCTCTCTCTTAGGCTTTGCTCTCAATAGTTTCCCGGCTAGAGTTTCCTTCCTACCAGTTCAGCTAGAACATGTTCAAACCTTCAGCCATTCAGCCATAACCTGTTCAACCAGCACATCAATGGAAGATGGCTATATTTATAGAGGAGAGGAGGAGGTTGGGATCCCTACAATAGTGGAAGGGAAGTCTTATCCCTTGGGAGGTTTCCCCATAAGGTGGAAACAAGAGGCCAAAGGAGGAAGGCTGTGGTTATTCAGTCGAACCACTCCCTATGACTCATTCACGAAGTTGTTGTAATCGAAACTTTACCTCTTTTTTTAAAAAAAAATTCCATAAGAAAATTAGCGCGGGTGCTTAACTGGGATAGAGAGCCAACTGGCACTGGCTCAGTGTTAATTTTCCTCATTGGCACGAGGGCATAACGGGCTACCAGCGCCAAGGAAAAAACATGTGTTTTTAGTTGTCTGCTCAGGAAATGGTAAGCAGAAGGAATGTTGTCCTCATGGAAAGGGATGCGATGGTATTTGCAAGGCATGACACTGCTTATTGGTCACAGAAAAGACCCTCCAATGGGCGAGATGGGGATTGCAGGGACAGTGAAAAATTACTGTGTAACACTTACCCATTTGGTGAGTGACCTGTATGACCCTATCAAGAAATGTTTCACAACTTAATGAGTGATAACACTGCCCACGTATACATTTCACTTGTAACTCTCCATCTACCCATTTTTCCACCCAAAAAATACCTAATACACCTATCACATGTCACCCCCATGAGTTGCTACATAATCATCTAAGCCACGTATGCTCCATTGTGGAATCCATGTGACATCCATGTCAAATGTTCCAACGACCTGTGATGTGTGCTAGCCACTGTTTCATCAACCATCACTCTATTGTGAAGAAATAGAAACCTTAACCAATTGGTCGATAGATGCTTCGGTGCTTCCTGCTAATCTCCTTGTGGCTTGGCGATGTGACCAAAATCTTGTCCGTTCACTACTTGTTGGTTGTTGGCACTCCCACTTGCACTTGTATTTTGATTTTTTGGTGTCAATTCACTAAGGAGGGTGACTTGTTGGTTCTAGCATATGGTCCTTTATGAATAGGAGCGATGACTAAGGGCTTTACCTTTGTGGCCCTTGGCCTTCTTGGCCATTTTTTTGTGGCTTACCTATCTATGATTCAATGTTCGATATTTGATGTGTGAAGGTCTTGTTTGACCCTTTTTATTTGTTGATTTATGGTAGCATTGGATGTGCTCTAGCCTTCTAACTTTTTGCATTGGCTAGGACACATGTATTCCATAAAACCCATAAATGGTTTTGGAAAATTCCACTTAGAGATGGTTTAATTAAATTGATTATCATTTTTTAATGTTTTCCTAAGTCTAAAATTAGGGAAACTGATTAATTAAAGGGTATTAATTAAACTAAGTGTGAATCTTCTACATAAAGTCATAGATCACCTCCAAGTTAATCTTAGTCCTTGATTATGTTTTAATCTTGGTCGTTGAAGGTTAAATAGAAGAATATAAGGAGGGTGAGGGGCCTATGGAAATAACACTGTGACACTTGAGCCATTGAGCATTTTTGATTTGTGTGAGGAGACACAGTTTTTGATCAATGATCAAATCACTAGGGCAGGGTTTGCTAATTGATTGTGATTTAGTGATCACATCCAGAGAGGGGTAGAAGTAGAGACTGGCCAAGAGGACCAGGAGTGAATTTCAAAGCGAGGCAGAGGTGACGTAGAGAGAGACAATGTAGTTTTCTGAAGAGGTAACATAGATCCTATATGAAATCAGACAGAAACATCACAGTGTCTCTTGGAATCAGTCCAGAGATGGCTAGAGGCTAGGGTTTCTGAGCCAGGAGGGCCAAAATCCAGTCCCATATTAGCCAGATCAGTTGCAGTAAGGGGTGAAGAAGTTCCTCAAGCTTTCCCACGTAGTCTTACGTAGATCCAATGTAGGCAGTCACATAGAGGTAGTGAGGGCTTCACCAACACTGTTTTAGATCATCCAGAGACTTGCAGCATGAGGTATATCTCACAATTACATTTTTTTTCTAGATTTCTCTATTGGGTTTGCCGGATGTTGGCACCCTAGTTGTATTCAAGATTCTGCTGCTTAATAATACAAACCCTCAAATCTACTACACCAGTTTTCCCAAGTTGGGTTTTTTCAGGGACTTAGTCCAAAAACAACTATGTCACATGTGGATGTTTTTCATTGTATTTTTTTCATATTGTTTCAGCACTTAGATTTATTTCCGCAAAATTATTTGTGTAGACTGCTTCATAAATTACTTTGATATTTCACAGTAATGAAATAATTATGTAAAATAATAGAAGAAGTAATTCAGAATTGTTGCAGTAGAATCCAGATCTACAATTTTTCACATGGTATCAGAGCTTATTCAAGCTGAAGTGTAGGTGAAACACAAGTGAACCAGCAGATCATCGCTGAAGAGTCTAGGATCTGCGTAATCAACATTAGACCCTCCCATAAAATTATGTTGTTCAGTCTAGGAGGGCATTTCACTGCAGAAAAGGATCCCTCTGAGAGAGTTGACAGAGGGGTAAGATTTTTCAGTTGCAAAAGAGGTAGCGTAGCATATCAGCGTAGCTGAAGGACGCAGTTACTGCACAACAGTAAGAGCTGGTGCATAGGCATCAAAAAATTTCTAAAAAACACAATTGGGGATTTCTTGACCTCAGAGGGTTTCTTACTCAAAGAAACTCACTTTTTCCCGTGCAGTAGCAGAAGTAGTGACTTACTCCTCAAGGAGTGTGTAAGTCTAGCTGAGAAGAGGGTTAGAGGAAGATTTTGACAAGTTGAGGAGATAGCGAGCAACGGACTACGTGACCAAGATATATATCCAACTATGTTATTTGGAAATCAAGGATAGCATTTATCCTTGATGAACATGATATGAAAGCCCTCATAGACATCGTAGTTGAAAAACCTCTTGATGCAGCACACTTGAGGCAATTCAAGAAGAATATGGCTAGAGCCAAGTGGTTGATCCTAGATGGAGTAAGGGATCATATCATACCCCACATAGCTGCAAACACCACGAATAAAGATATGTGGTTAGGGCTTGAAAAAACATACCAAAGATCTTTCGAGCAGTGGAATATGTACCTTGAAGAGAAGATGCGGAATATCAGGATGAAGAAGGGAGAGCGTTTTGACTCCTTCTTGTCTCGGATTCAGGAAAATCGAGATCAAATGTCTGCAGTAGGATCTGCTCCTAGAGACTCAGAGCTAGTAAGGCTCACGCTGAACTCTATTTCATAGGAATATCAGGTCTTTGTCCAAATTATAATGGGCAGAGGAAGAATTCCATGATGGGAAGCAATATGGGCAACCTTACAGCAAGAAGAGTTGAGGAGAGATCTCCTAAAAATTCACTTGTGGGATGGCAGTAGTAGTTCAAAGGTCAAGAAGGAGGAAGAAGATAACACTACCCTTGAATCAAAAGGGAAAAAAAAGCAGAAGAAGAAAGATCTGTCCAATATCAAGTGCTGCTGGTGTGGGGAAATGTGGGATTATGCCACACAATGTCCTCTAAAGAAAAAGGATAAAGAGGAGAAGGAATATCCACAAGTAGGAGTTGCCAAGATTGAGGCAAAAAAATATTGTGCTATGTTAGCTCATATTCTGAAAGGAGAAAAGTGGGCTGACTTGGATTTGTAGATCCATAATCTACAAGAAGGTGGGATTCTTGAGTATTTCTGAACTCTTGGATCACATGTGAGATATGACAACCTAAAGACAGTAGCAGGATGGAAAGTTGCAACGGAGGATGAGAATACATTGCAGTGGCTAGCAGTACTAGAGCCTGATCATCACAGAGAGGGAGAAACAACATTAGCCATTGAGAAGTAGCAACGCAATGCACACTGGTATAGCGTAGTGGAGATTAGTGCTCACGTAGTGCAGAGAAGCAACAACGCAATATTTCTTAGAGAGCTAGTGTAGAAACTAGCAGCAGTCAGTATTATTCTTTAGTTGCAGATTTTCTTGTCCAAATTCGAATGTTTTTCTATTGCAATCCGCAACAGTGCAGCAATACAACAGCAACAGAGATGAGTAGAATCATAGTGCACAGAGGGGCAACGCAGTACAAATTAGTGCTCACGCAGTGTAGAGCAGTGCTCATGCAATGTAGCATCAGGGTTTTAAAATTCAGAGGGAGTTGCAGTACAGTGGCAGTTGGCAGCAACATGCAGAGTCAACATCAGTACAGTTGCAACATTTTCTTGTGCAGTGTTAGTGAGCAGCATCAACAACACAATAGAAGCTATTCCAGAAGTTAGAAGCAACACATTGAATTATTTTGCTAGAGAAGTTTCCTCGCTAAGAGGGAGTGTTGATTTATGGTAGCATTAGATGTGATCTAGCCTTGTAACTTTGTATATATACTAGGACACATATATTCCATAAAACCTAGAAATGGTTTTGGAAAATTCCACTTAGATTTAATTAATCGTTTTTTAATGTTTTCCTAAGTCTAAACTTAGGCAAACTGATTAATTAAAGGGTGTTAATTAAACTAAGAGTGAATATTCTAGATAAAGTCATGGATCACCTCCAAGTTAATCTTAGCCCTTGATTATGTTTTAATCTTTGCTGTTGAAGGTTCAACATAAGAATATAAGAAGGAGGGTGACACTTGAGCCATTGAGAATTTTCAATTTGTGTGAGGAGACAAAGCTTTTGATCAAGGATCAAATCACTAGGGTAGGGTTTGCTAAGTGATTGTGATTCAGTGATCAGATCCAGAGAGGGGTAGAAGAAGAGACTGGTTAGGAGGACCAAGAGTGCATTTCAGAGAGAAGCAAAGGTGATGCAAAGAGAGACAATGCAATTTTCTAAAGAGGTGACATAGATCCTGCAGGAAATCATGCAGAAACAACAGAGTGTCTCTTGGAGTCAATCCGAAGATAGATAGAGGCTGGGGTTTCTGAGCTAGGAGGGAAAAAATCCAGTCTCATATTAGCCAGATCAGTTGCAGTAAGGGGTGACGCAGTTCCTCAAGGTTTCCCACGCAGGCTTACACAGATCTAGCATAGGCAGTCACGCAGATGCAGTGAGGGCTTCACCAACACTGTTTTAGATTAGCCGGAGACTTGCAGAGTGAGGTATATCTCACAATTACATTTGTTGTCTAGATTTCTCTGAAGGGTTTGCCGGATGTTGGCACCCTAGTTGTATTCAAGATTTTGTTGCTTAATAATACAAACCCTTAAATCTGTTGCATAGATTTTCCCAAGTTGGCTTTTTCCGGGGACTTAGTCCAAAAAAACAACTGTGTCACATGTGGATGTTTTTCATTGTATTTTGTTTATATTGTTTTAGCACTTAGATTTATTTCCACAACATCATTTGTGTAGACTAATTAGGAAATTACTTTTATATTTCACAGTAATGAAATAATTATGTAACATAATAGAAGAAGTAATTCAGATTTGTTGCAATAGGAATCCGTATCTAGGATTTTTCACATTATTTATACTTTGAACTTCTTGATTGATGAATTGAATTGAAATTTGTTGCCTTGGTTTATTAACATCAATGCCAATTATTGTCAACAATCTCCACCTTTGGCATTGATGGAAATCTCCTCTGGGTGCTAGTTTGGAAATTTAACTTGGTATGAACTTATACTTTTACGATGTTCATTGTGGAAAACTCTTCAATTTCCAATTTCTACCCCTTTGACATCAATGGAAAAGGGTTCACGATACTGTGATGTTCCCATTTCCAGATCTGCTCATGATACATTCAAGATGAACTTCTGGGGTTGGTGGAAACCAATTTACAAGAGAGAGAATATGTCAATAGAAGTCCCAGAGGGGTTTTGAGTTGTTTTATGGGGGTTGAAAAGGATCACTCACTATATTTCACCATCAGGGCCAATTTCACACAACTTAATCATGGTTTCACTGCATTCCAACAATTCTTGTAAAAAAGGTTATTATTGAGCCTAACTTAAATAAATGCACTTAAGGTGTCCTTTTTGGAATAATATTTGATGAAACACCTTAGTGTAATAGATCTTTGGAACTAGATCGAAGAGATCTATAGGATGGGATGGTGTAAATTGTTTTTCAGTGGCTTGAGAGATTGTAGAGTCAGACTTACCATTTTTCCTAGATTAAAAGTGACTTTAATAGGTCACTTAATTAAATAAAAAGGGGAAAATGATTAATTGAGGAAAGATTCCAAGTGAATAAAATAAAATAAAATAAAAATTCACTTAAGATAATAATAAGAGGAGAAGCTTCTAAAGCAAGAAATAAAATAATAAAATAAAGGCTTCTAGAAAGTTGGATAGGGATCCATCAAATATATAAAAGGAGGAGAAGCATATCATTTGGGACATCTTGGTTTGGTCATATTTTATTATTGGTGAGGTATGGAGAACCAAGTTATAAGATTAAGTAGCCCCAGGAGAAAAAACCTTGGGTGATTTTCCGAGAGTGGACGAAAACCCATCTCATCCCTTGGTGAATTCATTCCGAATTCGCAAGAGTGCTTATTAGTTGTAGTTCTAATTTGGAGAAACTAGATTCAATTTGCACTATTTTGGAGGATTTCAACTCAGCCACCTACCAACTATTTTGTATTAAAATGTAATTTCAAATTTCATAATAAAAATAAGGCCGAGATTCACTGCCTGTGTTTCTTGTCTATTTTGATTTGTAGTTTTATGTTTCTAATTTTTGCCAATAATTTCATGTGAATTTTGTGTAATTTGATTAAAAAACATTACAACATAAATTTTTAAAGAAAAACCCATAATATTTAATGAAAATATTAAAGGGAATATTATAATATCCATATTTCCTTAATTTTTAACAAAACAAATTCTGTAAGGTGTTTATGTGAGTTATTGAGCAAGTTTGTTTCCAGAATAATACATGAATTAGGTTGAAAATTTATTAGCCCATGGATGAGTCATCGAGGAAATTCATAGCCCATTTTGTTGAACCTCTCGTTAGAAGAAATTTGATGAGGATAATTTTTGAAGGGTTTAGATCTAGAAAAGATGAAGAGGAAAAGCAAAAACCATTTCCTAAACTCCCAAGAAAGAGTAGAAATCAAATGAGAAAAGAGTAGATATATTTCAAATTTCATGGAGGATGGACTCCATATCAAAAATGTATGATTAAAAAGGGTATAGAAGTATATGAGACTGCAAAAATTGAAGAAGAGAAAGAAGTGGAAAAGAGCTCAAGATATTTGATTGCGAAAAGGATTGAAGGGTCCATGGTTGGGCATGAGTGGCATGAGTAACACTCCAACTTGCATGATCACGAGGAGAGACATGACTAAAAAATACTTGAACTACATTATGAGGATCACGATACTACTCTTGTGAAGAGCCCATTGAAGGCTCAGGTGATAATGATGGATGCGATGGGTTCTTCCACTACTTTCTAGGATGACACTGTTAAAGGAAATGATGAACCATGTGAATATGTTGACGAAAATTCATCTATGAATAAATATTTGATGGTTGGAAATTGAAATCATGAGGAAGAGGAGATAAATGAAACTCCTAATGACAAGCAGGTTATTCACATGTATAAAGAAGGAATTTGGGATTTGAATGATGAGCCTTTAATGATGATCATGCATGGAGAGAACATAAAGGCGTGTGATTTATATGAGAAGAATGATATGCACGTTGTGCATGATGAGCCATCTTTGGAGAGCCAGTTGAAGGCTCAAGTTGGATACATGGTGGAGGTGGTTGAGAATCCATATTTGGGTCTCGTTGTACCTATTTCTTGAATATATTTTTGGCTATGCTACGAAATAAACTCAACCTACTTTAGGATCAATCTATCCCTTTAACCAGAAGTAAATCTAGAGTTTTCAAATCTGAATTCACAATACGATCCTCATGTATTTTACTAATTTCCTTGAGAACTAGTACAAATCCATATCATATCACTACTAATGTTGCAAAATTTTCTCTAATGATGAAACTTATATGAGCTGGATCCACTGAAATTTGTTTCCATAATAGCTCCTCTCATGACCAATAATGTTACTGGTTATTACATATCAAGGAGATGAAAACACCTACAAAAGCTGGTAGGTTGATGACAAAGCTCAAAAAAATTAACTATCATTTTTTCGAGTACATATCAAGGATATGAAAACACCTACAAAAGCTAGTAGATTTATGACAAAGCTAAAAAAAATTAACTATCGTCTTGCCAATAAAATGTTACAACATAGGCTCCAAATGGGGATTTCCCCCCCTGTGGGGTGCAAAGAACTATAGAATAGGTGCTTTGAATCCTTTGGGCATGGTGTCATACCACATCAATGATTTATGTCTTTACCGATGACCTGCAATCTGTGACTTGAAACCTATAATATGTGAAATGAAACATGTAACATGCTTTACTAAAAAAAAAAAAAACCACATACTGTAAACTGAATTTGAAGAAAAATCTTATTCAAGTGCACACCCCTACTCTATTAAATTAAAACTCTTCAAACCAACTTGCATGCAACTGAAAATATGAAAATAATTTATAGGATGAAACAAAAATCCCATGAGTATATTATACTTACAACTAAAAATAAGTATACTGCTGAAATATGAGACATTAAATAACTTTGAAGACTCCATCTTCTATAGATATAAGAGATTTTTGATCACTGCCAAGAGAAATAGAAATACTATGTTGATTGCTCTTGAAATTTTGAAACCAGTGAAATTTCAAGCTCTTGAAATCACCAAATAGAAACAAAGAGGATCTTCCAGGTGAAATAAATGTAGATAACGTTCAATGTCTAATATTTTTTCACTATCAATGAATAGATCTATCTATTATTGTTCTCAAAAGGAAATATTTCCTCATTATTCATTTCCCCAACAATCACGCCAAATATTGTATTTATTTCTTGAAAACATTTTTTGGCTAGGAAGTTATCCTAAAAAATCAACTCAACCTACTTTAGGCTCAAACTGGCCCTTGAAAAAAAAGGAAATATGGAGATTTCAAATCTAAATGCACAATATGATTATCATGTATTATATTAAAAACCTTGAGAACTAGTACAACTCCACATCATATCACTGCTCATGTTCCAAAATTTGCTTCAAGGTTGAAGCTTTTCTGAGGTCGATCCATTCAAATTTCTTTCCATAACAACTCATATCATGACTAATATTGTCAATGGCGAGTACATATCAAGGAGATGAAAACATCTAAGGAAGATGGTATATTTTGACAAATATCAAAAAAATTAATTTTCATTTTCCCAAGAAAATGTTACAACATGTTCATCCATCAGTGAGGTGAAAATAAATTTCTCCAGGAGAATATTGAGAATTTCAAGATAGATCTTATGGAATTGAAGAAAAATATCCAAACAATATGAGGAACCATCTTACAACAGAAAAATAAAATTAAGGATATTATAGTGGTGTGTTCCGAGTTAGCGGCCAAGTAGTATAATGTTGAGGGATGCCTGAGGTTCCTAGCGAGGCAACAAGAGGAGTATAAATTAGGGATGCATAGAAACCCTCTCCAGGAGTACATAGATAGGGTGTGCAACACTATTATCCCACCTCTTCCCATTGGAGATAAAGGTGCAAAATATTATAGATGGATTTTATTGGTTGATCAGGAAGAGAATCATAAGTTGATCATAAAGAAACATTGGTGTAATGAACTTGTCCCATGTGTAGGTGTTCATTCATTTGATCCTTCCCACGATATGGATTGGCAGGATATTATGAAGTTGGTAATATATTGATGGGATGATTCTTGGGAGGATAATATTAGCTAGGGTTATAGATAATGTTGGAGGGTTAAGGTGGTATCATAACCCACAAGTCCCATGGCCTAGGTGGGATGGGGATCTAGGTGGATCTATTGATGGAAAATTGAGTCAAATATGGGTTTGATTAGCATAGAGGCATGATGTGACCTAGTGGTTTGTATGGGATCCTAGGATCAACACACAAATTCCTCTATAGTGGATAAATTTGGATTTCTTGAGGGAAAATAATATTAGGGTGGGATGATTTGTGATATTACCATTTCCAGTTTTCCTTATGATGCATTCGGGATGGAATTATAGGATTGGTGGAATCTAATTTACAAGAGCTAAATAATCTCAACAGAGGCCAACATGGGTCTTGGAGGGATTTTAAGGTGTTTTATGGGGGGCGAAATGGATCACTCATTGTATTTCACCATCAGGGTTAGTTCCACAAAACTTATTCCTGGTTCCACTAAATTTCAACAATTCCTATAAAACGAGGTTATTTTTTATCCTAACTTAATAAAAGTACACTTAAGGTGTCCTTTTGGGAAGAATATTTGATGAAACACCTCACTGTAATAGATTGTTGGAACCAGAAGGAAGAGATCTACAATATGGATGGTGAAAAGTGATTTTTAGTGGCATGAGAGATTATAGAGGTATATTTATCATTTTCCTAGATTAAAAGTGACTTTAATTCATCACTTAATTAAATAAAAAAGGAACGTCACTAAAATAAAATAAAATAAAAAGTCACTTAAGATAATCATAAGAGGAGACACTTCTAGAGAGAGAAACAAAATAATAAAATAAAGGATTCCATAAGGTTGGAGAGGGATCCATTAGATCTATAAAAGGAGGAGAAGAAAATCATTTGGGACATCTTGGTTTTCTTCTATTTTTTTATTGGTCAGATTTGGAGAACTTGGTTCTCAGCTTTAGTAGCCCCAGATTGAAGACCCTTTGGTGATTTGGTGAGATTGAATGAAAAAAAATCTTATCTCTTGGTGAATTCATTCAGAATTCACAGGGGTGCTTATCATTTGCAATTATAGTTTGGAGAAAACGGATCCAGTTTGCATCAGTTTGGAGGATTTCATCTCATCCATATCTCAACTATTTTGTATTAGCATGTAATTTCAGAATTCATAATAAAAAAAGGCTGAGATTCACTGCATGTGTTTCCTGTCTATATTGAGTTGCAATTTTACGTTTCTAATTTTTATCTAAAATTTCATGTGAAATTTGTATAATTTGATTGAAAACAATTATGACATAATTTTTCTAAAGCAAAACCATGAATATTTAGTGAAAATATCAAATGGAATATTATAATATCCCACAATTCCTTATTTTTTATCAAAATGGGATCTATAAGGTGTTGATGTGAGTTATTGAGCATGTTTGTTTCCAAAATTAGAGTAATTTATACGTTGAAAATTTATTAGCCGATGGATGAGTCATTGACGTAGTGTGTATCCCTGTATTGAACCTCTCATCAAAATAATTTTATGAGGAGAAATTTTGAAAGGTTCAGCTTTGGAAAAGATGAAGAGGAAAAAAAAAATAAGTCTCATAAAATCCTAAGAAAGAGTAGGAATAAAATGAGAAAAGAGAAGATATATTTCACATGTCAGGGAGCATGGAATCTAGATCACATATGTAAAATTAAAAGGGGAATAGAAGCAAATGATACTATAAAAATTGAAGAGGAGGAATATGTGGCAAGAAACTCAAGTTAGCTAATTGCGGAACGGGTTGAAGGGTCCATGGTGGGACATGAGACACATGAGGAACACTCCAACTTGCATGATCATGAGGAGAAACATGACTAAAATTTTTTTGAATTACATTACGAGGTTTATGAGAGTACTCTTTTGATGACACCATTGAAGGATCTAGTGATAGTGATGGATGAGATGGGTTTTTCTACTAGTTTCTAGGAAGACAACCTTAGAGGACATGAGAAACCTTGTGAAGATGTTGACAACAATTCACCTATGCATCTATGTTTGATGGCTAAAAATTGACAGCATAAATAAGAGGAGATAAATGAATCTTCTATTGACCAGTGGGTTATTCCCATGTGTGAAGAAGGAATTTAGGATTTAAAGGATGAGTCTCTAATGATGATCATGCATGGAGAGCGCATAAAGGAGTGTGAGTCAGATGAGGAGGATGGTATGAAAATGTGAATGATGAGCCATATTTGGAGAGATAGTTGGGGGCTTGAGTTGGATACATGGTGGAGGTGGTTGAGCATCCATATTTGGGTCCCGTATCTATTTCTTGAATACATTTTTTGGCTAGGAAACTATGCCAAGAAATAAAATCAACTTACTTTAGGCTCAAGTTATCCCTTGAACCAAAAGGAAATATGGATATTTCAAATCTAAATATGCAATACGATCTCGATGTATTGTATTAATCACCTTGGGAACTAGTATAACTCCACATCATATCATTTCTCATGTTCCAGAATGTATTTGAGGCTGAATATTATCTTAGGTAGATCCACTGAAAGTTATTTCCATAACAAATCCTCTTGTTGTAACTCATATTTTACAGGCACTACGACAAGGACTTAGGTTGGGGGTTGTCACGCTGATCCTCGACCTCTCCATTCTAGTTTTCTACCAACAACATGCTATGTGGGGTAGTCCCTATGGAAATGTGAATATGAAGGAAAAGTTAGCAACCCACAAGTCTGAGAGACATGATTGAATGGCCTATCTACTTGGTTAATTTTATCAAGACTTAAGGATTAGATCAGATTCAAATGTGAGACCAGTGCCTTATGGAGTCAAATTCTTGCTTTATATTAATTAGAGACCAAGTAACCAGATGAAAAAACATTTATTAAATGCTTAAATAACATGAATGAAGTGAATATCCTAAAAACTAAGTGAAATGCGAAATCTTGGTTAATTTTAAGTTAGATACCTATTCTAGGTGAAAACTTCCTCTTAACTGTTTTGGAACTAGTCTCTAGAGTAGGTTGTGGGATGGAACCTAAACGTGAAGAAATAAAAGGCTTGATTAATGATACCTCCCCCTGTGTTCCAACCACCCGATGCCTTCAACACTTTAGAAACTATGGCTCTGACAACTACAAGGTCACTGTGTTAACCACTAAAGAAGTGCTGAATCCCTCAAGCTAAATTTGAGAAAGGCGGTCCTATTGTATATCAACTAAGCTTATTCTTGGAGGTAATATAATTAATGAAACTAGTAATAAGATGAGATGCAAGGATTATGAGTGGTTCTTTAAGATAATATTATTTAATTTATTTAATTACTTACTTATGATTTGATCTCACATCACACCAACAAGTAATTATCAATAAAATACAATCTTAACCACAAGAAAATATGCCAAGCTATCAAGTTCCAACAAGATACAAGGTATAACCTCAATAACCACAAGAGATATCAACTTAATACATGAACCAATGATAATAAGAACACTTATCCACTTGATACAATTAGCCAATGATCCTCAATAAAGATGCCAATGACAATTACTAGAGACAATTAGAAACCTTCCAATATATTCCAATGATGATTCCAAAACAATATTATTTATGATCTCATGCCAATATTACTTAATGAAAATTATTCTAAAGATGATAAGATTGCAAAAAATTCTTCAACAATTAATATCTTTTAACAAGATATGTAATTAGATTCAAACAAAATTCCCAATTTTCTTAAGAGACATTCAATGATGTTCAATTCTTGTCAAGGAGGAGAACAATTATCCAATGATCCACTTAGAAACCCAACACAATTATGTCAATTAGATTTCTCAATGTCAATGATTAAATAAAGTTAGATTAGAATGCCCAAATAAAATTAATTCATTCAACATAATGCAACTTGATATTAGAGTGCTTTAGTGAGTGAGCTTGTTAGATATAACTTTATTAAGTTATGAAATCACAAGAAGAACACAATATTAGCTCTAAAAAATATAAAAAAATCCTTACACAATGAGCAACTAAAATATAAGTAAGAGTAAAAATTTTGTGCTACTCATGTTCTTATGATACCAAGTGACATAAATGATCAATTGTACCAATAGTAAGATGATGTATGAAAATGACAAATTACTTGTATTTAGAGCACTCAAATGCAAGTGAAACAAGCTACTATCAACCTACGTTTCAAAATGCCAATGTATCAATGTATTATTCCTTTTAATGATGAAAATGCCACTGTTCTATGAGATGTGATTAAAATTATTATGCAGAGATGTCTGTCATTAAAACAACTAGATCTATGCCAAGTGAACAATGCATAATTTTCCTATGTGACTTGCCAATGTGTTAGATAGTTTATCAATTGATTTTATGCCCTTAGATGTGTTTGTTATCAATGTCAAGAAAATATATGAATATTGTAGCAAAATGATGCAGGAGAATGAGGCTTAGAGACAAAAGGCTTCATTAATTATTCCAAAAATCCAAAAAAAATTACAAGCAAAGGTGTTGGTACCTTAAGCTGTCAATTTACAGTTTTACTAGATAGGGTTGAACTAGTATCTAGGAAGATTGAATTGTTTTAGATTAGATTCAGTATATTTAGTCTTCAGTTGATAGATTTAGGGAAGATATTATGTAATTAGGATTTTATCTAAGTTAGGAGAATTCGATCCTCAAGAAGAGGTCGACTGTTATGTAAAACACTATAAAATGTAACCTCTGAGAAGGAGAAAATCAAATTGGGCCGTAGAAGAATTGATTGAGAGGATTTTTCCTCTGATTTAATAAAATTGCAGAATTTAAAAATATGTTGCATACTTGGAAAATTCTCGGAGGGTTTCATCTCTCTGAAAATCCATTGGATTTATACATTCTGTGTATAATTTGAGTGTGATTAGCTTCTGTGTAAAGGATTTGGAAGAATTTGAAGAAATTTTGGTTTCTTTGCTTGAGATCAGATAATAGATGATTGATTTATATTTGTTGAGTTACAAAGTGGGAAAGGAGGTTTCCAGAGAAACTTAGGTGAGAAGGGTAAACCAACATAAATCTGTGTTCAAACGCATTTGAAAGTAAAAATTTGCAGATCAAGAGATTTTTGAAAAAACCAGCCACTGTGGTCGCACTGCTTTTGGCGTGAGTGGTTTTGTTAAAAACAAACACGATCGAATCATATCACGACACGTCACGATGGCAATACCGCAAATTTCGTGTGATTGTGGGTTGATAAGTCGCCGAGGCTATTGGAATGCGATAGCCGTCCGATCATAAGTGTTGAAGATCAGACGGTGTTCATGTCGGTAGTTGCATGGAGTTTATCAAAAAAGGTATGGACCCGACAGTTTATTCAATAGAGTTTTATTAAATATTTTTAAATCCGAAACCCATTCTGAAAAGTTTTAAACATTGTTTAAAGTGAATTGTCATGTTTTCGAAGGATAAGGGGACTTAGCTTCCGTAAGTCATTTTATTAAATTAATCAATCATATTTAATCAAATTTGATGACCAAGAGGGGAAATAAATATCAGGAACAAATTCATCCTGAATTAGAAAACATAGTAACAAAATTTGAATAACTCTCCTTAACGCCTTCATCCACACTGCCATCATTTGTGGTATCAAAGCAGTCTTCAGAGCATTTTCCAGACACTGAACAAGCTTCCAAAAGTCAGAAAAATAAACCCAACATGGCTTTCAGACTTGGTAGAGGAGGTGGTGTTGGTAGAAGAAGAGGTAGACCAGTTGCAAATGTTGAAGTACTAGAAACTATGCAGCAAATTCAAGCCAGATTGGAAGCAATGGAAACATGACAACAGAGAGATCCTAAAGATGTTAGTGAACCTAAATATGTTAGTGAACCTGAAGCTGAAGAAGAAGAAGGAGGAAATGTTGAGCTTACTTCTGAGATGATATTCTTTAAATCAGTTTTAGGATCTACATCCAAACCTAGACTTGAAGTATTAGCTTTTGCAGGAGGATTGAATCTAGAAGAGTTGATAGACTCGATCAATGAAATGAATAAATTCTTTGATTATGAAGAGATGAGTGAAGAAAAAAGAGTTAAGTTTGCTGTCACAAGGTTAAAATGACATGAAACACTTTGGTGGGATGGAGTGCAAGCAAAAAGAAGGAGATTTGGTAAGAAGCCAATCAAGAATTGGAACAGAATGGTAGAAAAGTTGAGAGGTAATTTTTTGCCTAGTGATTATCAACTTTCATTTTTTAGACAAATGCAAAATCTTAGACAGAGATTAATGACAGTAAAAGAATACACAGAAGAATTTTACAAAGTGAGCATAAGAGCAGGACAAATTCAAGATACAACAAAGAAGATTTCCAGGTACATAAATGGTCTCAGAATGGAGATTCAAGATGAGATGAGTATATTGTCTCCTAAAATAGTAGAAGAGGCTTACCAGATGGCCTTAAAAGATGAAGAAAAACTCATAAGGAAGAAATCTGCCAAAGGAAGAGGTACTTTTCAAGGAAGAGGAAGTCAAGGTGGTAGAGGAAGATCTACAGCACCAAGAGATGGAGCTATCAGTAGCTCACCTCAGTATGCAGCCACAAAAGGTGATACAAGTGGCAGAAGGAGTCCTCATAGAGGAAGAGGAGGGAGAAAAAGAGGAAGAGAAGTCAAATGTTACAGATGTAACAAATTAAGACACAGAGCCTATGAATGTCTAGAGAATGTGGGGACAAACCAGAGAAATGCAATTGTTGCTCAGCCTGAAGAAGAAGCAGCAAAGTTTCCTGTAACAGAGAAAGAAATTGTGCCAGAGAAAGGAGAATCTTTGGTGGTTAACAAAGTTTTGTTAAAAAAAACAAAGGAAGTTGTTGAACCAACACAGAGAAACACTTTGTTCAGAAGTGTGTGCAAAGTTCAAGGGAAATGTTGTCAATTGGTAATTTATAGTGGCAGTACAAATAACTTGGTCTCTACAGAGGTGATAGCGAAGTTGAAATTGAAGACAAGGGAACATCCAACACCCTACAAGGTGTCATGGCTTCAGAAGGGACATCAACTGATAGTAAAGGAAAAATGTGAAATAGAATTGCAAATGGGCAATTACAAAGATAAAATCATGTGTGATGTGATTCCTATGGATGTGTGTCACATATTGCTGGGTAGACCTTGGCAGTATGACAGAACAACAGTACATGATGGAAAGAGAAGAACTTACAAGTTTTTCAAATATGGTATGAATCAAACATTGTTACTTATGGAAGAAGAAGATGCATCAAGTAAAAAGTTTGATCCAAAGGCTTTATTGTTGAGTGGAAAAGAATAATTGCAGCAGATTGAAGATGATGAGGTAATTTTTTTTTTAGTTTGCAAACCTAAGGTAGTATTTACTTCTACTAAAATTTCTGATTTTCCAATTGAAATTCAAGAAATGTTGGAGAACTATTGTGATATTATTGTGGATGATTTTCCTGATGAATTAACACCTATAAGAAAAATCAACCATAAGATAGATTTGATTCCAGGATCAAATTTTCCAAACAAAGTAGCTTACAGAATGACTCCTACATAAAATGAAGAAATCAGAAAGCAAGTACAGGAATTGGTTGACAAAGTTTTGGTTAGAGAAAGCTTGAGTCCTTGTGCAGTACCTACAGTATTAAGTCCGAAGAAATATGGAGGTTGGAGAATGTTGGGCCAGAATTGTAATCTACGGATAAACTATGCTTCCCTAGACCGGTGTCTAGTATAGAACAATAGGTGAAAGATTGCACTACCCTTTTTCCTAACTCATAACAGATATACAGAGAGGATTGGATGCTTACTTGTTTCAATCCCTTCTAAATGGCTCCTTTCTGTTGCTTCCACTACAGCCTCAACTTCAAGCGGTTTCAAATATCTGAATGCTTCCTGCAAGAAAGAGCATTGAAACAATAAAAGATACAATAATCTAGATATATATTCAAGTTAATTAGCCAAATCAGTTAAGCATAAACTGCATTCATCAACAAATATTTTGCAACATGGAAAATCAAAGTAAACAAGGATGCATGTAGGGAAAAAAAATAAGTACTCTTTATTGATGATAGAAGGAGAGTTTACAACCTAGTGACTGATTCATCGTGACCTTCCAGCTGAGTTCCTTAGTCTCATCACAGCATAAGTCTCTCTACCAGCAGCTCCATAAATCAAACTCTCTATTGAAATTTATCCAGCATTTCTCTACTCAAATTCTTCCTCCTTGAACACTTAGCTTTGTGTTCAATTTATAGATGAACTGTAAATTTTTTGCAATAAATTGCATTCCAAAAATAGGAAAGACATGTTTTCCAGTCATGTAGATGTCAATAGACACTTGGATCCGAAGCATGACACATGCGAACCCTTCTATAAGACACTGGCCAAGTGGAGATTCTGGAACATTGAGAATTTCACTCCCAATATGACCAACGCACCTTTGAATGTAGGGAAGTGCTTTGCAGAGTAGCCCAGAATGGAGCTACCTACATATGAAATGCACTTAGGCCCCTTTAGAGCCTACGTTGGTGAGCTCCCACATGTTTAATAATAAGCTTCAAAGCATGGAAAAGCCTTGCTTTGATGAAAATCTTGTTTTATTCATGAATTTTTCTTGTCTTAGAGCATATAGAAACTGAGATTATAGGGAATGATAGAACCTTTGATCATTGGTCCTGGAGATGCTACCCAGTTAACCAGGTCATTGGGAAAGGTGCCCAAATTGACCTATAACAATTGCCCCCTAAAGCATGAGATCCAAATAATAATAACATTTGATTGAGATGCTTTACACTGTGATGAGACTGGAAACAAAGCGGAACAGTCACCTACATCAATCTTACAATATATTACATTATGATAAATCCTCTATTGATCATAATTGCTGAGGGTAGGCATTCCCATAGTCAGCACATAAAACAATCTAATAACATGTACATAATTAAAAAATTCGTCTACATTGGAATGTTGCCCAGATGTAGACATTGCCTATAGATATAGGCCCATGTTTGGATGACAATATGTATGTAAGGTCACCATACAGATGATGTGTACAAAAATCCTGAAATCGCAGCCCGGATGGCTGAAACTAGATCTGGGGTCTTCTTATCTCATTCACTCGATCATTCGGGTACAAGTCTAGCCATGCGAATATATGATTTGCCGTCGAACATGGAAAGACATAATTTGATTACCAGCCAACTATGAAAGCTGTTAAAAAACACGAGAGAACCACCATTAATGAAAATGGCCCTCAAGGTATTGCAATACATTTTGTAAGGCGTGAATAGATGATTTGATGTTGAACGCCAAACAAAATATTTCGGTCAAAAGTCCGAAAGCGAGGATCTTGTCGATGCTATAACAAGCCTCATGGTACTAGAATATGATGTTTCTAAGTGAACTTCCTGGATATTGATTTGTAGTCAACATGAAGTCACCTTATTGAAAAACTGGAGTTACTAATTTCAGAGACGAGGGTATGACTTGATATAGCAATTGTCAGGGATGACGGTCATGAAAATGAAGGTTTATGAGTATTGTAGATGGATGAGTTCTAAATCACTAGATGACTTCTCTTGAACATATCGACGACATTGTGATGAGTTGGCAACATTGACCCAAAACCTAAGTGAAGGTATGATGAACCATAGTTGTGAATGAGCCATCAAGATAATTACCCAACCCAAACAGTCACAGACATGGAGTGAAGAAGTGTCATGTTCAAGAGCGACTTGCTACCAAAAAGAAACTTTGCTTTCTTTTCCCAAATTTTCCCCGTTCATTTGTCGACTAGTACCTCTTTATTTTTTAACAAGCTTGAGGAGGATAACATTTGCTTGATCTATAATTCAACCCTTCGGGCGAATAAAGAATGAAGTATCACTATTTAATAATTTAACGAGTCTAGCGATAAATGAAACTTGATTCTTTCCATGATTGACAAGCCCGTCATTATTTTATGTTTTAACGAGCTTAACGACAGTGACAACCTGGTCCTTTTTCATGTTTAGAGAGTCTAAAAAAGAGGACGAAAGAGGACTCCAAAAGTACTTTTTCGTAAATTTGTCTCTCAGATCCAAAAAAGTGTAAAATGATATCTGAAAGAACCTCTTTGGTCATGTTTAACCAAGGTATTCCTTTTTCGTAAATAATCCATCTCAGTCTGGAAAAGGGTTAAACTTATACTAAGTAGATATTAATTCATTTACTTTAACGAGCTCGAAATGACAAGTGCTCGGCAATATTTTCACATTATCGGAGTATGAAAAGAGCTGAAAGAAGACTCCAGGGGTTCCTTTTTCGTTGTTATCGAAGCTCGAAAAAGAGATAAAAGTGTGCTTCAAATCCTTTTTTGTTTTTATCAAAGCTCGAAAATAAGGAGAAAAAGTATTCTTTGTGGTCAAGTCCTTCTTTGAAACAAATCTGCATGACTAATCTGTTCATCAGTTGTATTTCCTGTTCAGAACAACATCAAATGGATTAAAAATACCTGTTTCATGATAAAAACATAATAAAACCATAGTCATAGCAATAAATTTAACTTGCAAGTAATTAAATGACTATATAAAGCAGTTTCACTATTCATTTTACCATTCCATAGTTACCATTCGCATTTTGGAGCTCTGAACCTGATTTTTCCCCCGAACTTCAGTCGTTGATTACAGTTGTTTCTGTGGATGGATTTCATTTCCGTCTAATTCAGGTCAGTAGTAAAAAAATCCTCTTTCTTTCAGTATTCATTTCATTTCCATTCTTTACAGATTTTTAGGGTTTTGAGGCCCCTTGGGTAAATTTTTCCCAAAATGAGGGCAACACACCCTTGTACATTGAAACCTACATTGCATAACAGGTACAATGAAGGGTACCTGCATATGCAATGCACTGTCTTCACCTAGGGAGTGCGTTGGGCACAGTTCATGTTTTTGATTTTCAAGATGTGCTCAAAATTTGCCTAGTTTTCTGTAATGAATGGTACCTAATGGATCTTGTGGTTGATTTTCAGGTTTCCATTGGATAATAATGACGATTACATGGAGAGAAAGAGAACATGAAGAACAAGATATAATTGCCTTGAATGATCTGGGTACTGTAAGAGCTTTAAGAGATTGCGGGCTGCTTAAGTACTTCAAATTCTCAGGAATGAGGCAACAGATAGAACTCTTGGAGTTCCTTGTTCGAGCATGGGATCCATCGATAGAGGAATTTCACATAAAAAATCAAGTGTTTTCCATAACAGTTGAGAATGTGTATTTTCTCACAGGTTTGTCAAGGAGAGGTTTTCCCATTTCACTCATAGGATCTATTGTTGGAGGAGAAAAAGTGAGGGATTATGTTATGCAGTATTGCTATCCGAGGTAAGAACCTAGCAAAGATGAAAAAACAAACACCCATGATGTCAGGGATTTTCCTCTGAGAACCATCCTATTCACGATTTCTAAACTAGTTGGCAATGTTACACTCCATGTGGCAAACATATCATATATGCAGTATGCGCTGGAATGCTTAGAGCCAACATTTTTCAATTGGTTTGAAGCTGTTCTATCTCAAATAAAGGAACAAATGAATAAATCAAAGGGAGGTAGGAAGAAAAAATTTAGTTATGGTTCCATTCTCATTTCCTTTGCTTTGGAACGGATTCCACTGATGTAGCCACAACATGTAACATTGGATATATCTAGTCCTAGAGATCCTCGAATGCAGAGATGGGTAGAACTCATGGGTCGACATTCAGGCCAATTGACCGTTGTGTTCTCGACTACATTCTTTGCCTGGTTTAGGTGACATATATTCGCCATCAATGAGTATTCATATGTAGGCATCGACTTCCAAGGAGATCTAGATCTAGTACCAGAAGGCGCTCAGTGGGGTGCAATAGGTAAGATTGATTTGACCATGTTTTATTTTTATTTTCATAAGGTTTATACAAATGTTTTTGTGTTTTGATTTCTTTCCAAGAATAAACAAAATGTTTTAATGTAATGCAGATATCGGTCGCGTTAAACCAGTAGAGGAACCAGAGCACGAAGTGGATGTGCCAACAGAGAGGGCTCTCGGGAGAGCAGTCCTTCAGGACCTTGATATGGTTGAGACTCTTGCTGAGCTACAACAACACATAGAGGGGTTGACCTTCGGGATTCCAGATTTCCAGATCGAAGAGCTTCCCATGCGACTGCAGCGACACACAATTGGGGTTCCTAACCGTTGGATGTGGTTGCTCCATAGGATTGCTAGATTTATAGCATGCTATCATGAGCACCACTAGTTTACTTATGACTTTTTGCATACATTTTGAGGTCAGCTGACCAACGTGTCTTGGGCACATATTTTGTAAAAAACCTATAACTATATATCTATATGTTTTCAGAGTTTTTCTTATGTTTAATGCGCAATCCTATTCAATGATGTGAATGTTTTCTTTACCTATGTCGCAAATGTTTGTCTAAAACTTGATTAGCTAATGAATCAGTTAAAGTTTTCAGATTTCTGGAAATGTGTTGATATTGAATGAAATCAAAATGTCTCTCCAAAAGTAGAACTCTAAGGAACAATTTAAGAAGTGTTGGATTTCTAACAGTATAAATACTAGTAAGTTGTAGTACCACAAGTTGTGAGTCTAACCTGATGATTATGCACTTAATACCAAATGAAATGGCATAAGAGAGAAGTTCGATCAACGTGCTATACTCAGTGATATTTTTCGTCGATCTACCAATACAAATCCCTCGAAAACTCACTAACTCAACGTTCGGAGTGAAAATGGCCCACGTTGCAGAGGATAGATTCTGCGT
The DNA here is from genome assembly GCA_034641835.2 of Pinus albicaulis. Classification (NCBI taxonomy): domain Eukaryota; kingdom Viridiplantae; phylum Streptophyta; class Pinopsida; order Pinales; family Pinaceae; genus Pinus; species Pinus albicaulis. Next base: position 669,492,300 of record CM076582.1, on the reverse strand, counting down.
ACTATGACTAGCACCATCAACATATCCAACAAATGGTTCCGAAGATTCACACATCTGCCATAAAATGTAAAGCGGATTACTAACATCAAGAAAAATCTAAAAAACAAATTAAGATAGTGAATGCAAATCAACAGCATATAAACAATATAATACAAAAAATTACTACGCTCATGATTAAGCATAGTAACGTTTAAGATACAACCCATTTCTAGGTTGCGCCAATGGAATCCCATCGTAATCAACTAACTCGTAGGCACCTTTAGCAAGAACTCTTTTGAAAATGTAGGGACCATGCCATAACGGCTCGAATTTCCCTGTACTTAATTTATCAGCTTCCTGGTCGTAAAGAAGGACCAAGTCGCCCTTTGAATAGATGCGAGCCTGGACATTTTTGTCGTATTGCACCTTTATACGTCTCTTATGTGCTTCGTTGGCCAATTGGGCTTCACAACGCGTTCCATGTAGATGGATGAGGTTAAGGAGACGCATTTCTTCTTCAGAGGTGTCAGGTAACAAGTTTATCGCGAGTTTTAACGATGATATTTCGCATTGGATTGGTAAGATAGCTTCCATACCATACACCAATTGAAAAGGAGTAAATCCAGTCACGTTTCTCACCAAGGTTTGATACACCCACAAGGCAGAGTATAGGATCAAGTGCCAGTTCCTTTTACGGACTCCTATCATTCGTTGAAGCATTCGTTTAAGAATTTTGTTAATAGCCTCAACTTGTCCATTCGATTGTGGATAATAAGGAGTAGAATTATCATGCGACAATCCTAACTTGGCTGTCAATTCAGACATCATATGGTTGCAAAAATACTTCCCATGATCTATAACTATAGCCTGTGGACCCCAAACCGTGCAATAACATGGTTGAAGAAAAACAATGCAGTTGTTTGTCCTGTGTTGTTGCATGTAGGCATCGCTTCGGCCCATTTGGTAAAATAGTCGACTGTGACAATAATATAACCGTGCCCCCCGGACAAAGTAGGGTTACAGGTCATGAAATTGATACCCCATTTCATAAATGGTACAACAGAGACAACGGGATGCATTGGTGCCGGTGGCTTGCGAATTTTACGGTCATAAATCTGACATGCATGAAAAATTCTGACTGCGAGGATACAATCTCGAAAAATAGTAGGCCAAAATTAACTGGTCCGGAGTATCTTCTGTGCGGTAGAATAACCAGATAAATCTCCACCACAATCCCCAGAATGAAAATAATTTAATACTTTTTCGGCCTCCTCATGAGTGAGGCACCTCCTTAAAATGGTATCGACACCATGACGATAAAGTGTATCGTCGACGATCAGATAATCTTTTTCTTGGTATCGAATACGTCGCTGATCAGAGCGAGAGGTATTAGGTCGAAAAGTTTGGGTTTGGAGATAAATGATAAAATCCCCATACCAAGGATCAGATGATCCAATCAGAAACAGAGACTCGTCTGGAATAGATGGTTTCGACGTAGTTGCAGTACTATCACAAGGAAGGTCACAGAGAAGCTTAGCCAAAACTAAATAATTCTTTGACTTAGATTTGATGAATTCCAAATCAAATTCCTGCAAAATGACGATCCATTTTAAATATTCCCCCCCCCCCCAGTAATTGACGTGATAAGATATAAGTCATGGGTTTGCAATCTGAAACTATTGTTGTTTTTCAGAGTAGGATATAATGGTGAAATCTTTGGACAGCTTGAACGGCTGCTAGGGCAAGATTTTCCATGTATGAGTACTTAACTTCTGTATCATTGAGATTACAACTCAAATAATAGATCAGATGTTCAATTACATCTTATAATTGGACTAAAACCATAGCGATGGTTGTTTCAGCCGCGATGATATATAGGAAATAATCATTTGAATAATTTGGAGGATACATTAATGACACTCAGACAAGATAGTCCTTGACAACATCAAAAGAAGCTTGCGCAACTTGGTCCCAATGGAAGGGAAACCCCTTTTTCAATAATTGAGTAAATCCTTTAGCCATTTCGGCATAGTTTGGAATGAACCTTCTCAGGAAGTTAGCCTTTCCTTGAATTTTTTGTATCTAAAGCAAGTTTGAAGGTGCAGAAAAATCAAGAATGGCCTGTACCTTCAGTGGGTCTATTCAAATTCCTTCTTTTGAGACTACGAATCCGAGCAATCGACCAGAACCAACACAAAACACACATTTGTGCAGATTGAGGTGTATCTTGTAGTGTCGGCAGCATAAGAAAATAGCTCTCAAATGCATCAGGTGATCAGTCCATTTTCGTGAATACGCTGGTAAATCATCTAGATATGGTTGAACAATGTGCTTGATGTCATTGAAAGCATAATCTATTTCTCTCTGAAAATTTTCCCCAGCGTTCTTTAAACTAAACAGAAGTTTTTGATATGCGAATGTGCCCCAGGGACAGATGAATGCTGTCTTATGTTGGTCATCTGGGAGGATATTGATTTTATTGTAGTCGGAAAATCCATCCATGAAAGAAAATATTTCGCATCCAGCACAGTCGTCAATAATCTGGTCGATAAAGGGTGTAGGATAGTTTTCTTTTGGACAAGCCTGATTAACATCCCGATAATCGATGCACACTCTCATGGTTCCTTATTTTTTCATAACAAGAACGATATTGGAAACCCACTCAGTTAGCAGAACAAGGTAAATGAAACCGGCACACAAAAGTTTTTCAACTTCTGTTTTGATGGTAGCGGCTTTCTTCGGATGAACAAGACGAAGCCGTTGACGCACCGGTTTGACATTAGGATACATATTAATAGTGTGTTCAACTATACTAGTATCTATGCCTGGCATTTCCTCATAAAACCAAGTGAATACATCACAAAATTCACGAAAAAGAGAGCGATATGAATCAAGTTCTGATGGAGAACAAGATATACCGACATGAATATTTTCTACGATGCCAGGTTTAATCGAAATATTGATAGAAATCGTTTCTTCAATATTTGATAAATTTCACTCAAATTCAATTGCATTAATCGGAAAAGAATTTGAAAAGAAATTTTGAATTGATGGGTGATATAGTTCACTAAGATTATTTTCTTCATAATATAGAATATGGGAACGATGATGATAATCTTCCCATGGTTCTCCTTCTGCCATCATAGCTTCCAAAATATTTTCATCTGTCAAAATTTTTGAGGAAAACAGATCAGATGGAGTACCAAAATCTAATGAACGATCAACCCAAACACTCGGCGACGCTGATTTCAGATTTTCCGCCCAAGCCAAATAGATTGATTGCTATTGTATCTCAATATGGCTAAGCGGTAAAACATCATCCAACGTAGAAGTATCAGAAACACCCATACTCTCCCTTAAGTCAGATAGAGTGGAAGATATCATGTAGCAGGTCTCTATGCTTGCAATTTCTGCCGACGTCACAGGCGGTAGTAATGAAAAGGTTCCCATAAGAGTCCTACACCAATGTAGAGTGGAATCCTTTAAGAGTCCTACACCAATGTTCTAGATTTCTAGTTGGGGTAAGTGAACATACAGAATGCTTCCAGTTACCTGCGAAGCGGAGGAAAAAAAGGATAACTGATTAATGACTGTAATAGTACCTTTATTAGGAAAGGCAACCATTCTAAAATATGTACAAACAATTGGAGTCATCGCATATAACCATGGTCTTCCAAGTAAAATATTATAGTCAAAGGGTCCTTCAAAAACCTCAACATCAATACTTACTATTTTGCCCCCTAATTCAACTTGCAGATTATTGATAATACCACAAGGTTTATATGTTCTTCCATGAAAGGCCTTCAACATCGTTGATGGTTGTGATAATCATAGTGAGCCAAGTGACTTCCAACAATTTAGAGACATAATGCATGTAGATGCTCCCTCATCAATAATAGTGTGATGAACAAGGTGATTGAGAACTTTTACTTGGATGGAGAATTCCAATTCTGTTGGTAGCTACGGCACATAGCCCGTATGATTAAAGACGACAAGATTAGAATCAATCGGATCAATTCCACCAATGGCTGACAATAAAGCCTACTTCTGGGAGGGACAATTTTGTAATTCTCAAGAGCAGACATAGATGAAGGGGATTGAGCCAAATCTTCAACTATATTATAATTTTGTGCAGCTCTTGCTCGAGGATTATATGTCGATTTATGAATTACTCCCTTCGGTGGCTTAATCGTCAATTCAGGAATAACTGGAGGTGGTACTGATTCAGTAGATGGATTCGTTGTCAAGGTAGTAGGTTGATCAGCTGAACTACCATAGTCTTTATTCCACGTCGACACCAAAATATTTTTTGAAGGTTTTGTACTGGATAACATTAACAGTTGGGAACTAGGAGTTGGATCCGTAGCAACCAAATTTGTGTCTAGATTTGGAAATGGGTCCGTCAACACAACTGATGCATTTGAAGTCTTGATGATTTTTGAGACTTTAGCACAGTGAGGACAATCCCTAACAAAGTGTTCCTCGTTACAGATTATGCATGGATAATGAGGTTTCCGTGGTCTTGACAGTTGATCAGATGATCGTTCCTGCGGGTTAGAAGTTTTCTTTTTATTTGATTTCCCCTTTTTCTTACTTCCTGTTGCTTATCAATTTTGCCTTTATGAAATGAAATGGCGTTGATTTCATAAGTAGGAGCAGGATTAGATGCAGTAGCGTTGTGTGTATTTACAGTGCCTATCAAGCCGTCTCCGGCATGAGAGTCCTTTATTTGAGGAGGAACATTGAAATTAGATCGCAGTGCATTTGGTATTTTCTCATAGAGCATGCCAGACTGAGTATAAATCAAGTCTAAATACTGGGCACGAGCGATGACTTGCTCTTCTGTGACGACACCACCTTTAGCCACATCCTCTGTTATAGATGGTAACAAGGATTTGATGAACCATTCAGCAAGGAGCTGATTGGGAACAAATGTCTTAACCATTCGTCGACGGTGACGCCACTCATGAATATGATCTAAAATGTGAGTAGCATTACTCTGTTTGAAGTTGGTCAAGAGTTCTGTTCTAGTTTCATATTTGATAGGTAACTGGAAATGGGTCAAAAATACAGTAGCCAAAGCAGTGAAATTTTCAAATGAAGCTCTAGGTAATTCAATGTACCATTTAGCTGCCGGACCTATGAGCGTTCTCTGAAAAAGACGTAATCAAACAGAATCATCATTTATGGAATTAGATGAACACCATAAATGATAAGTCATAACATTAGTTGATGGGTCTTCTCTAGGGTTTCCATTGAATTTAGGAATGACAAAGGGTAATTTATGTGGTATCACCGGCCACCAAGGAGCATAATTGATAGGATCATTAGTTAACTGGTTTAAATCTGGTAATTCGAAGGTTGCAACAAAGGGAAATTGTCTATTAAGGTCAGGTTGAGCATAGCCAGGATAAGATGGAATTGCTTGGGCAACAGGTCTTTGAGCACCGACATATGGGATTTGTTGCTGGTAACCTAGATAGGGGTTGTTTTGCATGGAAAACGCTTGAGAGTGTTGTTGACCAAAACCTGGATATGATACTTGTTGAAATGAAGTCTGTGAAATTTGCGCTTGTGGTTGCCAAGGGGTCTGTCCACCAAGATTAAACCCAAATTTGTGTAAGTTGGATTCAGTTGATATGTATAACCAGATTGTGTTTGTGACACCCCATAAAATGGTGGACCAGGTTGTGAATAAATGATCCCTGATACAAGTTGTTGTAAATCAACCAAAGGATTTTGAGTTTGTGGACCCAACATTTGATGATATTGAGTTAAATAACTCGCCTGATAAGGTTGATGAACAAGATTTTTATGCTGTAACAGGGGTATAGACGTATTAACAAGTGGTATTGAAGTCGGTGTAACAGGTTTAACTGGTTGATACGATTGGACAATTATTTGTGGCTGGATAGGTAGAGTGGGATGCCATTGACAAACATTTAAATCAACATTATTTTGACCAAAATGTGACTGAGTACTGTCATATTGGGTAACCAAAGGTTGCCCCCTAGCATGAGGATAATAAGATGGATAATATTGTTCACCAAATGCTGGGAGTCCAATCGATAAAGGATTTGACCCATAATGACCGACTTGATATTGCCCTAATGATGGATTTAATGAATCAAGTTGTTCAGTACTAACTATAGAACTACAAGTTAAAACACCAGATGATGACATTAGCAAAGACCATGAACATGAAGGTGCACCAAAGAAAGTGCCAGATAGTGATTTGTAACCTGTTGGGACCGAAGGGCCACCGTGTAAATATGACTCTGGTGATGTTGTGAACATCGACGGAGTAGCGAGGGTAGGAGTTGACGTAATTGGAACAGCAAACCCAACCGAAGATGTTGGTTCAGACATGGAAGTTTGACCAAGTGTATACCCTCGAAAATCGACGGGTGACTGAATGGCGATAAGATCAAAAAAAGTAGATGGAAATTATTGAGGAAATAATTGGTACAAGTAAAGGTCTCCCCCAAAGTGGGTTTGACTTAAAGGTGTATCAGGTTGAGGGATTTCTTCAATTGTGATTAAACTAGGAGGAAGAACTTCACCGTCAGGCCCAAAATATATTTCAGACGGTTGATTGTGTGAAATAGGAGTTTTAATGGTTACAGAACTTTGTGGGATGACCAAGGTAGGAACAAATTCTGGCTCTTCAGATTCAGGATTCAGATATTCTGGCAAAGAAGAGACAGGATCCGGATCAATACGTGATTGAACAACGTCGGGTCCAGGAGTTATGGTCTCAACGACTGAATGGATCATGACCACGGGTAACTGTGAAGGCTCTATTTTGACAACAGTAAATGAACCAGGATGTATGGAAACAATTTTGGCTAACTCTGGATTAAAAGATGATGTTTCGCCAGAGGTACGGATTGTACTTGATTCGGCAGATCATAATCACCTTCGCCTACTATAAATAACTTCTGAAGGTAAAGGTGGTTTCAGAGCTAATCTATGCGAACAACGGGGGGTAGGATTATGTTCTTCCACAATTACTGATTTATTTTATCCAAAAACAAATAAACAAAAACAAGGTAATGCTAGGCAAAAAGGTTTACCAGGAAATTGTGAACTGCAGAATACCTCTCAGTGAACCAAGAAGTACAGGCAGGTAATCTCCCGGAATGCTGTGTTCGGTGTATCACAATTTCAAGGCGGCCGAATTTGTTCACTATGGATTGATAGCACCTAAATGTTGTCCTCCCAAATATACCCGAAGGTACGTGGAGGCCCAAGTCCGTATTAGCGATGTCTGATGCGAAACCACAGAGTGAGAGCACCCCTTTATACTTATTGTACTGTAACACCACCCGATATACCCGAGAGTACGTGGACGAGCTACGCTATACTTACGTACGTGGAGTGAGGTATCACACTCGGAATGTATCGTAGAAAAGTTAACGACAGATGCTATGTTTTGCGAAATCGGAACATGTATCTAGCTTAGACCTCTAAATGTTATCGTTAATGTTCCAAAGCGTTGTTAAGTAAATTGAGATTTATTTTATGTTGATCTTGCTTAATAGTTTGCCTTTCAGGTTCACTGCGATGATGTATATGAAATTCCTAAAATGCAAGCTAAGAATGATAAACAAACTTTCACTTTCAGATTTTTTTAATGAAAGACCTAGCTACTAAGGGAAGAGAGCAAGTAATTTGAGAGCAAACAAATCAATGAACAAAAACAAAATCAATGAATCTCAAACTAAATGCAGATTTCCTAATGTTCCTTTTGCAAAAAACACACAATCCTACATGCAAATGCAAGTTTTTCTTTTCAGTTTCCTTAATGTTATGAATGCAAAAAGAAAAATAGGTGCACAAGATCAATAATCAAAATGCTTTTTACTTTCAAGAAATGAAGAATACAAACAAAAATTTCTCTTTTGAAGGAAAAATGAAGATTTCAGCAACAATTTCTCCTATCAAGGAAATGAAGATTTTACGACAATTTCCTATTTCGAAAGTAATCGATTCTTAATGCGACCATAAAAAGTACTTTGAAATCAACTTGTCAATGATAATGAAAAACTTTTTAAAACAACATTGAACAAATTTTCAGTCAAAGGAGAAGAAATAAATAGAGTTACTGGTCAAATAGAGCATTAAAATTTTCAAAACAAGTCAACAAACAGAACTGAAGAAAAATACAAAGTCAGATTCCAGGGGATTTGTTCCTTTCAGGAGCCAACGTAGTATCCAAAGGGAGACAGTGCTCTGCAATGCAGGCTGACAGGGAGACAGTGCTCTGCAAAGCACTGTGCCCTAACCAAGGGTGCGTTGAGCGCAGTAAACAAAGAAAAGACTACCTTTTGGCTCACTAACTTTGCAAATTGAACTCTGAAAATGTCTAATATTTATGTGAAATAACTACTGGGTGGATTTAGAAATAAGATCAGAGACTAAAACACCAAGATTCAAGAGAAATTCTCCCTAGTGGAGTCGCCATTTTTTTGGGCCAGAATTGTAATCTACGGATAAACTACGCTTCCCTAGATCGATGTCTAGTCTATAACAACAGGTGAAAGACTACACTACCCTTTTTCCTAACTCAGAATAGATATACAGAGAGGATTGGATGCTTACTTGTTTCAGTCCCTTCCAAATGGATCCTTTCTGTCGCTTCCACTACAGCCTCAACTTCAAGTGGTTTCAAATAGCTGAATGCTTCCTGCAAGAAAGAGAACTGAAACAACAGAAGATACAATAATCTAGATATATATTCAATTTAATTAGCCAAATCAGTTAAGAATAAACTACATTCATCAACAAATATTTTGCAACATGGAAAATCAAAGTAAACAAGGATGCATGTAGGGAAAACAAGAAGTAATCTTTATTGATGATAGAAGGAGAGGTTACAACCTAGTGACTGATTCATTGTGACCTTCTAGCAGAGTTCCTTAGTCTCATCACAACATAAGTCTCTCCACTAGCAGCTCCACAAATCAAACTCTCTATTAAAAATTCTCCAGCATTTCTCTACTCAAATTCTTCCTCCTTGAACACTTAGCTTTGTGTTCAATTTATAGATGAACTGTAGGTTGTTTTGCAATAAATTTCATTCCAAAAATAGGCAAGACATGTTTTCCAGTCATGTAGATGTCAATGGACACTTGGATCTGAAGCATGACACATGTGAACCCTTCTATAAGACACTAGCCAAGTGGATATTTCGGAACAATGAGAATTTCACTCCTAATCTGACCAATGCACCTTTGAATGTCAGGAAGTGCTTTGCAGAGCAGCCCAGAATGGAGCTACCTGCATATGAAACGCACTTAGGCCCTTTAGAGCTCACGTTGGTGAGCTCCCACATGTTTAATAATAAGCTTCAAACCATGGAAAAGCCTTGCTTTGATGAAAATCTTGTTTGATTCATGAATGTTTCTTGTCTTAGAGCATATAGCAACTGAGATGATAGGGAATGATAGAACCTTTGATCATCGGTCCTGGAGATGCTACCCAGTTAACCAGGTCATTGGGAATGGTGCCCAAATTGACCTATAACAGAGAATGTGCACTGATTCAAGAGAAATTAACAAGATAACAATCAGGCATAGATTTCCTTTACCTAGAATTGAAGATTTGATGGATTGTTTGAGTGGAGCAAGATATTTTTCAAAACTAGATTTGAAAAGTGGGTATCATCAAATTAGGATAAGGGAAGGAGATGAATGGAAAATAGCCTTTAAAACAAATGAGGGATTGTATGACTGGATGGTAATTCCTTTTGGTTTATCAAATTCACGCAGTACATTTATGAGGCTTATGAATGAAGTATTGAAGTAATTTATTGGTAAATTTGCAATAGTATATCTAGATGATATATTAATTTACAACAAAACAAAGGAAAACACCTGAGACATCTTAATTATGTCTTAAGGAATTTACATCAAGAGAAGTTACTGGTAAATTTAAAGAAATGTTCATTCATGAAAGAAGAATTGGTATATCTAGGTTTTGTTGTTTCTGCTGAAGGACTAAAAATGGATCCAGAGAAGATAAAGGCAATTGTGGAGTGGCCTTCACCTAAAAGTGTTTTTGAGGTAAAAAATTTTCATGGTCTGTTGGAAATATGATGCAGAGTGTTGTCCTTGATGGCAACCCACTGAATGAAGATGAAGACGTGCGACTGTTGACATGTATTGTGTATCTACAGTATTTACAGTAGGCAATGAAGAAAGGATTTTAGAATGTACTCAGAGAATGATGAAAAAGAGCATGTCTCTTGGTATACGCGGATTGGCCTAGGGGAAGTCGCGTATGCACGCGGAAAGGAACGTTACAAGTCGCGTATGGGCTAAAGCGCTCAAAAAGTGCAAAACCAAGGGTAACCACCATGGTATTGACCCATTGTATTGGGTAATGATCCGCCTAATTGACCCCGTCCAGGTAGTTTTGGGCTTATGGTATTGTTTTTGGTCCATGGTATTGAAAAAGGGGCTCATGGTATTGAAAAGGATAAACCTATATAAGGAGAAGAAATTCATTGTGCAAATCATGAGTGTGGGTGCAAGATGTCTGAGCTTGAATGAATACTTCTCTCTGAAGTAGATCTGATTGGAAAGGGTTACACTTGAAGATAAATATGAGTGTATGATGCACCAATGATGAAGAAGGGGATCTAGATCTGAAATGCATTTGTATTTACTAGATCTGCTTATGGAAGGCCTAGATCTGTGATGAGGCGAACATCTAGACGAACATCTGTCTGAAGTGAAAGGGTAAATCTGAACTGAATATCTGATCTGAAGAAGTATGCTGCTCTGGAATAATTGAAGATCTATACGCTACTTCGACGCGGAGGAAGCGCGTATATACGCAGCTTCAGCGAAGAGAAAGCGCGTATGCGCAACAAAATATACACTGAGGTATACGCCGGTTTGTGTGGACGGAAGCGCGTATATACGCGAAATCAGTGAAGTAAAAGAGCGTATGCAAACTAGGGTTTGCTGAAGCAAGGGGTATGAAATATCTGAGCTGTTCTGCTGTGTTTATGCTATCTGATCGGTGTTGATATGTATCTGTTGATGATGTATGGTTGTGCTTAAAAGTATGGAAAGGGTCCAGTATGAAAATATGATGAAATGTGGCCTGCAAGTGGTGTTCTATTGAAGTTGTTGGATCCAATGTGAAAATTGATGAAACGTGGTCCAAGGTGGTGCTGAGGGTTGTAGCCTTCAGTCAGGGGGTTGTAGCTCCCTTCCAGGTGAGGCTGGTAAACGAGATCGGGGGGTCGTAGCTCCCTTCCAGGAGAGGCTGGTAAACGAGTCAGGGGGTTGGAGCTCCCTTCCAGGAGAGGCTGGTAAACGAGCGCAGGTGGGTGCCTGCGTGCTGGTCAAGTCTGTGCCAGCACATATGTTGTAAGATGTTTTCTCTATAATAAAATATTGAAGGCTGAGCAACTGCAGCGGTGGTTTTCTCCCGATTTGGGTTTCCACCTAAAAATCCTGGTGTTCATGTGTGATGCTTTGTGTGATGGTTTATTCTGTTCTTAATGCACCTGTTTACTGCTTATTGAATATCTGATGAATAAATGATGGAATGGTTTAAGTGAAGATTTAATGACATATCTAAATCTCTGTGTATACACTAGTTTCATAAATGGGATCCGCGTATATACGCTGGTTTACTGTAGTAAAGTAGCGTATGGGTTTTAAGGAATGAAAAAGTAAAAAGTTTGAATATGCGTAAATACCGATTCACCCCCTCCTCTCGCATTTTCCAACAATTGCACGTAGCTGTCCTCGTGCGTGTCGATCGCTTAAAGGAGATCCGCGCAATGGGAAGTCAAGAAGGAGTAATGTCTATAAAGCCACCTCTATTCAATGGAAGCAATCTAATATTCTGGAAGGTACGAACAAAAGCATATCTGCAAAGTCTTGGTGCAGATGTATGGGCAATCGTGGAAGAAGGTTATCAATACCCTGCAAGTATTCCTACTGATGCAGCTGAAAGAAAGAAGTATGAAATCAATGCCAAAGCAGTGAATGTCTTATTGGGAAGCATGTCTGAATCATAATTTGCTAAAGTGATGCAGCTACATTCGGCAAAGGACATATGGGACAAAATCATTCTAAGCTATGAAGGAGACACAAAGGTAAAAAGTGCAAAACTCCAAACTCTTAGAATTGAATATGAAAATTTGAAGATGCATAGTGATGAGAGTGTTGCCAGTTAATTTCTTCGTCTGGATGATATTGTAAATCGAATGAGAAATTTGGGTGAAACCATAGCTGATACTACTCTGGTGGAAAAGGTCTTAAGATCATTGACTTCAAAATTTGACTCTAAAGTTTCAGCTATTGAAGAAAGGCAAGATTTGCAAACTCTTACTATTGTTCAATTACATGGTACTCTGACCGCTTTTGAAATGAGACAAGGAGGTCCTTATCAAGTAAGAGAAGTTGCTTTTAAGGCATCTACAAAAGGAAAGGAAAAGGAAGTTGTCAAAGAATCCAGCTATATATCCGATGAAGAAGAAGCGAATTTCGTGAGAAAGCTCCAACTAGGTACTGGAAGATTCAAAGGTAAGCTTCCCTTCAAATGTTTCGAGTGTGGAAAAGTTGGTCACTATGCTGCTAAATGTCCTTATAGAGAAAATCATGGTAAAGGGAAACAATTTGAAAAGAGAAAGAGTTATTATGCAAAAGAAGATGATGATGAAGTGTCCAGTGAAGATGAAGAAGATTCTGACCAAGATCTCAAAGTGCTCATGGCTAAGAAGCAAAAGAAGAAGGTTACTCGAGGAAAGGAGATATCTCAGAAATCATGTATAGCAAAAATTGAAGAAGATGAAACAGATTCTGACGAAGATCTACAAGCACTCATGGCAAAGAAGAAAAAGGAGAAGGCCACTTGTAATACTTTTCTTTGTGCAAACAATAGTAAAGATAGTGAAAGTAAAGTTGTGGATCTAGAAGAAGCTCTCAAGATTAAAGAAGAAGAACTACAAAGTTCATACAATAAGCAAGAAACTATCTATAAAGAGATGATCTCGCAAATGAAAGATCAAATAGAAATGCTAAATGAACAGGTGGACAAGTATCAAAGGTTTCATACTTATGCATCCAATCGAATTAAAGATCTAGAAGCAGATCTGGGAAAATCAAGCAAGAAGAATGAAGGACTTGAAGCTGCTATCATCTTTCTGCAAGCAGAGCTAGAAGCATCAAGTAAGGAGAATAAGGAACCTCTACAATCCTTTGTAAAGGAAGGCCTTGAAGCAGAAATTATCTCTCTCAAAGAAGATCTGGAAAAATCAAACAAGAAGAATGAAGAGCTGCAACAAACTTGTGAAGGAAATGAAGATTGGTTGAAAGAAGAGATTCTAAATCAGAAGAATCAAGTTGAAGATGGAAGAAGAAAAGAAGAAAGCATGACAAAGCAATGTCAAGCCTTGGAGGTTGAGGTAAATATTCTCAAAGGTAAATTAGAAGAAAAGGTTAAACTTTTGAGGTTTCATGATAGTACTAACATTTTGGACAATATTCTGAGTAATCAAAGGTCTCCCGCTATCAAACATGGTCTTGGTTTCCATGAAACTGTTAAAGGAGAATCTAGCTCACAAGGAAGTGCCAAAAATTCAGAGGATGTCAATGCAAAACCTGAAGTGTTGAAAGAGACAAAAGCTCAACCAACAATCATGAATTCTCAAAGGAATTCATTCAAGAATGTTGAATGTTTTAAATGTCATAATTATGGACATGTTGCAACAAATTGCAGGAGCAGATCATTTCAGCCTCAAACAAACAGTTCCTACACAGAAAGGTACTCTGGTTTCTTCAAGGGATATTGTTTTTCATGTAACAAGTATGGACACAAAGCAGCTGATTGTAAAAGGAGGAAGAATAGAAATACTCATTATGATTCTTATGCTTATTTTTCTTGACACATGAGATGTTATTATTGTAACAAGTATGGACATATAAGAAAGGAATGCAGGTCGAACAGATATGAGAAATTTCAGCACACAAATAGAAAACAAATCTGGAAGAAGATGGAGGGATGGAATAAGAAACAATCTAGAGAAGAAAAGGATGTTTTTGTCGATGCTCTAGAAGACAATGATTTTCTTGAAGAAAACACTCAATTCAAGATGAAGGACCGATCAGAAACGTAGGGAATTATGACCCTACTGCAGTCATCCGATTCTGAAGCTGACTTTTCTTGTTGACTGCAGGAATGATGTGAGATACATTATGAGATCTAGTAATGTATCGTCACAAGAGGAGCAATGCATGATGACTCTCATGGTTGATTTGATTATACCGGTTATGTTTACTTCTGACAGCGCATCTGATGTGGAAAGGACAGGTACAGGAGGTACAAGCTCTGGAAGAAATGAAGGAAGATGGAAATTTTCTATGCTTCACTTTCCATACGCAGGTTCCATTAACTAAAGTCGCGTATACACGCGAGTTCCAGAAGACGCAGTCGCGTATGCATTGATGATAAGAAAATTTATCTCATAGCTGAAGATCTGAAGCAGAGGTCCAGGGGGAGCATCAGTCTGACTGCTGATGATTGCACTGTTAGCATCATTCTAGTTATACTCATGATAATGAAATGATGCATGGGTTCTTGTGTTGAATATTATGGATGAAGCCTGGTTGCTTTATGATGAAGAGCATTCATTGTTGAGATGAAAGTCTTATAGTTCAGAGATGAGGACAGATCATGCAGAGATTGTTATTGATGACTTGCTATTGAAGGTATCTCAGATTGCAGAAGTTAAGGAAGAAGCACTGGTTTAGGGGGAGTAGCAGGTTGAATTCTAATGGTTGCATTGTTGGAAATATGACTGCTTATTCTTTGGTCTTGGTGATACTCATGCTCAAATGATGATGATTTGGTACATGGATTATTATGATAAGATTTTGAGCCCTAGTTGCTGATAAGTATCCTTGTGTGGATGAGTTGGATATCATTTGTTTCAGATCATATAGAGTTTGGTTGCTATGGTTGAGATCTTTTGCCTACATATGTTACTTCATGTTACCTCTTGAAGATCATGGTGATTTTGGACCACATGGATGATTGCTTGACACATATCTAAAGATGCTGTTCTGATATGATAATCTCTTTTGGAAAGAATGTATTGATGCTGCAAAGGATCCGAAGGCTTAGTTACTAATGGGCTTATGCTACAACCAATGGATGACGCTTGAAGACACAACTACACTATTCTGTTATATCTGTAGTCCAGGGAAGCAGTCAAATATCTCAGAAAGAAGCTGAACACTGTCTTTGCCTTACAAAGAATCAGATCTGGTTGAATTTTAGAAGGTGTCTTAGGATACGCGGGTTTCCTGAAACACAGTCGCGTATGTACGCGAGTTACTGCACATAAAACCACGTATGGTTGGTTTCTGACAATTCTTGGTTGGTTCAGCTCTCTTCAGCACAGCTGCAGTGCTGTTTGGTATCTCTGGTGGTGTTCCAGTTCTCATAAATCTGTTTCTAATGTTTTGATGAAGATGCCTTGATGATTTGTTGGTGAAAATGTTCAGGTTGCACAAACTAAGGGGGAGCCTTAGTCATATGAAAAAGATGCATGGTTGCACAGATTCAGGGGGAGCATTAGCTTTGCTGACTATAATGCAGTGTTGGCATTATTATGGTTCTGAAATATGTCCTCTTTCTTGAGGACTTTCTGGTGTTGGTCATAAATGGTCATATTTATATTTTGGTGAAAAGGTCTTGTTGAGACCCATGATGTAAAAATTGTAATATTCAGTCATGTAAGGACTTGTCATTTTTTGTAAACCCACTTGGTTGGGTAGCTGAGTCAAATTTTGTAAACCCACTTGGTTGGGTACTTGAGTCTTATATGTAAATCCACATGGTTGGATATTTGATGTAAGTATGAGTCTTTGGTGATAGGAAGTTCATAGAGTCATGTACTTCATTGACAAATATGTTTGGAGATTCAGCATGGACTCTGGGGGAGCTTGGCCACTTCAGCACATATCAGATCTGCAGACTGTTTCTTCCACATGAGGAGAAAAGGGGGAGAATGTTGGTTTTTGATCCGCCCTTTGCCCTTGATGTCAAAGGGGGAGAGTGACATGGTGTTTGAATAAAGAGAAGGTAATGATGTGACATATTTTGGGAGAGTGACATGGTATCTATCTGCTGTGGTAACCAAACACCATCGTGGTTGCCATCAAGTCCAAAGGGGGAGATTGTTGGAAATATGATGCAGAGTGTTGTCCTTGATGGCAACCCACTGAATGAAGATGAAGACGTGCGACTGTCGACATGTATTGTCCTTGATGGCACTCCACCTGATGAAGTTATGCTTGACTTGATGGACTTGTTAAATGATGTAAATCTGAAGTGATATGATGATTGTTGATGATATGATGTTGAGTGTTGTACTTGAAAGGAAACCCATTTGATGAAGATGATGACAACTTACTTGATGAAGTTGTGTTTGATAGAATATGTCCTTGATGAAGGAAATCTGATGTATCTACAGTATTTACAGAAGGCAATGAAGAAAGGATTTCAGAATGTACTCAGAGAATGATGAAAAAGAGCATGTCTCTTGGTATACGCGGATTGGCCTAGGGGAAGTCGCGTATGCACGCGGAAAGGAACGTTACAAGTAGCATATGGGCTAAAGCGCTCAAAAAGTGCAAATCCAAGGGTAACCTCCATGGTATTGACCCATAGTATTGAGTAATGATCCGCCTAATTGACCCCGTCCAGGTAGTTTTGGGCTTATGGTATTGTTTTGGTCCATGGTATTGAAAAAGGGGCTCATGGTATTGAAAAGGATAAACCTATATAAGGAGAAGAAATTCATTGTGCAAATGATGAGTGTGGGTGCAAGATGTCTGAGCTTGAATGAATACTTCTCTTTGAAGTAGATCTGAATGGAAAGGGTTACACTTGAAGATAAATCTGAATGTATGATGCACCAATGATGAAGAAGGGGATCTAGATCTGAAATGCATTTGTATTTACTAGATCTGATTATGGAAGGCTTAGATCTGTGATGAGGCGAACATCTAGGCGAACATCTGTCTGAAGTGAAAGGGTAAATCTGAACTGAATATCTGATCTGAAGAAGTATGCTGCTCTGGAATAATTGAATATCTATACGCTACTTCGACGCGGAGGAAGCGCGTATATACGCAGCTTCAGCGAAGAGAAAGCACGTATGCGCAATAAAATATACACTGAGGTATACGCCGGTTTGTGTGGACGGAAGCGCGTATATACGCGAAATCAGTGAAGTAAAAGAGCGTATGCAAACTAGGGTTTGCTGAAGCAAGGGGTATGAAATATCTGAGCTGTTCTGCTGTGTTAATGCTATCTGATCTGTGTTGATATGTATCTGTTGATGATGTATGGTTGTGCTTAAAAGTATGGAAAGGGTCCAGTATGAAAATATGATGAAATGTGGCCCGCAAGTGGTGTTCTATTGAAGTTGTTGGATCCAGTGTGAAAATTGATGAAACGTGGTCCAAGGTGGTGCTGAAGGTTGTAGCCTTCAGTCAGGGGGTTGTAGCTCCCTTCCAGGTGAGGCTGGTAAACGAGATCGGGGGGTCGTAGCTCCCTTCCAGGAGAGGCCGGTAAACGAGTCAGGGGGTTGGAGCTCCCTTCCAGGAGAGGCTGGTAAACGAGCGCAGGTGGGTGCCTGCGTGCTGGTCAAGTCTGCGCCAGAACATATGTTGTAAGATGTTTTCTCTATAATAAAATATTGAAGGCTGAGCAACTGCAGCGGTGGTTTTCTCCCGATTTGGGTTTCCACCTAAAAATCCGGTGTTCATGTGTGATGCTTTGTGTGATGGTTTATTCTGTTCTTACTGCACCTGTTTACTGCTTATTGAATATCTGATGAATAAATGATGGAATGGTTTAAGTGTAGATTTAATGACATATCTAAATCTCTGTGTATACGCTAGTTTCATAAATGGGATCCGCGTATATACGCTGGTTTACTGAAGTAAAGTAGCGTATGGGTTTTAAGGAATGAAAAAGTAAAAAGTTTGAATATGCAGTAAATACTGATTCACCCCCCCCCTCTCAGTATTTTTCCCAACATGGTCTTGCTATTTTTTATAGAAAATTTATAATGAATTTTAGTAAGATCAATGCACCTATCATTGAAACCATAAAGAAGGACACAAAAACATTTAAGTGGACTGTTGAAGCTGAAAGGAATTTTCAGTTCTTAAAGAAAAAGATAACTGATAAACCTATCTTAGTTTTGCCTAATTTTAATAAACCATTTCAAGTAAAATGTGATGCTAGTGGGGAAGCTATTGGAGCTGTATTAAGTCAAGAAGATAGACATGTAGCATATTTCAGTGAGAAGTTGAATGAGACAAGGAGGAAGTACTCTTCTTATGACAAGGAATTTTATGCAATTATACAGTCATTGAAGAAGTGGAGACATTATTTAATTTCTAAAGAATTTTTGCTATATTAAGATAATCATGCTTTACAGTATATTATGCAACAACCTAAATTGAATCAAAAACATGCAAAATGGGTTGAATATATTCAAATTTTTAACTTTTTATTGAAGCATATAACTGGTCAAGCAAACAAGGTAGCAGATGCCTTGAGTAGAAAAAGAATTCTTGTTCAAGAAAGTCAAATTCAAGTGTTAGGTTTTGATTTTCTTAAAGAACTCTATAAGACAAATTTGGATTTCAAAGAAGCATTTGAATAATTTTGTAATCCTTTTTTGATAGATAAAAGTCAGTGGTTAGATTATTTCTTGTGAGAGGGTTTATTGTTCAAAAGAAATCAGTTGTGCATACCAAATTGTTCTCTGAGAGAAAATTTAATCAGGGAGAAACATAGTGGCGGACTTGCTAGACATTTTAGTGTTGATAAGACTTATGAGAAACTAAGTCATTTTTATTTTTGGCCAAAGATGAGATATGAAGTGGAAAAGTATGTGAATAATTGTAAAATTTTTCAATATACAAAAGGAAAAAGTCAAAATGCAGGTTTGTACATTCCATTACCTATTCCAGATAGACCTTGGGATACGGTAAGTATGGATTTTGTTTTAGGATTTCCTAAGACACAAAGAGGGAATGATGCAATTTATGTTGTAGTTGACAGATTTTCAAAAATGGCACATTTTATTCCATGCTATAAAACTAGTGATGCTACTCATGTTGCCAATTTGTTTTTCAAGGAGATTGTCATATTACATGGGTTACCTAAAAGTATTGTCTCTGATAGAGACACCAGATTTGTTGGTCATTTTTGGAGGAAATTGTGGAAGAATCTTGGTACTAAACTAATTTTGAGCTCAGCTTATCACCCTCAGACTGATGGGCAGACTGATGTAGTGAACAAGAGTTTAGGTAATCTTATGAGAAGTCTTGCAGGAGAACATCCTAAACAGTGGGATCATATTTTACCACATGTAGAGTATGCATATAATGATTCACCTAACATAATTACAAGGCAGAGTCCATTCCATATAGTTTATGGAATGCACCCAAGAGGAGTATCTAAATTGAGGAACTTGGGGAAAGTAGAAATGAGAAGTGCTGAAGGAGAAGAGTTTGCTTCAAAAATTCAAGAAATACATGAACATGTAAAGCAACAGCTACAAGAAAACAACATCGAGTACAAAAACAGAGCATATTTGAGAAAAAGAGAAGTTAATTTTGAAGTTGGTGATTTGGTTTTAGCACACTTAAGAAAAGAAAGAATTCCAAAGAGGAAGTATAACAAGTTAAAATTCAAAAAGATAGGACCATGCAGGATATTGAGAAAGTTTTCTGCAAATGCTTATGAAATTGAATTACCATCTGATATTGGAATATCTCCAATATTTAATGTTGCTGATTTGTACAGATATGAAGATAGTGACACAGATGACACACCAAAAGATAGAGGAAAGATTGACTGGGTAAAACAGTTACCCACAGCAAAGACATTACAGCCAGAGAGGATATTAGATAAGAAAGTGTTTAAGAAGACTAGAGGACAGTAATATTTTCAATATTTGATCAAGTGGAGGGATCAACCAATTAGGGATGCTACCTGGATGAAAAAAACCATGCTGTAGAGATTGGGCAGTTCTGTGGAGGAGCTCATGGACAGGAGCCCATGAAGATTTTTGTCCTCAGGAGGCTGATGCAAGAGCATGAGGCTTAGAGACAAAAGGCTTCGTTAATTATTCCAAAAATCCAAAAAAAATTACAAGCAAAGGTGTTGGTACCTTTAGCTGTCAATTTACAGTTTTACTAGATAGGGTTTAACTAGTATCTAGGAAGATTGAACTATTTTATATTAGATTCAGTATATTTAGTCTTCAGTTGATAGATTTAGGGAAGATATTATGTAATTAGGATTTTATCTAAGTTAGGAGAATTCGATCCTCAAGAAGAGGTCGGCTTTTATGTAAAACACTATAAAATGTAACCTCTGAGAAGGAGAAAATCGAATTGGGCCATAGAAGAATTGATTGAGAGGATTTTGCCTTTGATTTAATAAAATTGCAGAATTTAATTATTTGTTGTATACTTGGAAAATTCCTAGAGGGTTTCATGTCTCTGAAAATCCATTGGATTTATACATTCTGTGTAGAATTTGAGTGTGATTAGCTTCCGTGTAAAGGATTCAGAAGAATTTGAAGAAATTCAGGTTTCTTTTCTTGAGATTGGATAATAGATGATTGATTTATATTTGTTGAGTTACAAAGTGGGAAAGGAGGTTTACAGAGAAACTGAAGTGAGAAGGGTAAACCAATAGAAATCCATGTTCAAACGCTTTTGAAAATAAAATTTGCAGATAAAGTGGTTTTTGAAAAAACCAGCCACTGTGGTTGCACTGTTTTTGGCGTGCGAGTGGATTTGTTAAAAAAAAACGTGATTGAATCAGATCGTGACACGTCATGATGGAAATACTGCCAATTTCACGTGAATGTGGGTTGATAAGTCACCAGGGCTATTGGAATGCGATAGCCGTCCGATCATAAGTGTTGAAGATCTGACGGTGTTTACGTTGGTAGTTGCACGGAGTTTAACAAAAAAGGTATGGACCTGACAATTTATTCAATAGAGTTTTATTAAAGATTTTTAAATCTGAAACCCATTCCGAAAAGTTTTAAACATTGTTTAAAGTGAATTATCATGTTTTCGAAGGATAATGGGACTTAGCTTCCATAAGTCATTATATTAAATTAATCAATCAGATTTAATCAAGTTTGATGACCGAGAGGGGAAATAAAGATCAGGAACAAATTGCTCCTGAAGTAGAAAACATAGTAACAAAATTTGAACAACTCTCATTAACGCTTGCACCCACACTGCCATCACAAAACAAAGATATGTAAGGGTTTAAAGGTCAAACTAAAGGCCCTAGGCCTAGAAGAAACTTTCCCACTTGCCCAAAATTTCTCCAACACATGAAAACCCCTATTTTCACCAACTTTTATGAAAAACTCACCAATGATTAGCTTCAGAAATAAAATTATTATCACAAGGATGAGAATAAGGCTAATGAGGGAAGGAATATGGCTATAAGAGGGGGCTAAAGTCGTATGTATGCCTCCAGCTAAGGTCAATAGGCCAAGAGGGCCTGATAGCAAGGCAAGAGAAGTTGTTTGGAGAAAGAGGGCCTCAGAGGCCTTAAAAGCAATGCAACATGGGTCAAAAATGGAGGATGAGGCCTTGAAAGGCCCGCGACTAGGCTGCAAAGGGAAGGTTGAGGGGGACAAAGGGAAAGGGAGGCCACAAGAAGAGGAGGAAAGGGAGAGGAGGGATCTAAGGCCTTCTTAGGCCTATGGCAAGGCCAAAAGAGGAGGATGAGAGGGTAAGGATGGATACCAAAGGCCTAATATCTCGTAGACAGGCCTACAATGGAAAGAAATGCCCATGAAATGGAGGATGAAGGTAGGATGGGGCCTAACTAGGCCTGTGGATAGCCTTAGAAAGATAGAAAAGGCTGACACCGGGGATTCCGAGGGTAAATGACTAGGGTTAAGGGGAAAGTTGGGCCTGGGAGGCCAGAAAAAATTGAAACCCTTGCCAAAAATAAAAATTTTCTTCACATCTTTAATATTCGCCCAAATATATTTAGTTGCTAGCCCTACGAAATTTCTAGAGACTATATATTACCATCAAGGGCCTAGATCTAGCTCTAACCCATCAAATTTCCTTGGATCTCACCTGCACAAATAAAATTTACAAATACCCAAATCCCAATATATACAAAAATTAGAAAGAAAACCCCAAAACCCAACTGCAAAAGAAGGGTTAGAAAATAAAAATTATTTACAAAAAAATACTATCCAAAATATTAATTTACAAATTATACAAACAAAAAATGCTTGAAATATTTTGAAGAGTGATTTTTAAATAAAATTTTGACAATGGCTAGATGTATTTATAAAAATAGACGTTAACCACAACCTTAGTGAAGTAAGAACATCACATAAATATTCAAGTTCAAACAAGGTTAGCATGTGCCCATAGTTTGTGAACTTGGAGCCCAAGGGTCAGGGAACCTAAGATAAGTCCAAAACTTACCAATAGAATGTTCCTATTGTTAGTGTCCTATAGTCAGAGTGATCAAATTTACTCTTTTCACTGTAGTTAGAGTCTTATGGTCAAATTGTTATATTTTAAAATAAAATTTGATATCTCTCATGGTTGTCAAATGGTCAATTCATTATTTAAGTGTAATTCTACTCTCATGTCATGGTCATCAAGGTCAATTCATAATCAGTTTCATGAGTCATTTAGTCACCATAGGTCATTTTTCCTTTCATTAAGTGCCATTATTTATAATTTGAAAAGGAAGGGTCATGGTGTCATAAGGTTGATCATGAGAGTGTCATGAGTATCATCATATTTCCATTTGGAGTCATCTCATCATCATCCAAAACTAGTAAAGTGTCATGAGAGTTAGTACTTAGGGAATTAATCACATCATAAAGTTATTTGGTCAAAAGTACATGATGTGACTTCACTATCAAGACAAAATCAATTTTTTAAGTTATAAGGAGCACCAAGTATTTTAAAACTTCATTCCATCCTTCACTGTAATCTTTCATAAGTTTGTTGCGTTTCTAGATGGTCTTGTTGTGTTTTTCATTTGGAGGTAAAAGGGAGAAATAAAGGGTTCTATTATCATCTCAGTGCTTCAAAGTTTCTTTTAAAAAGTAAGTTCAACCTTGCAAAACATCTATGCAGTCCTTTTCTTCATAAAATTGATCAACAGAGGTCATAGCTTCAGCAACAACTATCCCTAATAAAGATGAAATTTGGTTCAAGGGAATGGATTTAGACTTGGAACACTACAAAATGTTCTTGAAACCACAATACATGGAGTCTCCTTCTCATGTTTTTCCTAGCAGGCAATTTTTGGACAAGTACAACCCTTTGATGAAGATTATTATGAAGTATTTCACTTGTGAGGGCAGGTATAGCAGGCTATATTAGTATCATATTATATTATTGATTCATTTTAATTCCAATAATCCCATAAACCTACCTAACTATCTGTTTATAAGTTTGGTGAAGATGAAAGAGAAGGTGCACTCTAAAATAAAATATCATCAAGCAAGCCTATTTCATCATGCTTTAGTCAAGATAGTAGTCTTCCACCAACTGACACAAATCAACATGTCATGGGAAGATTTATTAGAGGAAAATACTCTCTTACCTATCTCCAACTAGTCAAAGAGTCAAATCTCTCCTTCATCATCATCCAGACCAAAGGGAGCTGAAAAATCAAGCATGCCATCAGTGAAAAAATCAACCTAGAACAAAGAATTCAACGATAGATAAGAAAGGTAAGAAGTTGGTATTTGTTACTGAAGCAGTAGAGGAGATGCTTAGGTCTAGACCTAAAATTAAATCTCAAGTAAAAGAGATACCTAAGGAGGTTTTTAGTGAAGAGGAAGTTTAGTTGGAAACCATGAGAGAGGAATCACCTCTGAGCAGAAATGATTCACCATTGCACAATGAAGAAGAGGCACCTCCAGAAGTTGAGATGGATAACCTAGGAGAATAGAATGAAGATAAGGTAGCATAATATATCCTAAAGGAGAAGGAAACACAGATTAAAGAGCTGAAATATGACCTATCTAAAGACAATTTTAGGGTGGCTTTCCTACAACAGGAGAATAGACAGTTGAGAGAAGCCCTAATGCAACAGAGCAAGCCACAAGAAGACCCTCCGTCAAAAAGTAAAAAAAGTGTTTTGGAAGAAAAGGATAAAGGTAAGGCCATCATTGATGTAGATTATTAGGAAGAAAATAACATTCAAACACAACCTAGGATACCGAAGACAAGATCAATGGCTAGAAAGGAACAAAATCTAGAACATCTCTCCTCCTCCTCAAACTCAAGATACCATATTTGACTCCATAAGTGCCGATAATGATACAAACATGGAGTATTGGCCTGATATGGTGAATGTACACTTGGAGAAGCTACTGGAAAAAGAAAACAAGGATATCGCCATGCAAAGAAATATGTCAAGGCACTATTATGCTAGGAACATGATTTTCAAGGTTAGGGTGAAAAACATGAAGAAAAAACTCAAAAGAAACCTAACAGGACTCAAAATGAAGAAAAGCCTAGACCTATTGGTTGATGCATCACTGGTGGTATGATGGAAAAACATAAATCAAAGGATAGGAGACAAAATTTTGAAATTTTGAAGTTTTTGTGCACATAGGAAAAAACATCCTATAGAAACACAACAACTAGTTGTTGCACTTCTTCTCAGAGGGTACAAATCCAAAAATTCATGCATGGTTGGATAGATAATGACTTAAGGAAAACATAACATCAATTTAGGATGCTTGTAAAGTCACAATTTTGAAGAAAATGATCAAATAGTGCCTTTTTTACAACTTTCTACCACCATTTCAGAAATTCATTAGGGGAATTTTGAGGTCTAAAATGGGCCTCCTAAGGAAATTATAAAATAATAGTGGAAATAATAAAATAATATTTGATTACATCATCAAATTTTGGAGGGAAATTAGAAAAAACTACTTTTTCAACTTGTATTTTCAACTTATCTCCGAATTGTTTTACTCAATTTTCAAATGAGATTTCTCATTGGATGAAAAATTTAATTCCTCATCTAATGGGTATCCATGTTGCATACTTTAAATGGATCCTACTCCATAAAAAATGAGAAATACCGTGAAAAACTTGATTGCAATCACGTTTTTTCATGTATTTCTCATTTTTCATGTAGCAGGGTCCATCAAAATTATGCAACATGGGTACTCCTTGGATGAGGAATTAAATTTTTCATCCAACGAGTACTCCCACTCAAAATGTGAGTAAAAACTTTGGCAGATAAGTTGAAAATATGAGTTGAAAAAATAGTTTTATTATTTTATTATTTTTTAATCTTTTTACCCTTTTACTTAAAAAATGGTGAATCATCCCCCATGTTTGACATCATCATCTTGACTCCTATTGTTTCTTATAAAGTTTATTTTGGTTGTACATTTTTCGTAGGAGGCCCATTTTAGACCTCAAAATTCCCCTAATGTGACGCGTTTCTGGATATATGGTCTTAAAATCAATTTTGAGGGGGCTAAAATAATGAGTTTGGATGAATTAAAGGTCCCAGGGTATAGTATAAATCCTAATATTTCTTCACCATCCTTCAAAAAATTCATAACTTCTTCCAAGTCATTTAAAAATCAAGCCAAAGTTGTTGCCTTTCTGCTAAAGGAAATTTGTTGCATTTCTGGGAAAGTTTGCTATGTTTCCATGTTTGGATAAATTTCACTGCACGTGGAGGTAAAAGGTCAAACTTGGTTGATGTAATACATGATTTATATGATGATTAATAGGCTTATTAATGATTATCATTGTAAAGAATCCTGTGATTATTGCTTTGAGAGATAAGCTCAATTAGTTAGCTAAAAAAGGGAAAAGTTGTTTCTAACTTCCCTAGGATTTGGCAATGATTCATTAGGTTCATTAATTAGTTGCTATGGATCAGGATTCAACACCTTAGAGGTGGAATCTTGTTTTTATTCTATATGTACTCAGAAACAAGTCTTAGAAAATGTTGGATACTTGAAGTTCACACTTTTTGGAACTGGTGTACTTGACTCTTTGCAGAAATAATATACATGCAGTTGCAACTATTTTTATGGGATTCTTGTGATGTGGTTAGTGACAATGTTTTTCTCCATTTTCCCTTATGCATAGGATTATTAAGTTGTTCTAGTATCCATCTATGTTATTATTGTGTTAAATCTCATAAGTTTTAAACATGATACATTGTGTCATATGCTTTGTTTAATCTGAGATTTTCATATAAGTGTTTTATCTTTTAAATAAATGAATTCATACATGTATGCTAACTTTACTCCTTCTACATGATTTCCTCCTCACCACACTACAATGAAAATTTCAATTTTTGTCACTCGTTACATCTATCTTTCCTCATTCTATGACTGCAGTTGATCCTTTGGAACACTTTGCCGAGTTCCTAATCTGGTGCTTCTTATCCAGCAAAACCTAAATCAAAATCCTACGAAGCTGATAACTAGCCTAAAACCCTAATACTCTTTAGTCACTTCCGTTAGCTGTGAGGTTGATTTTGAGTGAGCCCTCTTTGATTTGGTAGGGCTAGAAATCAAGTCAAAAGTTGGTTTGTGGTTACCTCTTTGGTTTTCTTTCTTAGCCTTGGGAAACTAAGGAGTGCTAACACCTATCATATAAAAATGAAATAATGATTCAGATAGTTAAAGCACAATATAGGAAATCACACACCCAAAACATACCACAGATCAATGAGACAAAGACACCATGAAATTTACCCTAAATTATTCTATTATGACATTCAAACATTCTCAATAGAATAGTGGCTTCACTCTAATGTTTAAAAAATTAAATCAGACCAAAGATCATCATGATCCAAATAGAAGCAAAATTCCTTCTATTTATAGAGAAATTCATTTAAGTGGAAAATAACGGCTAGTTGGCTTGATCCCCATCAAAATTGTATAAATTATACAATATGCATGTATATCTTGGATTCATCTGATCTAAAAATATGCTAAAGTTAAATACTGAATCGCTTCTACAAATCTTTGGGGAATTAAAAAAACAATCGCCAATTACAATTTCATGAAGAAAGATCAATCACACATAACATAGATAATTTCCCGGGGAAAGATTACAGCTAAAAACCCCACTATCTTCTATTTTATATTATATCATGGATCATGAAACAATTACATACAAAAATCCAATCATAATAGCTCTTAGTACATCAACTAATTGTCTCACACTGTCATACAAAAATTGGCAAATCACTTACTTACTTTACTGTCTCCAGACAACCTACCTCCACTGCGCAATCCATGATGGTGAAGAACCCTGAATAATGGATACCTTTCCTGCCTTGACTGCGTAAATATCATGGGCTCATCCAATGTGTGTGTGCTTTCATGTGTGCAAGTGGATAGTGTCACAACTGATAGTTATCTTCCCTTTCACCTAGAACTCAACTGGGTCTCCACTAGATCTGACATGCATGCAACTAATAAGAGTAAAAACATCAGTTTCATGTGAGATCACTACATGTGAATTAATTAATATTTAGTTCACATGATCTCTCACTAGTGTATCTACAGTTACAACTAGCACAACTGAGTTTAACTCACTTAACTGAGTTAAACTTATTTTCAACTTGCACAACTCATGCACTACTGCACTTCAAACTCTGTTACAACTCGAATCACTCAGTTACAACTAAATTCAACCTGCATGTTGTTACAGGAAATGTTACCCTAAGGTCCTGGGTTTATAAACCTCACAGATCAGGGGAATTTCATCACAAGAAGGACTCAAATAACTAACTTCTATGATTTAAACTAGAAAGTGAGGATTGCATATCTTACCCATTTATCCTTCGTTTGTAGTAGATCCCGTAGGGTTCAAACCCCCTGCAACTCCTCATCCTCCAAAACCCGCAAACCAGCAAATAACAAGAAAAAAAACCTTTGTACAACATATATGTCCTAGATGTTAGAAAAATAGCACACATAATCTCATAAAGATAAAAATAAATGAACTATTCAAGATCATTAAGCATGTGTAAGAGATATATGACACATGAATATCAGGAACAAGATGGCACTTCTTTTATTGATAACATGTACAGAGAACAATAGTGGAGAAATCACCTGAGATCTACCACGACCTTGAGTGAACCGTCCTCTGGATTGGTCCAACCCTAGCCTCACAAAGCTTCTTCCATGAATAGTGCACAAAGGATGTTACATAGTATGAAGGTGATCATTATAAGGAAACAAGGGTTTCCTGAAAATCTAGGAAGTGCAGGAGGCATAGGGGAAATATTAGACTTGATCAGGGCTATAACAGGCTATAATATCTATAATTCTCTCTCCTTCTCCCTTAGGCCATTCCCTTGAGGGGTATTTATACTTCCTCATATTAGTTTTTTCAGTTGGGAAACAGTTAGGCCATAGGTTGGGGTAGTTAAGTTACAGGAAAAACCATAAAACACGCCTCAAAATTAGGGAAATTTTATATTTTTTAATATTTTAAATAGCATACGTGGGTTCACTATATATGGACCTGAGTGTATACGCATAAAAAACTAGGCAGAGTCATGTATGGATTTTTAATTTTTAATTTTTTTATAAATGTGACCAAGTATGAATGGAAGGGTTGCCCAAGGCCAATGCATAAATCATAAAGTATATAATGGTGATAAATGATGCTATAACAGATGCCCCCTAATATATGAGGTCAGAAGGGGTACATGATGGCTAAAATGTATTATGTGCATAGAAAGAGCCTTCCGAGGACTAGAGAGGACTTCACCAGATTTCAGGCTACCAAAAACCAGTGATAGAAATCAGAAAGATAACTCATGTATGAGGTGGGTATACCCATGCTTAGTGGAACAAATGCATGTCCTCATATGAATTATGGAGAGGATCCAATATGTATACAAGTATAGCTAAAATGTAAAGTACATAATGAATAATCTGATCGCTGGCCAAAATTATAAGTCAAAATCATGTTCAAGTATCACATATAGAAGACTGGTCAATGATGCTGCATAGATATCTGATCACTGAAGTCACAATTGAATCTCCAAGTACCAAATCATAAGTGGTGGAACAAATGGTACAACACACAACTCAAGCACCAACATATAAGATATTGTTGTGATGAAACTACAACATATAAGGGTGGATGGTGTCACTGGCGGAAAACTGAAGGAGCTATCAAAGCGAACCAAAACATGTTGATGCAAACTTGAGGTCTTCACTGATCACCATGGCACAATTCTACACAATGGGAATAAATGAGCTAAGGTCGACCATGTGATAAATCGTTTGATTACTGGTCATTGATTTATACAATTAACAAACGCAATACAACTCACCGATAGTGATAATGAGTGTCAAGGTGCCCTAGTACAATATATCAAGTGCGAATGAATGAGTTGAAGTCGAACACTTGAAAGAATTTATCAATCAGGAGACAATGATGTATTCTCACTTTCAATAGTGAAGAGTCTGCCACTGATGACTGCAAACCCTAAGGTTCTGACAAAAGGAATCTAGACCTTATTCCCAGAGCAATGAATTGGATTCGATGGGAAAATATCTCCTGGAATGAATGAATTAATGCATCCCACATCAGTCAAGGGTGAGTGTAACCCGCAGGCCAAGATTTGGAAGGAATCAGACGAAGAAAAGTGAAGTAACCAACACGAAGTACGTTTCTGGTATGCACAAGATGAAGCTAGCGCATGGAAGAAACCCTCTGAACTAGCCAATAGTGAAAGTTGACAAAGAGGCGAGATATCCACCGATAGTGTCAAATGAAAATCAAGTTACTGCACGAATCCCAGGTGTGATAATGTAAGCTGAAGTCAAACACAAGGGAAACCACTCAGTCAAAGACCCATGATGTTGATCAAATGCTATGCACAAGGTCACCCATCAATGATGTAAATAGGGCCAAGGTGTGGCTCTAAGTTTACTGTCAGAGAAATATGTCATAGTCGATAAAAGACAAACCCGCCGGAAATAAGTCAGTGGAGACCTTCTCAAACCAGCATGAGAAAAGGACCAAATATCTGATGTGACAGAACAAGATACTGACAAGACCAAGAGGGCTGATTGAAAAATGTGTCAAGAGACACTACATAAAGGCCGACTCAGGTTAACTTCCCTTGAACAATAACACAACTCATGTTTGACTATGGCAGCAAATGATAACGTTGTATAAGTTTGTCATGTGGGAGGCATAAAAAAACCCTCCATATGATTGGAAGAGATAACCAACCGGGGGAGTACTGACTTCAAAAAACAAGGTTATGGCTTCTCCTAAGTCAAAAACTAAAACCATCCCAAATGGAGAAAAGATTTATATTTTTTTTTTCTTTGTTCAAAGGTGACACAATTGACACTGTAGCTTCCATCAAGTATGGAAGTATTATCCTGTTCCCGATCTTTTTCAGGTTTTTTTTTTGTATTTTTCATATTTCAAAGCCTGAAAAATAATAAAATAATTCCTATAGTACAATGGATAGAACGAGTGTCGGTAAACAGATGCACTAGTTCCTGGGATAGGAAAAATCCTATGCTTAATGCAAGGTGGTGGAAACTGGTAAGTGACACTCAAAGGAATTTTCCATCCATGGGTAAAGGTGTCAAGCCGCAAAGGATAAGTGATTTCATGGTTAACTTGTACAGAAAGACGTGGTCAAAAGAGGGCTTAAACATGAGTCCAAAAGAGGCCGGCTAAAGGCCAAGATAAATAAGTAGTCAATATGCAATGCATTATACAACTTGACAACAGATGGGAGCCTCTAAGGTAAATGGCTAGAATAAAGATAGCGAAGAAGAAGAACAATGAAGCTTCAACACATAAGTCATGGTAGGAATAAAGAGGACTCCAGAGCCTACATAAAGTGCAGCATCAACAACAAATGCTAGTGAGGAACTAACTAGGAAGTGCATGTAAAGGATGGATCTACCACCAAGTCATGATTTAAAAAATCAGCGAGTGAAATGGGTGAAATATTCATGACATGATGGGGTCAACCCTATGGTAAGTGATTATAATGGAGGCTAGTAGAAAAAATGCAACGAAAAGTGAATTCCCTAACCTATATGCCAGTTCAAAATAAAATACCTGCCATGACAGGTTAACGGTCATGGATTTGAAGGAAAAATAGGAATATCTCAAATTCAGCAGAATGTATCTGAAAATAACTTTTCCCAACGCTTAGAAGCCAAAAGGTTAAACAACCTTAATCAAATTCAAAAAATAAACACAAACGAAATTTGTGAAAAAAAATTCAAATTATGGGCATAAATGAGCATTTTAACTCACATTTGATCATTTGTGCATTGCAGAAGTGGAAAAAGAGCTCTAGGGAAAAAAATCCTCCTCTTGAATACGAAGAAACCGGCCACCGAATCACTTCAAATCAATCAGGTAAACCTTGTACTCATCTCATTTATCAATTTCATTCCTGTTTCAAGAAGATTTTTGGATTTTTTACTATAGGAAATATATTTTCTTTGAAATCCTCTGCGTATACAGGGGTTCATTATGAGGAACTTGCGTATAGACGCAACTATGTACAAACAAGGTTGCGTATGTGCAGAGCAGAATTCAAAAACTTGTATCTAATTGGTCAATAGACGAATCTTCCCAGGATGTCGATGATTTGGAGAGAATGAGAGCACAATGCTATTGATAATGAATTGATGGAGGAACAAAAATCCTTAGATATCCTTCATAATTATGGGTTACTCAAATTTTTCAAAATGTCAAATATGAAAAGAAAGGCTTGGTTGCTTTAGATGTTGGTTAATCATTGGGAACCAGTTGAAGATTTCTTTATAATTAATCAGATGCCATTGATGATAGAGCTGGAAGACATATATTTTATCACTAGAATTTCTTGAAGGGGAGACCCAGTTGATTTGCATGGTAAGCCCACTGGAGGGCTTAACATAGATGACAAGAAGGTGGGAACTTAGATCCCCATCAAATATGTGAGAGATTTGCACATGAAAATCCTTCTCTTTAGTATTGGTGGAGTGGCGGGATCAACTTCTCTACACCAGGCTTCATGCACTCATATGGGTATAGCAGTGGAATGTTTGATTAATCTTCATGACTGGTGCACAGCCTTATTGGCTAATCTGAAAAAACAACTTACTTCTATCCGAAAGACAAAGAAAAAACACTTTGGATACGATACCATTCTGTTGACATTCTTCTTTGAGAGAGTCCCAAGGCTTCGACCCAAGGTCATCTCTACTATCAACAACCCAAGGGATCCAAGAATAGCCCGAAGGGTAGATTTGATGAAGAGATTTGGGGGAAGTGAAGTTCCTGAACCACCTGGGATGATGAGTTCCTCCATTGGTGGGCAGAACAAGTCATCTCAGTGGAGGACTATCCCTATGCTAATGGATTTTCAAGAAGATCCTGATTTGGTTCTTCCACCTGGAGAAACATGGGGTGCAATTGGTAAGATTTCATTTTTAATTTTTCGATGATATATGATTTTTTGGATTTTTTCAAATTATATGAAAAATGAAAATTTTTTTTGATAGGAAAATATGAATTACAAAATTTTAATGATCATGATGCAGACATGGGACCAGTTAGGCCAGAGGGCTACCCAAGGCATAAGTGCCACAAAAGCGAGGCGGATGCTGAAGACCTAGGAAGGACCCTCCATGCAATGTAGAGAAACTTGGAGAGTTTGAATTGCCAAGTACCTATGGCAGCTATAGAGGACCTTCCAGAGGCTATCCAGAGGCAGGTGGTTGGGGTACCATGAGATTGGGCGCAGTTATTCCACCGTGTAGAGATTTATATTGTGTTATATCAGAACAAAAATGTTGGGTAGGGAGCTCAGGAGTAGACTTATATTTGATCAGATGACTGCATTATTTTTTGATGATAGACATGATCGGACATAAGCCCCAATTTTGTAGGACATGATGGTCCAAATTTAGTATATTTTGAACACTCTGATACATAGCTAATTTATATGATGTGATTTCCCGAATGTATAATGATGAATGCTATTTTTTTAAAGTATTGAATGATTAATGTGCCAATAAAGTGCTTGATTAGCTAATGAGTCTGCCAACCAATTATCAGATCGAGGAATATGAATGAATGTGATAAATTGAAATGAACTTTGTAAAAAATGTACCCTATGAAATAATCGATGCAAAAATGGGTCTCTGACATGATAGGTGTTGTTCAATTGTGAAACCACTAGTTTTGAATCCAAGTAAACTACTAACCAATAAACACCAAGAGATATTGCTTCTGAGAGTAGGTTGACCACTGCAGTGTACTCTGCCACATTGTTCAAAGCAGGACCAATGCAGACACCTCTTGAAACTAACAACTGACTGGATGGATAGTGGATTACCCAAGACGCGGAATACAGGTTCCGGGTATTTCTACTAGCACCATCGACAAAGCCAAAATGAATCATCTCATTCAATAATACCTGCCAAAGCAGACCAAAATCATCAAAACCACACCAAAAACCGAAACACAAATATGTATTAAAAAATACAATATATAAAACAAAGCAGATGCTAGGCCGAAGCCTAAGCATAGTAATTTTTCAAATAGAGCCCATTTCTGGGCTCCACCAACTCATTCCCATCAAAGTAAGCCAAGGCATAAGCTCCCTTTTTCAGGACCTTTTTCACGATAAAGGGGCCATAACACATATATTTGAACTTTCCTTCCCCTAAGGCATACTTCTCTTGGGCATAAACCAAGACAATATCACCTTCACAGAAAACCCTAGGTTTGACCGCCTTATCGTACTGAAACTTCACCCATTTCTTATGCGCCTCATTAATCGTAGCTACATCTCGGCATTGCTCATTGAGATTTTCTAGATGGATAAGGCATTCTTCGAGACTAGAAGTGTCGGGAAGAAGTTTGACTGCCAGCTTAATAGAAGGAATTTCACATTAAATAGGAAATATAGATTCCAACCCATAAGCTAGTTGAAACAAAGTGAAACCAGTTGCAGTGTTTACAGACATTCGGTATGCCCAAAGTGCAGGGTACAACATGGCATACCAATTGGATCTGGCTTTATCAATTTTTCGTTGAAGAATTGTCTTCAAGGATTTGTTAACGGCTTCAACTTGCCCAATGGCTTGAGGATAATAAGGAGATGAATTCTCCTATTGAAAACCTAATTTCAGAGCCAATTCATCCATCATACTGTTCTGAAAATGACTACCATGGTCGGTGACAATCTCTTTGGGGACACCAAAGCGAGAAATGACTTGATTGAATAGGAACATGGCTACTGTCTCACTGTCATTCCCAAAAGTAGGCATAGCCTCAACCCACTTTGTGAAGTAGTCTACAGCTACAATAATGTACTTGTGACCCTTAGCCAAAGGTAGATAACAAGTATTATAATCAATACCCTACATTGTGAAAGGACTGAAAGTGATGATAGGAAAGAGCGGAGCTGGATGAGCGTGCATCTTTCGGGTATAAACTTGACAAGGATGACACTTTTTGACCGCTTCAACACAATCTTTGAAAATCGAAGGCCAAAAGTATCCTGCACACAAGATTTTTTGGGCTGTAGCAATCCCAGATAAATGACCACCACAAGCTCCACTGTGGCAATCATTCAGCACAACCTCAACGTCTTTGAGAGTGAAGCAACATCTAAGGATCAAATCGACCCCATGATGATATAGAGTGTCACCAATAATTAAAGAAATTTTGGCTAAGTGACACAAATTTCGGCGCTCATCTTTTGAAAAAGTTAAGGGAAACTTTGCAGTCTGGAGATAAACTATGAGATCTCTGTACAAAGGATCCTGTGAAGAAATGGGAAAAATATGTTCATCAGGAAATGATTCTTCATAAATAATCTCTTCTCCATAGGGAAACTCAGAAATCAACTCCATGAATACTAATGACTTATTGGATTTGGCAGACAAAAATTCAAGATCAAACTCTTGCAAAACAACAATCCATCGATTGTATTTGCCCCCAATCACTCGCCTACTGAGAACAAATTGAAATGGATTGACTGCTGCCAAAACATATGTTTTGAGAAGAAGGATATAATGTCTGAGCCGATGAACAGGATGGGTAGCTGGCAAAGAAAGTTTCTCTATTGGAGAATACTGGAGTTCAGGACCTACCAAGACCCGACTAAGGTAGTATACAACATGCTTAGAAAGAGCATCACCTTCATGTACCAGAACTGTACCAATGGTAGATTCTGCTCCATTACTGAGTCCACTCGATTATAGTAGGGATTTCCTCTTGTATCTTGTGTAATATCGACATAATTCATGATGAATCTCCGTAAGAAATTGGTTTTTCCTTGTGTTAGTATGAATCCTTTGTCGAAGTGTACGAAAAAAGACCACTTTAGCTATGCATAACTAATAGCCATAACATCAAATGTGGCTGCCAATATCTTCAGATCTGTAGTTAGTTGATCAAGACAAGAGCTGCAAAAAACCAGATCTATGCATAGAAAGACATTAAGTAGTAAAAAGAAGGGTTTGCTCCATATATCCAATAGACAAGACAAGAAAAATTTTTGAAAGAATTTTTGTATTAAGGGCACCTGGGAGGAAAACAAGAAGATGTTTCCAATTCTCCTCAATGGGATGGGTTCTTGGAAGTCCTCAGCACTTCAGATCTAGCATTTCTCTCTCCTGTTGGTGTAGAAAACCCAGACAAAGATAGAACTCAAAGGGAGCTCACACGGCAAATAATGGAAAATATGACAATGATAATGGCTCAAAGTCAGACCAAGAGTTTAGATCCAGAGTGATCTAATAGGCAACAAAAGGTGAAGAATGGTAGGAAAAAACCCTCCTATTTATAACAAAATATTGGGTCATTCTAGATCTTGGTGCATGATTAAAATAATGTTAACCAAATCTAGATCCACCTTTTATGGAATATTTTATTATATTTGTTGGAGGGAAAAAGTATTTGACTTGGATCAAATCCCTTTATTTGTCAATAATAAATAAATAAATGATTTATTTATCTTTTTAAGGAAGTGGTTGAAGGATAATCAAATAAATAATGATTTATTTAATTATTTGTGGATGATTTGGTCATATTTAACAAGGAATATTATCTAAATAAAATTTAAATAATTATTCCTAGAAAATAATAAGATAAATAAAGGTTTATCTCATTAATTTCTTTGTTTTTGGTTAAACATGACTAGAAATAATAATTAAATTATGGTTTAATTAATTATTCCATGAGGAAAATCAAACAAAATAGGTTTGTTTAATATTTCCTTTTGGGGTTTCCTGTTTAGACCATAAACAACCTAATAAATGTGGTTTATTAAGTTATTTTACATAGTGAAAGAAATTTTACTTAGGGTAACATTGGTCTTACGTGGTGTACTTGGGTCCATCTAATGATAAGAGGTTAGATGACCAAAAAATGGTGTAACACCTTGCAGACTTTGAAGTTGACGGATTGAAGACGGAGGAGGCAACTGAAGTATTGCCTCAACCTTGAAGGGATCTACCCGAATCCCTTCCATAGACACTATGAATCCCAACATTCGACTGGATGTGACAGCGAAAACACACTTGTTAGGGTTCAAACAAATTTAATAATATCAACATCGTTCAAAAAATTGATGAAGGTGTAAAGGATGATCAATTATTTTGCGAGAATGAGTAGCTAAATCATCCAAATATGCCTCGATAATATGTTTTATGTCATGGAAGGCATAGGAAATAGCCCGCTGAAAAGTAGCTCCAACATTTTTAAGGCCAAAAGGAATCTTCTTGTAAGCAAAGGTACCCAGGGGAAAATAAAAGTAGTCTTATGCTGATCTTCAGGATGGATAGTGATCTGATTATATCTTGAGAAACCATCCATGAAGGAGAAAATCTCGTTCCCTGCACACTCATCGATGATTTGATCTATAAATGGTGTGGGGTAATTATCTTTTGGACATGCCTTATTTAAATCACTGAAATTGATGCAGACACATATCATTCCTTGTTTCTTGTCCATAAGAACTACATTCAAAACCCACTCAGTTAATGGAATGGGGTATATAAAACCCGCCTTAAGAAGCTTCTCCACCTCAGATTTGATAGTTGCTGCCTTCCTAGGGTTGACCAGACGAAGCTTTTTCCAGATAGGATCAGAATTTTCGTATGTCTTGATCTCATTTTGGACAATAGATGGGTCTATACGAGGCATTTCCTCATAATATTAAGCAAACACATTTCGAAATTCTCGAAAGAGATTGGTGTAAGTATGAATTTCTTCAGGGGAACATTCAGCCAATGAAGACATTCTCAATAATGTTGGGATCTCTAGAGATTTTCACTGGGCTAGTAGGAGAAATGATAGCCATGTTCCCTTCAGAAAATACCTGTGCTGGTGCTAAAGGGTTTAGGACTGGGTGAACATGACCAGAAGGTTGAAGGCTAGAGAAAATTGATTCAGCTTCTCGCAAGTCTGGTAGAAAATAAGATTGATGATGAAAATCATCCCTTGGTATTTCTACACCAGTAATTACTTCGAGGATGGCCTCTTCAGATGGAAGAGTGGTATCAAGGAAATCTTGAGTAGAAGAT